>JANAVB010016999.1:3839248-4100936 GCA_029216955.1 Iris pallida | reverse complement strand
AATGTAACACACCAAATGATAAAGAGTACTTCATGCAAATGAGTTAGAGAACATGCCTACGACGTGCTAGAATCTGAGGCAAGAACACGCCCTCGACACTAAATGTTCACATGAATTACGGTAAGTTGTATGTATGAATTCTTGACTAACATGGTTTACTTTGGATAGGGAAGATCGGACGGTAAGTATGGGTAAGTCGTGCATGTATTTTCATGCAAACACTTGGAATCGGTAACACGAGATAGGTTATGAAATATGCCATGAAACTGACCCAAAGGCAAGATTCGAAAGACAATGAATGATAGACGATGCACAAAAGTAAATCAAACGTGTTTGGTAATGATAGCATTGTGGGCGAGCTAGCCTTCCCACCAGTGCATAATAATATACTAATAACCCCACAGTTTGCTTGCAGGACGCAGGAGACGTCGCCGGGTACGTAGCTTCCTTCGAACGTGCTAAGGCGCGGAGCTAACTCTGGAGCCATAGAGCGTTGCAAGGAGCTGAAGCACCATATACATGACATAATGTATCGGAACATCGCCATGAATTATTCCATGTTGTAAGCCACTTGGCACGCCTTTATGTTTCAGAGAGAGCTTGAGAGACTTGTAAACTCGTCCTAGCGTCGCTTGTAAACTTCTTGAAAATTAATACAGAGTTTGAATTCGCTTCAATTTGTGTTCATTTACTTTCCGCTGCAAATGGGGACACTCTGTGCGACTCTGTGGTCTAGCTCAAATCGACCGTTATGGACTTAGCCTTGTACGGGCGCAACCTAGGCCCGTGCGGCATCACGCTTTAGCGAGGATGATCGCTTCTACGAAAGCGGGACATGGCAGATACGTCTCCAATCTAAGAAGATGTGTCGACATAAAGGAGTGTAAAATGACCGGAATGAAGAGCCACGATTGCCACGTATTCATGGAGAGGTTAATTCCTGTTGAATTTCAGGAATTATTACCGCCGGTAGTCTGGGATCCATTAACAGAGGTTAGCATATTCTTTAGAGATCTTTTTTTTCAAGTGCTCGTCGATCGTTTAGAGAAGCAAGAGAAGGACATTGTGGTAACACTTTGCAAACTTGAGAGAGTTTTTCCTCCTATATTCTTTGACTCAATGGAGCATTTACCGATTCATCTTATCCATGAGGCTCTTGTTGCTGGACCTGTCGATTATCGTTGGATGTACCTATTCGAGCGACAGTTGAACCACCTCAAGAGGAAGGTGAAAAATAAGGCACGGGTGGAGGGTTCTATTTGTGAAGCATATGTCCTTGAGGAGATTTCAAACTTCTGTTCCATTATTTTCAGCCTCATATTGCTACAAACAGAACAAGGGCTCCCAGAAATGACGAGGCTATGAAGTTGGTATTGAGACAAAGCTGAAAGTATTTACTGCCTACAAAACCATCTGGTAAAATAAAAAAAAGATATCTAAATGACGACGAGGTTAGTGCTGCAATGTTATATATATTGCTCAACTGCGACGAGGAAGAAGTGGACAAGCTAGAGGGGTAAGTAAAAATTTTGCGTGCTTCGTTGCTTCTGAATATAACTAATATACCTATGCTTCGTTGCTTTTCAGCATGTTTAAGGATGAGGTAACGTCCAACAATCCGTACGCAACGATGAGGAAGTAGAACAACAAATGAGACTTTATTTTCTTTTTGGTTGAGAGCATATGTACGGATATTCTCATAATTTACTTTTTCTGTACATTTATACTTGCACATAATAATTAAGTTAGCATCGTTTATATGGTATTAGGTTGATCGTCCAGAGGCAATGCTTGAGAATGAGTATATTAAAACTCTAGCCAAGGGACCAATTTATCAAGTGAAGACCTGGCCAAGTTACTGTGTAAATGGTTTCAGGTTCAAGTCAACAAATGCTCGAATAAGAGACGACTTCTTGGATTTGGATTCTACGTAGAATAGCTGTTTGTGCCTAAATCTTCAAACTACAAAGACGTCGACCCAGGCAATGACTTTGGCGTCTTACGGGAGATTGTGGAACTGACATACAATTATGCTATAGAACCTTGTAAGATCGTCTTGTTCAGATGTGACTAGTTCGATCTGATCCAAGGTCGAGGTTGGAGAGTTGACAAACATGGTCTTGTTGACATAAATTATCGCCGTCGATATCAAGCTTATGAGCCGTTTGTTCTAGCAAGCCAGGCTCAGCTAGTTTATTTTACCAGCTATCCAAAACGAGGAGCCGGGAGATCAGATTGGTGGACAGTCTGTAAGACTAAAGCTCGGAATACCTTCGATGTCGACGAGATAGCTTATCAGGAAGATGAACTACCTCTTATTACAAATATTGTCGATGTGGACTCAACGAAAGTTCCTCATGACATGTTTCATCAATTGGAAGAGGTAGAAGTATCAGAAGGAAGAGGAAGTTAATAGAAGTGAAGAGGAAGAGGAAGAGGAATCGGAACAAGATGAATTTTCAGAAGAGGATTGAATATGTTTAATTTTCAGATGTAGTATGGTTTACTTTTGTTTTTTTCAGATGTAGTGTCACGACCGCACCGTTTTTTTTTAAACGGATACGAGACGTGTCCAAGCCAGCCTACGCCGCAGTGTCGACGGTAGAACGCTGTCACTGCCATGAAGATAAAAAATCATAAATAATGCTCATTCACATAATTAATTTAACTTACAATGATCACAAGTTTATATTTATAGAAAAATATAAACTTGTACAAATAAATGAATGACTATAACTCAACTATCTAGCTAGTCTCTAGGCTTTTGTCTGCGAGTATTCCCGTCACTTCCAAGCTAAATGAATCCACGACTAACCTGAAAAATTTGGTTTCCAGTCAGGAATGGAACGAGCACAATTCACTGAATGCAATTTCAAATAAAGAAAATGACTATAAAACAAAGGTTAGACATCAATCATGAGTTTTGAAAATAAACAGTAAAGACGTGAGAAAAACAGAAAATCAATAGTAAATAAATAGACAAATACTTTCCCCACTGTTAGAAGTACCTTTGATATGTGATCGGTCTCGAGACAATTATGCGACACGGTCTACACGGCCTAAAGTTACACGGTCTACAGTTACACGGTCTATAATTACACGGTCTACAGTTACACGGTCTACAGAAAATATTGTAATAAAGAAATGTTGTCTACAGAATAATAAACACGAACTACACAGTTTAAATACAATAATAATCACGGTCTACACTGTCTAGCAATAAATAAATCAATGTCTACACTGTCTACTTTGCAATAAATAAATCACTGTCTATACTGTCTACAAGAAATAAATGTAATAATAAACACGGTCTATACGGTCTAAGGTCAGATCACATCCTTGGTACTTCTCATTCCTGACTCAACAATTATAATAGAAAATAATCACATAACCAATGGACAATCAATGAAATATAGTAAAAATTAATATCGAAATGCAGACAATAAACTGTACTCGTCTGTGGTCCTCTGCTGGTGAAACCGACAGTCTGAACTACTCAATATGCCATAATAGTCAAAAACCCGTACAACAGTCCCGAAAGCTAAAATAAACATCACCAATATTCTTAAAATAGTCAAATTAGCTAGGATTGCCTGTCCTTAAGTCCAATTCTGGACACAGGGGCAAAACGGTAATTTTGGGCCAAAACGATGTCCGCCGTTGGACCCGCTTTACACCGAAAAGCGTGCCAGAGTCAACGGTCTCTAAAGTCGTCAAACTACATGTCTACGGATCCAGTTTTCCGATACGAACCCAACCGCTTGTCCAAAGTTAGATTTCGGCGGGCCGTGCACAAAATCACCGTTGAGTGGGGCCGTGGCGCCCGCAAAACGACGTACGATTCAACTGTCTCAGAATTGGACCAAACTTGGCATGCAGGACCAGAAAAATGATACGGTCCTACTAGCGCAAGTTTATCTCGATCTGACGAGCGTGCACAAAGCAATTAAGAGATTTGCAAAGTGCACGATATGGTGAATTTGACGGATACGCATTAAATTCGTCGCGCACACGCGACCAATTTGAATTCCGTCAAAGTCCACACGACCACGAAGCCGTTATGCACCTTTCGAAGCTTTCGGTTTGCGACTACGTCGCCCGAAATGGCGGGACGCACGTCGTGTGGATGAATTTTTTTTAAGTTTTTGAAACAGGTTTTCGGTCAACTTCGGGATCAAATAACTTCTTATCTGTTTAATGAAATTAGAATCTATAAAAAGGGTTGTGATGCCTATAGGTTGTCTAGGACTGTTATTAAATGGATTTTCAAAAAGGTTACTAGATCGATCGGAATCGGTCCTCGAACATGGGTGTGTGGACTGCCTTATGCGTCCTGTTTTGAACAGGATTTTTACGATGTTCGTGTGATTTTTCGATCGCTCCAGCGCACCATATTTAAATCTATCTGAAGACAAAAGAAGTGGTATAAATTAGGTTTACCTGAACAAACGGCTCGAAGATTCATCGCTCGTGCGCGGAGAAAAGTCTCGACGAAATCGGACATTGCAACTGCTGTTGCTGTCCTGTTTTGGCGCGCGAGCGCGTGGTTTGCCCGGCCTGTGGCCGGCCGGCGGTGGCCCTCCGCGGCCGCGCGCACGCCGGGGAAGGTCGGCGCTAGGGTTTAGGAGTAGTCGACCACTGCTCCTCTGATTCGATTGTTATTTTTTATATAAAAAATCGAATATATACGGACCTGTTGCTCTCGGGTTCGGGGTGTAAGCCAATTCAAGGCTGGCAGTTCTCGTAGGTTTCATCCACTGTTCCCGCAAGGGAACAGTGTGGATCGGATTCCTTTTTTTTCTTTTTTTGTTTCTTTTTTTTTGTTTTTTTATCTCTTTATATATAGATAATATATATATATATATATATATATATATATATATATATTATATATATTATATATATATATATCTATCATATATATATCACTATATACATATTTCTGTCATTTATATATATCACTATATATATTTCTTTATATATATATATATATATATATTATATATATATATAGTGATATATATATATATATATATATATTGAATCTATATATATAGTAATATTTTAGGATTATATATATATATATATTATATTATATATATATAATATATATATATATATATATATATGTATATTATTCAATATAGTGATATAAAAAAAAAAAAAAATAATATATATATAATATATATATATATATATATATATATATATATTATATATATATATATATATATATATATATATATATATCTTACACAATATTTTCTATAAAATCTAAAAAAACCCCAATGCTATCTATTCCTAGGGTAGACCCTATATGTGTATACCTATATATGACTATATATATAATATTTACTCGACAAAATAAATAACCAATAACAATAAATAATATTATTTTATAATAGCCTCAAAAAATAATAATAAATATAACGAAATTCGATAAAATATTAATGGTGTGTATATATACCACTATGTGTAGCCCAAAAATCCTAATTTGTACAAGGACGTATTTATACAATTATCACTGAATATCAAACTAATAATAGTATTTATTTAAATGCAAATACTTAGAAATATTCATCAGTTTATTAAAATGGAATACAACACAATCTTACGAAAATACGTCAACACGAATGTCATTGGACGTCTCGCATGACTACATGGGACTTGAGCTCAGTTCGGGTCCAGTCCGGGCTAAATGGTATAATTGGTTTTCCTAACTCAATAATATAATTAATAAATAACTAAAACGTCGGTAAGGGTTAAGTTGCAACTTGGCCTGGTTTTCCTAGTTAGGACAACGCTATGGCTAGGTTTCTCCTGGCATGGCTAGTACTCTAGTCGAAGCACACTGTTACATCTCCCAGGCCACAATTCATAATCGTTTTGTGCTCCATAACTCCACAAGGACTTAAATCATCCACCGTAATAATTAGCTAAATCATTATTTAAAAAATCTAAAATCACCATTCGAATAAACTAATTAAAAATAACTATTTCCAAATTTTCGGGAAGGGGAGCTACAAATCTATCCACCTTAAAAATAATTTCGTCCTCGAAATTCTAATTCATAACTATTCTTAAAAATTCAAAAAGGAGATCTACTATTACCTTATTCTCCTTAAATTTAATTCCTCAAAAATAGTTTATATCCTTCTCATTGGCCATTTTGGTAACTACAAAAATCTCGAGGACTTCTACCCACCTTTGGTCACACTACTCCCTCGACCTCATGTCACTAAACTTTATAATCATCTAACTAATTGTCGAAAATTTCTACCAATAGATATCTACTGCTTATGGCCACTATAATCCTCTCCTATCTATCAAGCCACCCAAAACCTAACATGCAACAAATTTACCCAAGTAGCTAAGAAATATTGTTAAATTCTAATAAGCGTGACCAATCGTCACTCCGAGATAGGGAGGGCAGAAGATAAGGAAAAATAACCGAGAGTGAATTTGAAGTTCCAGAGCGGTAGGGAGTATCCAATGATGTAGACAGAAAGAAGGTTTATGAACCAATGACTTATTTGCTAGAGTAGGCTACTCTAGTCCAGTCACTTGCTAAATCGAAGAACACTTGTTTCTTAGAGGAGCTTAATCCATGCAATACAGAAATTATGTTTCGAAGTTCTAAACAACATTCCAAAATAGGACTGAATTTGAGAAATCAGGGTTGTGGTTTTTTCCGAGGTTATTTAAACACACAAGCAAGGGATATAAATGAATACAAGATCGTATCGCGACTCCTAGGTAGATGGAATAAGGGTTATAGATGACCTCGCATTCTAAGAGGTGGAGACTACATTATCGGTATAGGGACATATTTCAAATAGTTTGGTTTTATAATCCCATTATGGTGGTATGCATGAATGGGTTTACTGGTCTTAATGGGTTCCCTGATTGGACATCAATCGCTGGTTGGATGAACCTAGGATTTTAATCTATATTGCCTGGACAATATCCCAATGATAAATATTTCTACTAGGCTAGGGTAACTTAGAATAGGTTTCCACCCAAATGGTTGAACTAGTTGTCAGTCAGATTGGTTTGCTAGGTCCTTAAAGCCCAAAATGCACCTTCCGTGACTTTTATGTTTAAGTAGCACGAGAAGGCACAATTGAGTGGCACACTAGTGACATGCGTAGTGGGCTTCGAGTCGATCACAACCATATATTGGGTCGAAAGGTTCGAGTCAAGGTTGAGTTTCTAATTGAAGTCGGGAAGTACACATGGATTATGGTAAGGATTATAGCTCCTTTTTGTCCAGAAAGTCATACCATAAAAATAGAGTACAAGGGGACGTGTTTGCATGGGACATGATATACCTAGATAAAGGTGGACTCGTCTAGATATTGTATGTAAATTTGTTGGAAGGTAACAGCTGGTCTCGTGCTCCGAATACTAATGGCACGGCAGGGGACACAAAATGATCTAAATGGAAGTGGGAGTCCATGAGACAGTAATGTCATCCTAGAGGAATCATTCTAATCAATCGATAACCTTGTATATTCCAAAATTTTAGAAGGCTTATAGTCTACATACCCTAGAAGCTAGGACGTGGTTTAGGAATAATGAGGTCAAAATAATTTCAAAGTCGGATACTAACCCCGACTCTTGTTGATAAAGAATGAGGCACGGCGTAACAGAATACGGTTGATATAAGTCAAGTCAAGGGTCGTTCCTCACTAATTGAAAACGGTGCGTGTACAATGACACATGGTCGAAAAAATAGAATGACCTACTCGTCCACAGTATACATGAGTTGTCGACGGGATAACCAACTCCAAGGCACAACATAAGAAAAGATTTCTAACAACTGAGTCAAGAAATTCTATTTGTGTCAAACCTGCCAGACTATGGTCACAAGGGTTGTAGTGATAAGGTATGTTGTTGACAACTGGTAGGTCATAGTGTGACAGTGTATTTAAGCTATGGTATTGGCTAAGCTAGTGATGGTGTTCCAACACTAGTTAGGTCTTAAAGATAAAATTTACATAACTAGAGTATATTTGTTGGAAACCAATCTCGGGATGAGTGTCACGGTAAATGATTACCCTATTGTCCACTCATCTCATGTCTAACTGTGGGTTTTGGTCGAAGAAAGGTTGGGTTAAGGCATAAGGGTTAAAAGTTAAGGCAAGCTTCCAGCAAATAATTAGAGACTCACAATATTTGGTTTCTTTAGAATAGATAGTCTCCTAGGTTGGCGTTCTGACTAAGGGTAAAACCCTAATCATTCTCAAATTCAGATGGCTCGAAAGTCTCAAAAGTAGTTTGAGGGTCGATGGGAGAACCAGTAACTCAATCACAGGACTGGCCGTTGGTAGCTACACTTGTGCCTACCATTATATAGCCATGGGAATACTCTGTATCTCTCTACCATCACGAGCTTTCGTCTTTCCAAATCGGTGAAAGATAAAAACAATAAAGAATTCAAGGAGATGTTACTGAATACAATTCGTGATTCAAGGGCGAATATAATTCAAGAGGAATTGTCAATGCAGTCGTGGATGAGACCCTAGAGACATCTACATCTCAGTCCACGTAGGGTAATAAAGTGCGAACCAAATGCATCATAGTGATCAGACCATAATACACTGATTCTGATTAGACAACATGTTAGCAGGCGTCCCCACTAAACATATGCCTCGAATCAAGCTCGAGAACAGAGTGAGCTTGCAAAACTAGGCTGTAATAGCAGCATTGGTCAAAATAGTCAAAAATAAGTACGCGAGATTTTGAAAAGGAGTTACAAGTAGTTCGAGTTTGAGAGAATCAAAACTTTACTCGGTGTTCTTGCGTATACAGTCCCTACTATCTTCTTATCCAAGGCCTTGGTCGACTAATGGGTTATGGACCTCAAAATTTTATATTCTAGGTAAACCTATTAGTGTCAATCAATTACCTCGTCAATAGATCACAAGGATCACGGAATGCTAGGTCGGGAGACGTGCTACCCAACTTACAAAACTTTACCAATATTGGCTTCGGATCTTATGGGACATACATGGCATTGTCCTATCCTCTATAGTATCCTAACTGGTAATCATGTCTGAAGTCATTTCACGAGAATTATGCCTCGTCTGTATACTCAGGCGATGGTAAACTCTTGGTTTCGTAACTCAAACATGATACAGATCGAACATTACTTAACCCTATCCAATATTGATTCAAGCTACGATCAAAGAGGACCACTAGCCATAGTTTTAGCAATATTCTATGACCTATATTTTTAAACCAATTTCAACTCTAAGAGTCGTCTCGCCAGTGCGCTGCTGGCTGCAGTGAATCCATAGTCTCCAAAATTTAAATAAATGGTGACAGTGCGCTGCTGTCCTGCCAGTATGAGTTAACTAACATTCCCGTAACTATATCTGTAAATAAATACCGAGCTTCTAGAGATTCAGACAAGTTGACTATGAAATAAGGCATAAATATTTGCCCTATCAACCCTTAAAATAAAAGATTGAGCGGGAAGGAAATAACTGAAGACAAAAGATATACAAACATTCTAATGTCTATTCCATGTGTATTCAAACATTGAGGAAAACTTTGAACCGAAACTAACTCGAGGTCCGTATGGGAATAACAATAATCAGAATTTATACCAAATATTAATTCCTAGGGCAAATAGAAACTAAATAGGCAGTTCGACCAAGATATGAGGATGATATCTAAGAGACAAGAGAATGAATTGAATAATCTATCAAGGCTAGATCATTAATTCTATAAAGCCCTGCCTTACCAAGGGAATAGTCTATCCAAATTAGATTACATCGTCATATCAAGAGGATAATGTACCTATGGGGATCTGATAAACTATCAAAATTAATAACTCCTTATCTACATTACAAGGCCTAGACTACCCATCGGTAAATTTGTATAAGGGACTCCTAGTCCTAGTCATTCTCATAAATTAAATTAATTTCTAATTCGTGAATGAGCATTTCTAGTCGCAGCTCGCAATAGTACAACTAACGTGAGTACTATCACGAGTTTGCATGATTTGCAAAGACAGACCTGCATGGGCCACCACAAAAACTTGTCATGACCTGCACCCATTTTTTTTAAACGGATACGAGACGTGTCCAAGCCAGCCTACGCCGCAGTGTCGGCGGTAGAACGCTGTCACGGCCATGAAGATAAAAAATTACAAATAATGCTCATTCACATAATTAATTTAACTTACAATGATCACAAGTTTTATATTTATAGAAAATATAAACTTGTACAAATAAATGAATGACTACAACTCAACTATCTAGCTAGTCTCTAGGCTTTTGTCTGCGAGTATTCCCGTCACTCCCAAGCTAAATGAATCCACGGCTAACCTGAAAAATGTTGGTTTCCAGTCAGGAATGGAACAAGCACAATTCACTAATGCAATTTCAAATAAAGAAAATGACTATAAAATAAAGGTTAGACATCAATCATAAGTTTTGAAAATAAACAGTAAAGCCGTGAGAAAAGACAGAAAATCAATAGTAATAAATAGACAAATATACTTTTCCCACTTTTAGAAGTACCTTTGATATGTGATCGGTCTCGGGACAATCATGCGACGCGGTCTACACGGTCTAAAGTTACACGGTCTACAATTACACGGTCTACAGTTATACGGTCTACAGAAAATATTGCAATAAAGAACTGTTGTCTACAGAATAATAAACACGAACTACACAGTTTAAATGCAATAATAATCACGGTCTACACTGTCTACTTTGCAATAAATAAATTAATGTCTACACTGTCTACTTTGTAATAAATAAATCACTGTCTACACTGTCTACAAGAAAAATGCAATAATAAACACGGTCTATACGGTCTAAGGTCAGATCACACATCATTGGTACTTCTCATTCCCGACTCAACAATTTATAATAGAAAATAATCACATAACCAATGGCCAATTAATGAAATATAGTGAAAATAAATATCAAAATGTAGACAATAAACTGTACTCGCCTGTGGTCCTCTGCTGGTAAAACCGATAGTCTGAACTACTCAATGTGCCACAATAGTAAAACCCGTACAACAGTCCCCGAAAGCTGAAATAAACATCACCAATATTCTCAGAATAGTCAAATTAGCTAGAATTGCCTGTCCTTAAGTCCAATTCTGGATACAGGGGCAAAACGTAATTTCGGGCCAAAATAATGTCTGCCGTTGGACCCGCTTTGTACCGAAAAGCGTGCCAGAGTCAACGGTCTCTAAAGTCGTCAAACTACATGTCTACGGATCCAGTTTTTTGATACAAACCCAACCGTATGTCCAAAGTTGGATTTCGGCGGGCCGTGCACAAAATTGCCGTTGAGTGGGACCGTGGGGCCCGTAAAACGACGTACGATTCAACTGTCTCAGAATTGGACCAAACTTGGCATGCAGGACCAAAACGATACGGTCCTGCTGGCGCAAGTTTCGTCTCGATCTGACCAGTGTGCGCAAAGCAATTGAGAGATTTGTAAAGTGCACGATATGGTAAATTTCGACGGATACATCAAATTCGTCGCGCACACGCGACCAATTTGAATTTCGTCAAAGCCCACACGACCACGAAGCCGTTACACCTTTCGATGCTTTCGTTTCGTGATCACGTCGCCCGGAATAGCGGGACGCACGTCGTGTGGATGAGTTTTTTTCAAGTTTTTGAAACAGGTTTTCGGTCAACTTCGGGATCAAATAACTTCTTACCTGTTTAATGAAATTAGAATCTACAAGAAGGGTTGTGATGTCCTATAGGTTGTCTAGGACTGTCATTAAATGGATTTTCAAAAAGGTTACTAGATCGATCGGAATCGGTCCTCGAACAGGGGTGTGGACTGCCTTATGCGTCAAGTTTTGAACAGGATTTCTGCGATGTTCGCGTTGATTTTCTGATCGCTCCAGTGCACCATATTTAAATCTATCTGAAGACAAAAGAAGTGGTATAAATTAGGTTTATACCTGAACAAACGGCTCGAAGATTCATCGCTCGTGCGCGGAGAAAAGTCTCGGCGAAATGGATTTGCAACTGCTGTTGCTGTCCTGTTTTGGCGTGCGCGCGCGTGGTTTGCCCTGCCTGTGGCCGGCCGGCGGTGGCCCTCCGCGGTCGCGCGCACGCCGGGGAAGGTCGGCGCTAGGGTTTAGGAGTAGTCGACCACTGCTCCTCTGATTCGATTGTTATTTTTTATATAAAAAATCGAATATATACGGACCGGTTTGCTCTCGGGTTCGCGGGTGTAAGCCAATTCAAGGCTGGCAGTTCTCGTGGGTTTCGTCCACTGTTCCCGCAAGGGAACAGTGTGGATCGGATTCCTTTTTTTTTTCTTTTTTTTTTGTTTTTTTTGTTTTCTTATTCTTATATATAATAATAATATATATATAATATTATATATATATATATATATATATATATATATTAATATATATATAGCACTATATATATATCTCTATATATATAGCACTATATAAAAATTATATATTTATATATATATATATATATATATATATATATATATTATATATTATATATAGCACTATATATATATATATATCTTATATATATATATATTACTCTATATATATCTATCATATATCACTATATACATATTTCTGTCATTTATATATATCACTATATATATTTCTATTATTATATATATCACTATATATATATTTATTATATATATCACTATATATGCCATTGAATATATATATATATATATATATCTATATATATATATTATATAATATATATAGATATATATATAGATATATATATATATATATATATATATATATATATTATAGATATATATATATATATATATATATATCTTACACAATTTTCTATAAAATCTAAAATAAAACCCCCAATGCTATCTATTCCTAGGGTAGACCCTATATGTGTATACCTTTATATGACTATATATATAATAATATTTACTCGACAAAATAAATATAACCAATAACAATAAATAATATTATTTATATAATAGCCTCAATAAAATAATAATAAATATAACGAAATTTGATAAAATATTAATGGTGTGTATATATATACCACTATGTGTAGCCCAAAAATCCTAATTTGTACAAGGACGTATTTATACAATTATCACTGAATATCAAACTAATAATAGTATTTATTTAAATGCAAATACTTAGAAATATTCATCAGTTTATTAAAATGGAATACAACACAATCTTAGAAAATACGTCAACACGAATGTCATTCGACGTCTCGCATGACTACATGGGCTTGAGCTCAGTTCGGGTCCAGTCCGGGCTAAAATGGTATAATTGGTTTTCCTAACTCAATAATAGAATTAATAAATAACTAAAACTTCGGTAAGGGTTAAGTTGCAACTTGGCATGGTTTTCCTAGTTAGGACAACGCTATGGCTAGGTTTCTCCTGGCATGGATAGTACTCTAGTCGAAGCACACTGTTACATCTCCCAGGCCATAATTCATAATCGTTTTGTGCTCCATAACTCCACAAGGACTTAAATCATCCACCGTAATAATTAGCTAAATCATTATTTAAAAAATCTAAAATCACCATTCGAATAAACTAATTAAAAATAACTATTTTCAAATTTTCGGGAAGGGGAGCTACATGTAGTATGGTTTACTTTTGTTTTAGCAACGTTAATAAGCGACGTTTTCAGATGTAGTATGGTTTACTTTTATTTTTTTTCAGATGTAGTATGGTTTACTTAGCGATATTTTCAGATGTAGTATGGTATACTTTTGTTTTTTCAGATGTAGTATGGTATACTTCTGTATTTTTTCAGATATGGCTCGACGTGGATCCTTTGGTTCCGGTGCTGGTGGGAGTCGACGAGCCCGACAGTCTCCATCTATCACTCCTCCTGACGACTCCTCTTCCCCCCGCACTCTAGTATACACTAGCAGTCTAGTCGCCGGTAGTGTCTCTATACCCGGCTCTAGCAGTTCGAGGCTAGGGCCTTCTTCTTCTACGCAGCCAGTACCGTCGAGTATTCCAGAGGTCGACCCCACTACTGAGGAGCAGGCCGAGGCCCACGTCGAGGTCGAGGGCGATGGCGAGGCCCACGCCGAGGGCGAGGGCAAGGCCGAGGGGCAGGCTGCGGGCAGGGGCAGGGGATGGGGCAGGGGCATGGTGCAGCTCCCATTTGAGACAGATCCTCCGTGTCGCCCGGAAGGGGATCTGAGATTGGAGATTTGGGCCTGTACTCGGACCAGCGGTAAGTAAAATTATTGCATTTAATTTGTTTAAATTTATTATAAACTTGTTTAATAAATTTAAATTTTTATTTTACAGGTATCATCCCTCCTCCGTACACCGGTCGCGGGTACATTCCTGCGACAGAACTACGGGGGGGCCTGGATCAACTGGAGGGATGTCCCGGCCGACAAGAAGGCCTTCTGGTTTGAGCACTTTTCGGTACGTAAAAGTTTATTTTCTTTTAACATTTAGTATGTTATGTTATAACTTACGTACTTCTATGATTTTTTTCAGCGGACTTACTTCTTCCATCCCCCACCGCGCCGTTGATGTCGAGGCTATTTTTTCCAGCGTCGCCAGCAAGCTAATTAGGGACGCGATCCTCGACCAAAAGGATCGCGACCACCGGGGAGAGCCTATTCAGGGTTGGATCTCTGCCGTCGATTAGGCGGTAATGAAGAGGAGATTTAGGAGGAAGCCTACAAGGAGAAGTCCGTGAAGTCTAAAAGAGCGCGACAGACGGGGTCGCAGTGGTGTGGTGGATCACGGTCCATCATAGATTTTTTCACCCATATGGTACGTATCTCGCCGTATACCCATAATTAATACTTTATAGTAATATATTTCTTTGAACTTAACTGACAAACCATGTAATAATTTCGTAACCCGAATATGGTGACCTTGTTCCTTGCCACGCACACGAAGGAGGAGCGGTTCATAGACGACAAGGCCCGGGACACCTACGTAAGTTTTACTTAATGCTAGTTCATTAATATTAATTTTTAGTTACGTAGAAAATTTATATAGATGTTATTTCTAGGCCGAGTTTTAGAAGTTTTACTTAATGCTAGTTCATTAATATTAATTTTTAGCGACCACGTGAGAATTCATATAGATGTTATTTCTAGGTCGAGTTTTTGAGGCTTAGGGAGGCCGGGCCGACACGGTCAGAGGGAGCTGGTGCTAGCACTTCCCAGCAGCCCCCGGCCGTCGTAGCTCAATCACATGACGAGCTGTGGATGAGGGCTGTTGGTAGCATGCATAGGGGTACGTACTATGGTACGGGCTCCTATGGTGCCTTCATTGCGTCACAGTTCTCTACGACCGCCACTAGTGTGCCCGGCCCCGCACAGACTGAGAAGTCGCTCCGCCACCAGCAGAGTGTCGATGCGCAGATCGCAGCTCTGCGTGACGAGATGCTACAGATGATGGAGGGCGCATACAGATGATTCTGCGCTCATCTCACGCTTCGAGAGGCTTGAGGAGACTACTGAGGCGCTGCGACAGATGACCCGTGCTAGGCAGGAGGCTACGCAGCGTTTAGTCGAGCAGATACAGCAGTTCCAGGAGATGGCTACAGAATGACCGTCTGCTGGTACGCCGGGAGCATCGTCTACATCCGGCGGTGCACGGAAGGACATGCTCGTCCACCTGTTGTCACTGGAGGAGTATCAGACGATCTTGTCATTGCGACGACAGTCATCTGGTGGTGCTCCTCCTCCATGCTCCGGCTCCAGCACCTGGTCCAGCTCCAGCATCGGGTCCAGCTCCAGGCGATCAGTAGTTTCTTTTTTTACATTTTCGGACTGTATATATTTTTTTTACTTTGTACGTATTTGGGAAAACTTTGTTCGTTGAGGATATTGACTTTGTACGTATTTGTGGATATTGACTTTGTTCGTTGAGGATATTATATATTGATATTATTTGTTGCGGATAGTATTTTTTTATATATTTTTTGTATATTCTGGAATGTATTGTGCGTGCCTGTGTTTAGTGTTCCACCGAGGGGGTCGGCGAACCCAGGGATTGGATTCTGTATTTTATATTTTATATTCTGTATTTTGGCTCAGGCTCCAGCTCCATTTGCATTCTGGAACCTTTTTTTATATTTTTAACTTAGCGACGTTTTTAGCGACATTAGTCTTCGTCGCTAAATTTTAGCGACGTTAATAAATGTCGCTAAAAGCGTCGCTAAAATACTGACGTGGTAACACGTGGCACCAAATCTGATGTCAGCACGTCGTCGCCAAAATGTTGCAAAAGTGTCACTAAACGGCGACCACACGATAACGTCACCATTTGCGTCGCTAGTTAGCGACGTTAATAACGTCGCTAAATAATGTCGCCATAGCGACGTTTTATCGTTTAGCGACACGTTTTTTTTCGTCGTTTCCAAAACGTCGTCCAAAACGTCGCTAATTTTACTTAGCGACGTTTTCACCGAGTTTAGCGACGTTTTGGAACGTCGCTAATCTGACAAATTTTTGTAGTGATGCTCTGATACCAATTGTAGTACCCTAGAGGGGGTTGAATAGGATAATAAAATAATACCAACAATTAAAAGCTATTTAGAGGATAGTAGATGAGAGAAAGAGAATCAGACACTCGATGTATCCTGGTATCCTTCCAAGGGTCACTCCAGTCCCGAAACTCTCTCCGACTTTAATCCACTATTTTAGTAAATAGTTACACATGAGCTTGGATCCAAAGAACTCGTCAAGTTCAACACGAGTTTGGATCCGAAGAGCTCGCCAACTTCTTACACATGAGTTTTCTTCCGAAGGCCCGTCAACTTCAACTTTTTAAGAGAAAAGAAAAAAGGCTTTTGATCTACTTAAACACTTGAAGATCTTTACTACTTGAATACTCTAGCATTTTAGGTTTGATGATGTCACGACCCGCACCCACTGTGAGGGTACGAGTACGTAACGACGCCCAGCCTACGCCGCAGTGTCGGCGGTAGAGCGCTGTCCTAGGTTACTATCTAATCAGCAACTCACGCAATTATAATGTACTCATCATGATCAACTCCAAACGGAGGACAAGTATAAGATATTGTAACTCAATCACAGTCTAAGCACGATAAGATGATCACAGAAGAATTAAACTAAGAATAGAAGGACAACTACTAAAGTAATAGCAACTCTCAACAATCTCAAAACTACACAAGTCTCAAATCAATACAAAAGTTCGACATGAAAAACAGATGCTAGTCTACTAACTAAATCCCATCACTCCTGAGTGTCGGGGCCAAAGGTAGTCATCCCGTCTCCGGGTCCATAATATGTAGGGCATGTGTCCTCAGGGAAATCATCTGTAAAATTTTAACAGGTCCAGTCAGGACAGGAACGAGTACAACTCATCAAAAAATCCCAATTAAATGACAGAGAACTATAAAGCAGTTATAAGCAGTTATATTGATGAAATATGGCAGTTTGTATACAGGTGATGGTATAGAGAAACAGTTAAGATGCAAGAAAAGTAAGGTAAGTAAAAACAAGAGAAGAATGATGGCAATGAAGACTGTAAAATAAATCTAGCTGAACTAAGGTAATATAATAAGTCCAGATAGTAAATGTAAACAAGTACAAAACCCAAGTAAATCCAGACAACATGAATCTGATACCAGGTGGTTCCAGTACAAGATGAGTCCGGTATAAGGTGAGTCCAGTTGGTGATCAAAGGTTCCAGGGTGAGTCCAGCCTATACTCTAACAGTGTGTTTTAAAATATCGGGATCGACATGTGAACGGCTGTAGGTAATACGGCACACCGCACACTCGGCCAAGTGTGGGATGGCTATCGTTCCAGTAATTCCAAGGGAGTGGTTCCAGTATTTGGGTATGTTCACATGCCTATTCCAATATTTTCCCGCCCAGCAAGTACGAGTGAATCCATAATCCGACACAAAATAGGTATAAGTCCAACCAGTACACGAATGGTTCCAGTAAATGATTCCAGGATGGTTCCAGTAGGTGGTTCCAGTAGGTAGTTCCAAAAATATAGGCCAGACTTAAATAAGTGAGTGTCGCATGAAATGGATCCAGCAATATCAAATCATGTTTGTAATACAGAATCAAATAGAACTAGCTACAACTGAAATATAGTAAACGACAAGTAAATGGAAGAACTATCAGAGAATGTACTCGCCTGATACTCTGAAAAGAGTAGTATAATATCAGATGTCAGCGACAGAGTCACAATATCCTAAACAGAGGAATACAGGTTATAATATGTTAAAAATAAGACAGATGATGTTTATGATACAATCTACATGATTTCTAGGTCAATCTAGGTCAAAGTCAACTCTAAGTCAAACCTGGTCGACTGTCTAGGTCAAACTAGGCCCAAGTCAAACTTCTAGGGTATTGGTCAATTCTAGTCAACATGGTCAAAACCCTAGGCTACTAGGTCAACACTCGGCCTAAACCACAATCACTAAGTCTAATAGAATTCTATACTAGGCTAACAACCTAGGGAAACCTAATACTAGTTATAGGCTAGAAATCCTATAGGTCTAAGTACCAAACCCAAGCCTATAAGCTAACTAAACTCAAGCTAGCACCATAGCCTACTACTACTCTACCTATAGCCTAAACCAAGCCACAAGCCTAAGCCAATATACTCAAAACCTAACATCACATATTTGTATATACTCATATATATACATTCATACATATATATAAACTCACATATATTTGGCATACATTACCTAGATGCATACATTCATTCATTCATTATCTACCTTGCATACACATGCATACATATAATTTACACATATAGATATAGAGGTGATATATGGCATGTGTATGGGGGTGTAGATAAGTGTATGACAAAAATTTTCAGTTTTGTGTGTGCCATAGGAAGACAATGTGTGTGGGCATGTATAGCTAAGTGTGAGTGATAGGGAATAGGGCATGCGTGTTTTGTTAGCCATGTGTGGTGTATGGCTAAGGGAATGTGTAATATAGTACGGTGTCATGTGTGTGTGAGTAAACATGTTACAAGAAAATAAATGAGTGTGTTTGTGTGTAAATGGTACATATGAGTGTGTGAGTCTAGGTGTACATGTACGTGTGTGGTGTAATAGAGGACAGTGAGGGTTGTGTCACGACCCGCTACCCAAATTGTTGGGCCAGGCCGAGTCATGTCCAGCCTACGTTGAGATAAAACGTAGTAAGCTGTTCTAAAGACAACAGAATAAGACTAAATGTGCTAACAGTTCTATAAGTGAAGAAGAATCATAAATGCTCCAAACACAAAAGTCGTCGTATATAGTAAAATATCCAAGTACAAGTAAACAGAAATGTAAAACTGGATACATGTCCAGTTACAAAATGATATAGTCTAATACATGTCTACTCTCAAAAGTCTAAGTAAACAAAAGACAACTAGGCGAGGTTCCCTGCAGGAACATCCTCGTAAAGCAGAGCCGGGTCCTCGGCAGTAATCCCATAATATGAGTCGCAGAGTAACTCCTCCTCAGTAAGGACACCTACAACGTTATCCTGTCAGGACTGGAGCAAGTACTAAATCTAGCAAACTAGCATATGAAACATAGAAATAAACATGAGAATGAACATGAGAGTGAACATGAGAGGAATAACTGGAAAGCATGGCATCACATAGTCTATCATGGCAAGGACACATATGTCATAGAGACAGATGTATATGTAATGTTTAAAACTGTAGCAGGTACGTGATCGGTCAATAGATGTACAATGCGCTGTGGCACATAATGAAATGTACATACGTACAAGTAGACAAGCATAGGTGTACATCCGTACAGAAAATACGAGATATTTACCTGCGGCAAGGTATGCATATAAAATGCGACCAAGCTCGCTACTATAGGGGGGTCGTGATCACGTACACTACTATCAGTTTCCCCATAACCCATATTCTAATCATGTGAGAGATACATCAAGACTGTTCTAAGCATGGTAGTAACTGGAAGTACAATATGTAGAGATCTAACTTGCTACCCCAAGGATCAGCATATAACATGGTGGGGTTTGCAGTTCATTTATGTGACAATATGTAAAGTTCTTAGAAAGTACTTGCCTTTAGCAAAGCAAAACAAAACAAGCTGCGATATCAATGCTATGGATGTCCAGTAACTCGTCGCTGTAGAAGTAAAATATAATAACTTAGTTTTACACTAAGCTAAAACACTAGGTCACTAATTGGTGAAACACGACTTGTGACTGGGCACCTAGCCAAAATGATGACTTGGCATAGGAGACCAATGTGGGGTGACACACTATGTTAACTAACTTTCTAGGGTCTTTATACTAGTGAGGGATGGGGTTCAACACGACTAAAACTCCAAATAACACAAAAAGCTACAAGTCGTAATTAATCAATAAATAAATCAAAAGATCATTGTGTTCTAACAATTTTTGAAGTAGACAAAAAGCCTAGTTTTCCTTAAAGTAAAGTACCAAGGTGATCCTTGTTAATCATAGAAATTTATTATAATTTTTCTGGAATTTATTAACCAGTACAAATATTTTATAAAAATCAGTTTTCCTAAGTATACAGAAAATGAGTTTTGGTTTCATATGCCAAACTAATGGCAAAACAGTAAATTAAATACTACAAAAATTATACTAAATTAGCTAACTTAACATAGTATCTAAAAACTATTTTTCTATAATTTTAACAATACTTTAAGTATTTTTAGAAAATCAAAAACAGCATTGCACACAATAATTAATTATCTGCGTATTTTGTCCATTTATATAATTTGAACCAAAGTTCAAATACAGGACCCAAGGCCATGAATCAAGTCCAATATGACTTGAACAGGTCTTGAATGTGTGAAAACACATTTGAGTCCAAATACCCATGCTAGGCTTGGACACCAAATGGTTGCAGTAATTTAAATACAATAAAAATATAATTTGGTGATAGTGCAAAATAAATATTATTATTTTAATAAGGCTAATTTGTACAAAAGAATATATACATACCTATGCTAAAAGTATATATAGATATATAAGAAAAAATACTTAATTTATAGAGTATATATATATATTTACAAATATATATATATACATAAGAAAACACTTAATAATATAGTGTATATATATATAATATATATACGTATGAAATATATATATTAACATATGTATATAGAATTTACTAACTATAAAATATATACATATATATTAAATACTGTTAAAATACAGTATATATATATATATATATATATATATATATATATATATATATATATATATATATATATATACTAATATATATATATATACATATATATATAAAAATACAAAACAAAAAGAAAAGAAAACAGAAAAGAAAAGAAAAAGGAAACAGAAAGAAGAGGGGGGGGGGGGGGGGGGGGGGGGGGGGGGGGCTCGAACCCGAGCCAGAGAAGCGGGGGGTTTAATCGGGTCGGGCTGGCCAGGGGGTCAGCCCGAGCTCAGTGTTAGGGTTAGAGTTTAGGTTAGTTTTATTAGGTTTAGGTTAGATTAATAATAAAAAAAAATATAAAATATCGGTCCTGTGTCCTGACAGTTAGGGACACAGGAGTCTAAGTGTCCGGATTGATTATGACACGCATGACACGAGTTTGCCGTGTCCACACTCACCAATAGAGTCTTCGGGTGCTGGCGTGTCATATACGTGAAATCGAGACACAGTAGGACACAGGAGTCCAAGAGACACGTACGTGTCCAAGTCGAGCGTGCTTTCGTGGCGGCGACTGGGCGGAGGAGACGTCGTGGCGGTGGCGCGTGGGTGGCGCTGGGTTCGTCTCAGCGAGGCGCTTCGACTGGCGGTGGTTGGGGGCGGTGGCGACTGCTGTGGAGATGGCGGCGGGGTATCGTCGGAACTAGGGTTCAGGCGAGTTTAAGTGGGGAAGACGGGGGCAGAGCTAGGCTAGGATAGGTCATGGTGGTGGTGGTTGGTCGAGGGAGGTGAGGGGGTTCTTTTATAGGGGAGCCAAGACGGTGGATTGTCGGATTAGGGTTAAGGTTTCGGTTAGGGTCGTCGAAAAATTAGGGGGAAGGCGGTGATCGGGCTGGGGAGAGAGGGTAGTTTACACTTAGGTCCCTAGGGTTTTAGGAAATTAGGGTTAGGTCCCTCCCTAGGATAAATTTGCAAATAATATTTGCAAACCGACATTAAAATGAATTAAGTATTTACAGAAACTAACTAAAACATTTGAAGTAATTACATATCTATATTAAAACAATTCTAAAAATTACAAATTGATATTAAAATATTTTTAGAAAATTACAACTTGATATTTTTGTATTAAAACTCATTAAAATATTAATTAAAAATTCTAGAAAAATTCCTAAAAATCCTAATAATTATTTTAAGGCTAAAATTAACATTAAAAATTAATTAACACCAATTTAACTAAAATTGAAAAACAGGGGCTGACAAGTCTTCCCTCCTTGAAAAATTTCGTCCTCGAAATTCACAAGGATTGAAGACCCGACAACATTCTAACATAACAAGCAATGCAACAAAATGACTAAGGCTGCGATCGAAACTAACCTCTAAGGTATCAAGCGGGAACGGGTGGTTCCCTCGCAGCGGTTGGATCGAACAAGTAAGGGTATCTCTCCCTCATGTCCGACTCCCTCTCCCAAGTAGATTCACCTGGGGAGTGACGGCTCCAAGCTACTCGCACTAGAGGTATAACCTTGTTCCTCAGCCTCTTCTCTCTCCGGTCTAATATCTCCACTGGCTACTCAGAAACTGTAAGGCTCGGTCCGACCTCCAACTCTGAATGATCTAGCACATGACTGGGGTCTGGAACATATCTCCTCAGCTGAGATACGTGAAAGACGTCGTGAACTTCTGCTAGGTTGGGTGGAAGTGCAACCCTGTAAGCTACCTCTCCGATCCTGCCAAGTACCTCGAATGGCCCGATGTATCTTGGGCTCAGCTTCCCTCCTCGTCCGAACCGGATCGTCCTTCGAGTAGGTGATATCTTCACTAGCACCATATCACCGTCTGCGAACTCCATCGGCCTGCGACTAGCATCAGCCCAGTGTTTCTGCCTATCCTGAGCTACTCTGAGCCTGTCTCTGATCATCCCGACTTTCTCTGCTGCATCCGTGATCATCTCTGGCCCAAGCATAACTCTGTCTCCGACATCATCCCAAAAGAGCGGTGTGCGGCATCGTCGTCCATATAGCACTTCGAAAGGAGACATACCAATACTGGCCTGGTAGCTGTTGTTGTATGAAAACTCTACCAAGTACAGATGGCTCTCCCATGATCCTCCGAAGTCCAGCACGCAAGTCCTCAGCATATCCTCCAGTGTCTGTATCGTCCTCTCGGACTGCCCATCTGTCTGTGGATGGTACGCCGTACTGAACTTGAGCCTACTGTCCAACTCCTCCTGCAAGCTCCTCTAGTAGTGGGATGTAAATCTGCTGTCTCTGTCTGACACGATGCTCACCGGCACTCCGTGTATGCGAACTATCTGCTGCATGTATAGCTCCGCCAACTTCTCGGTGGAAAGCCCCACCTTGAAGGATATGAAGTGCGCACACTTCGTCAGCCTATCTACGATGACCCAGATGGCATCCTTCCCTCCTTGGGAACGAGGAAGCCCTGAAACGAAGTCCATCGTAATATATTCCCACTTCCACTCAGGAATGGGTAACGGCTGCAACAAACCAGCTGGCCTCTGGCGCTCCGCCTTGACCTGCTGGCAAACTAGGCTTCTCGAGATGAAACGTGATACATCCCTCTTCATCCCGTGCCACCAAAGATGTTCCCGCAAGTCATGGTACATCTTGTTAGCACCAGGGTGAATAGAATATCTCGATCGGTGTGCCTCCTGCAAGACTGCCTCTACTAGCTCTCCCTTCGGCACGCACAATCGGCTGCCATGTCTCAGGGATCCATCCTCTGCTATAGTGAAGTCATCCAGCAATCCAGCTAATGCCTGGGGTCGAAGTCTACGAAGGCTCTCATCTGTAGACTGTGCCTCCCGGATCTGCTCCATCAATCCTGACTGAATGTCAAGCGCCATCATCTGTATCACTGATCCTGGCCGAACTAGCTCGATACCGAGCTTCTCCAGATCCTCCCACAAATGCCGATCAATCATCAGGTACCATGCCATCGGATGCCTGCTCAGCGCATCCGCCACCACATTTGCCTTTCCGGGGTGATACTGTAAATCGATGTCGAAGTCCTTCATCAACTCCAACCATCGTCTTTGCCTCATATTCAGCTCTTTCTGCGTGAACACATACTTCAAGCTTTTGTGGTCAGTAAAGATTTCCACACGCTCTCCGTATAAGTAATGTTTCCATAACTTGAGTGCAAAGATCACCGCAGCTAACTCTAGGTCATGGGTAGGATAATTCCTCTCATGAGTCCGCAATTGCCTAGATGCATAAGCAATTACTTTCCCATGCTGCTGTAGGATACATCCTAGCCCCTTCCCAGAAGCATCGCTGAAAATGGTGAAACCTCCAGAACCTGAAGATAAAGTCAGAACTGGAGCGGTCGTCAGCCTCCTCTTCAGCTCCTCAAATGCCGCCTGGCAGTCCTCTGACCAGATGTACTCTGCGTCCTTTCGCGTCAGCTTCGTCATGGGTTCAGCTATCCTAGCAAAGTCCGGGACGAACTTTCTATAATAGCCTGCTAAACCCAGAAAGCTCCTGATCTCTGAAACTGACGTCGGAGCCTTCCATGTCTCAACTGCAGCAATCTTCCTGGGATCTACCGAGATTCCATCTCCAGTGACTACATGGCCGAGAAACTCTACTCGGTCTAAAAAGAACTCGCACTTCGGTAATTTGGCAAACAATCTCTCCTGTCTCAGAATCTCCAAAACTATCCGCAAGTGCTCTGCATGCTCCTCTGGCGTCTTCGAGTATATCAGGATGTCGTCGATAAACACTACGACGAACTTATCCAGATACTGGTGAAATGTCTTATTCATCAAGTTCATAAAGACAGCTGGCACATTTGTGAGACCAAATGGCATCACCAGAAACTCGTACTGCCCGTACTTCGTGTTGAACGCCGTCTTCTGGATGTCTGCTGGCCTAACCTTCACCTGGTGGTACCCGGATCTCAAGTCTATCCTGGAAAACACCTTCGCCCCGCTCAACTGGTCGAACAAATCATCTATTCTGGGCAGAGGATATTTGTTCTTGATGGTGATGGCATTCAAGGCCCGATAGTCAATACACAACCGGACTGTACCATCCTTCTTAGGCACAAAGAGCACTGGTGCTCCCCATGGAGAAGCACTGGATCGAATGAAACCCTTTTTCAACAGGTCATCAATCTGCTCTTTCATCTCTATGGCCTCCTTGGGATTCACTCTATAGCAAGCCCGGGATACTGGTGATGAACCCGGCACTAGATCTATAGTGAACTCCACATCTCTGTCAGGCGGAAGTCCTGGAAGATCCTCTGGGAATACATCCATAAACTCCCTAATGATAGGGTGTGGCGGTGCTGCGTCCCCGACTGTAGCACAACAGTTCGGCTCTAGGCTGATCTCCGACCCTGTCCTCCTGACACTGAATGGTGCTGTGCCTGGGGGACTGAACAAAATACTACCCTTATAGCAATCTATAGCTGCATGGGCATAGCTAAGCCAGTCCATCCCCAATATGATATCATAACCGGGGAGTGGCATCACAAAGAATCGCCCTTTGAACTCTCTCCCGGCTATAAAAATAGAACATCTATAGATAGTCTAATAGGCACTGGTCCTCCTCCCGTCATCACTCTACTAATCTCCGCAGTAGGTGTAGCTACTAGATGATGTTTATACATAAACTCTAATGATAGGAAGCTATGAGATGCACCAGAATCAAACAAACATACAGCTAGAAAAGTATGCAAATAAACATGACCTGTGATGACGTCAGCTAAGTAATCCGGCTCCGAAACCTGCTCCGGCTCCGGCTCAATGGCTAGACTATAAACCCTCCCCTGAGGTCCCTTCTGCTGCTGCAGATGCTGCCCAAATCTCTGCTGCTGAGTCGAAAGCGGTCCTCTAGGTCCCTTGGATGCTGGGCAGTCCCGAAGCTGATGGTTGGCAGACCCACAAATCAAGCACTGCTTCAACCTCTTCCTACAGATGGAGATGTCGTGCCCTGGTCTTCCGCAGAAAGAACATATGGCTCCCTTCTGCTGCTGCTGTCGGGGTCCCGGGGCTCTAACTGGCGGGGTCTGATGATGTGGTGTAGGGGGACGGTAAGTCTGCTGGGGTGGCGTCGGCGCTCTCTGCTGGAAAGCCTGACGCTTGGACGGACCCTCATGGTGTACAGAAGCCGGCCTCTTGCATGACAGAAGACGCTCCTCGATGCTCCGGGCTAACTCTAGGCTCTGGTAATAGTCAATCGTACCGTTTGCCACTATAAGAATGCCAATGTCTGGAACTAGACCATGGCAAAACCTACGGGTCATCTCCTCTGGATCAGCAACCAGACTAGGAGCAAAATGGCTCAGGCGACTAAACTCTCCCGCATAGTCATCAACAGAACGGTTTTCCTGCTGGATGTTCTGGAATCGTAGCCCCATGGCTACTCTAGCAGTGGTCGAGAAGAATTTCTTCTTGAACTGGGTCTTGAACTGGTCCCAGGTGGCTCTACCTCTCGCGAACAATGGCTCATTCCTGAACCAGACTCCGGCTAAGTCTATCAGCAGAAATCCTGCTGCCTCGACCTGAAGGTCATCCGGCATCCTAACTCCCAGAAGCTTCCTCTCTACAGAATCTAGCCAGTCATCAGCTACTACTATGCCCTCAGTCCCTGAGAACTCCTTGGGATTCAGACCCATGAAGTCCTTGACCGTCCCCGCTCTCTGCCGTGGCTCTACATGTGGTGGGACCACGGAACGTCCCTCAGAACGTTCCATGCTCTGGCGGAGTAGGGTAGTCTGCTCCTGATGGGTTGTTAGGAACCCCTGGATCAGTGTGAGCAGCTGGGTCCCGTCGAAAGTGACGGAAGCCTGGGTGGGTATAGTGATAGGGGGTGGTGAAAGTATCGGGTCCTACCGGGCCTGTGATGTGGAAGGTGGTATCTGGGTCTGTGGATCTATGGAGTGGAGAAATATGGTAGGTGGAGGTGTATCAGTCAACTGGTCAGCTGACTGGATATGGAGGGCCCCATTCTCGGGGGTAACATACTGGGATGAACGAGTAAGCACCATCTAAATTACACATAAAAAGACTTATAAGGACTTATTTAAAGTAAGCAATCATATGCAAGAAAATCTAATTATAATAGCAAACATGTGATGTATTTCCTATGTTGCAATCCTAACATTCCTCTAAGTGTTCTAAGCGTCTTTCCTAATGTTGTCTAATTACCTTAAGTTCCTAATTGCAGGCATGCTTGGTTACAATAACGTAACCAAACAGTTTAGTCAGGACCTGCATGGGCCACCACTAAAAATATGTCACGACCCGCTATCCAAATTGTTGGGCCAGGCCGAGTCATGTCCAGCCTACGTTGAGATAAAACGTAGTAAGCAGTTCTAAAGACAACAGGATAAGACTAAATGTGCTAACAGTTCTATAAGTGAAGAAGAATCATAAATGCTCCAAACACAAAAGTCGTCGTATATAGTAAAATATCCAAGTACAAGTAAACTGAAATGTAAAACTGGATACATGTCCAGTTACAAAATGATATAGTCTAATACATGTCCACTCTCAAAAGTCTAAGTAAACAAAAGACAACTAGACGAGGTTCCCTGCAGGAACATCCTCGTAAAGCAGAGCCGGGTCCTCGACAGTAATCCCATAATATGAGTCGCAGAGTAACTCCTCCTCAGTAAGGACACCTACAACGTTATCCTGTCAGGACGGGAGCAAGTACTAAAACTAGCAAACTAGCAAATGAAACATGGAAATGAACATGAGAATGAACATGAGAGTGAACATGAGAGGAATAACTGGAAAGCATGGCATCACATAGTCTATCATGGCAAGGACACATATATCATAGAGACAGATGTATATGTAATGTTTAAAACTGTAGCAGGTACGTGATCGGTCAATAGATGTACAATGCGCTGTGGCACATAATGAAATGTACATACATACAAGTAGACAAGCATAGGTGTACATCCGTACAGAAAATGCGGAATATTTACCTGCGGCAAGGTATACATATAAAATACGACCAAGCTCGCTACTATAGGGGGGTCGTGATCACGTACACTACTATCAGTTTCCCCATAACCCATATTCTAATCATGTGAGAGATACATCAAGACTGCTCTAAGCATGGTAGTAACTGGAAGTACAACATGTAGAGATCTAACTTGCTACCCCAAGGATCAGCATATAACATGGTGGGGTTTGCAGTTCATTTATGTGACAATATGTAAAGTTCGTAGAAAGTACTTGCCTCTAGCAAAGCAAAACAAAACAAGCTGCGATATCAATGCTATGGATATCCAGTAACTCGTCGCTGTAAAAGTAAAATATAATAACTTAGTTTTACACTAAGCTAAAACACTAGGTCACTAATTTGTGAAACACGACTTGTGACTGGGCACCTAGCCAAAATGATGACTTGGCATAGGAGACCAATGTGGGGTGACACACTATGTTAACTAACTTTCTAGGGTCTTTATACTAGTGAGGGATGGGGTTCAACACGACTAAAACTCCAAATAACACAAAAAGCTACAAGTCGTAATTAATCAATAAATAAATCAAAAGATCATTGTGTTCTAACAATTTTTGAAGTAGACAAAAAGCCTAGTTTTTCTTAAAGTAAAGTACCAAGGTGATCCTTGTTAATCATAGAAATTTATTATAATTTTTCTGGAATTTATTAACCAGTACAAATATTTTATAAAAATCAGTTTTCCTAAGTATACAGAAAATGAGTTTTGGTTTCATATGCCAAACTAATGGCAAAACAGTAAATTAAATACTACAAAAATTATACTAAATTAGCTAACTTAACATAGTATCTAAAAACTATTTTTCCATAATTTTAGCAATACTTTAAGTATTTTTAGAAAATCAAAAACAGCATTGCACACAATAATTAATTATCTGCGTATTTTGTCCATGTATATAATTTGAACCAAAGTTCAAATACAGGACCCAAGGCCATGAATCAAGTCCAATATGACTTGAACAGGTCTTGAATGTGTAAAAACACATTTGAGCCCAAATACCCATGCTAGGCTTGGACACCAAATGGTTGCAGTAATTTAAATACAATAAAAATATAATTTGGTGATAGTGCAAAATAAATATTATTATTTTAATAAGGCTAATTTGTACAAAAGAATATATACATACCTATGCTAAAAGTATATATAGATATATAAGGAAAAATACTTAATTTATAGAGTATATATATATATATATTTACAAATATATATATATACATAAGAAAACACTTAATAATATAGTGTATATATATATAATATATATACGTATGAAAATATATATATTAACATATGTATATAGAATTTACTAACTATAAAATATATACATATATATTAAATACTGTTAAAATACAGTATATATATATATATATATACTAATATATATATATACACACATATATATATATAAATACAAAACAAAAAGAAAAGAAAACAGAAAAGAAAAGAAAAGAAAAAGGAAACAGAAAGAAGAGGGGGGGGGGGCTCGAACCCGAGCCAGAGAAGCGGGGGGTTTAATCGGGTCGGGCTGGCCAGGGGGTCAGCCCGAGCTCAGTGTTAGGGTTAGAGTTTAGGTTAATTTTATTAGGTTTAGGTTAGATTAATAATAAAAAAAATATAAAATATCGGTCCTGTGTCCTGACAGTTAGGGACACAGGAGTCTAAGTGTCCGGATTGATTATGACACGCATGACACGAGTTTGCCGTGTCCACACTCACCAATAGAGTCTTCGGGTGCTGGCGTGTCATATACGTGAAATCGAGATACCGTAGGACACAGGAGTCCAACAGACACGTACGTGTCCAAGTCGAGCGTGCTTTTATGGCGGCGACTGGGCGGAGGAGACGTCGTGGCGGTGGCGCGTGGGTGGCGCTGGGTTCGTCTCAGCGAGGCGCTTCGACTGGCGGTGGTTGGGGGCGGTGGCGACTGCTGTGGAGATGGCGGCGGGGTGTCGTCGGAACTAGGGTTCAGGCGAGTTTAAGTGGGGAAGACGGGGGCAGAGCTAGGCTAGGATAGGTCATGGTGGTGGTGGTTGGTCGAGGGAGGTGAGGGGGTTCTTTTATAGGGGAGCCAAGGCGGTGGATTGTCGGATTAGGGTTAGGGTTTCGGTTAGGGTCGCCGAAAAATTAGGGGGAAGGCGGTGATCGGGCTGGGGATAGAGGGTAGTTTACACTTAGGTCCCTAGGATTTTAGGAAATTAGGGTTAGGTCCCTCCCTAGGATAAATTTGCAAATAATATTTGCAAACCGACATTAAAATGAATTAAGTATTTGCAGAAACTAACTAAAACATTTAAAGTAATTACATATCTATATTAAAACAATTCTAAAAATTACAAATTGATATTAAAACATTTTTAGAAAATTACAACTTGATATTTTTGTATTAAAACTCATTAAAATATTAATTAAAAATTCTAGAAAAATTCCTAAAAATCCTAATAATTATTTTAAGGCTAAAATTAACATTAAAAATTAATTAACACCAATTTAACTAAAATTGAAAAACAGGGGCTGATAGGTTGTAGGGAAATCAGGGTGATAGTGTGCTAACTCAGGAAAACAGGGTGTGTTCCCAGGAACCAACTCAATGACAGTGTGTAATAGGAAGGCAGTGAACAACCTAGGAGTTATCTGTGCAAATCAGTGCAATTGACAATTGTTAAACTGGAAAACAGGAACAGTCAAATCCAGTCAACATCCTAGCTAGCATGGAACCAATCATTCAAGTAATCTAATGCATATGTAAGGGAATTAACATGGTAATTAACATCAGAAATCAGTCTAAAAATAGTAACCTGATTTCAGGAATTCGAAACTGAAAACGTGCATGAGTCTAATAGTCCTAAACCCAATCGAAATTCCCAATGTTGTGTATGTGTGTCTGTGGCAGTTAGGAGTGTCGAGTGACAGTTTATTTATATCAATTTAAAGCACCAAAACCTATTTCCCTACTCAAACATAAACCCCCATTTCCCTTGCAGTAAACTAAACACCTGCACATGAATCTAACATGTGATTCTAAGCATCACATTACAGTAACTAACACACAGGTGATTGGATATATCATGGCAAGTTAACATCAAATATCAGTTAAAAAATGGAAATCAATTTCCAAAAATTTGGAAAACAGGGAGTATGTTTCAGTCAAAACATTGCATATCATTCCACCTTTGAGAATCCCATTATCAAGTGCAAAACCAAAACTAATATGAAAAACCAACCTAGCAAGTCCTATTACACATGTGTGAATCAATGTGGCAATTCAAAACATCATTAAAATCAAATTAAACTGAAATCAGTTCAGGATTTCAAAAAACACACATGGTATCAGTAATTTTGGGGAAATACAAATTCGAAAATCAAATCATGATAATATGACCAATTTAATGGTTGGTAAATGACCCCCCCACCTGTGCTCGTGTCCCAGGAAATTTTTTGTGTCACCCTAGAGCCGGACACGACGTGTCCAAGCCTCAAAACAATCACAGACACGCTGTACACAGCTGCGTCGTGCACATGTGCACGCGTGTCCCACGCGCGACACAGGACACGACACGACTCGTGCTCGTGCCCACGTGTTCACCACATATAGGGCTACATGTGTATGCCCCTGCATCGTGTCCTAGACGCGTGTCCAGGCGTGTCCGCACGCGTGTCAGGGCGAAAAAATGAGCGCGCACAGCCGCTCGTGCGCGGCCCGTGCGACTAGTGCGAGGAGGATTTCTCCTCGCATGCTGCACCAATTGGCCCCAAATTTTGGGAGGATGATGTCAGTCAGTGCCCTGACATCCTCCCAAAATTTGGCGTGTCCACGTGTCCGGTACAAGAAGAAATCGAGCCCGTGATGCAGAACAGTGCACTCGTGTCGTGCACGCGTGTTCAACGGCAAAAACGGACACAAAACGACACCAAAATACTTAACATACTTCAAAAAAATTAATGTACATCCTTAGATCTACAAACTCATGTAATTACTTTTTCAAAAATCGAAAATAATTTCCTAAGGGGCATTCTATCAAACACCTATACATACACTACGACACGTGTCCGATACGGATACCAAACGGACACGAAATAGGCTCAAACTCCAGGGACAGCTAGGGGACTCCTAGATCTAGCCCTAAATGTAAAGAAAACAAAAATTTAAATCAATTAGAGATGTTTTACCTATGGATACAAATAGCAAGAAAAAGCTCCAAATGGGAGGTTCCTCCTTGCTAGCAAAATGCTCCCAAATTGTCCCAAAGCTGGGATTAAACCCCAAAATTAGAAAATATGAGAGTATTAGGTTCTAATACAAGAAACTAGGACTAAAAATTAATTAAAATAGATTTATGGGGATTTTTGGAAGGGGACAATACCTCTCTTTTTCCAATGTGTTGAAATAATAAAAAAGAGGCAAGCCCTAATGAATAAGTGTTTATATAGGGTGGGGATCCCTATGTGGTTGGTTACTTAGGGTTTGGTTAGGGTTAGGGCTTCTAGTTATGGGCCATGGGCCAAGTCATAAGTCATTAAGTCATGAAATCATAAGTCATTTCATTAAACCATAAATCATGAAATGATTTCACTCAAACTAATCCTCCTATTCCAAAATTAGTCTCTAATAACTAAAAGTAGGTTAACCTAAGTTAGACTAGGGTTACCATAGCTAGGGTTAGGTTCTAGGCTAGTCCACTAGGTCTCAACAAGTCAAAGTCAAACTAGAATTCACCAATTCATTAAATTAATTAAAAATTCAAATAATCCAAAATGACCAAATTACTCCTAGGCTAAAAACAATAATTAAATCATCCTAATGACATGGTTAGACTCTAGGTCATGCAGTCACTAGGGTTTCACTGGCAGCACACCAAAATCACAAGTCATGACTTAAACCAATTTTTTTAAATAGTTTAAAAATTATTAAAAACCACTAAAAATCATAATGTGAAATAATTATCAATAAATAATAATTATAATTACAAAATTTCAAAAATACCTTCATCTGGAAAACTGGGTGTTACAGATGACAAATGGAAGCTTTGTAGAGTAATGGTAATGCTGTCTTGGTAGTTGGAAATTTAAAGCTCAAATGGATAAGTCTTTATGAAGAGAAAGGAAACCTATTTATATAAATTTCAAGTCAAAATGAACTATCAGTCGACAACCGGATTATCCGAAGGATTTTCGCGAAAGTCCTCCGGATTATCCGTTGTACATCAACGGCTAGAAATAGAGCCGTTGGATGCATTTAATGCACTTGATAGTTTCCATTGGATTTGTAATTTAAATAAGGCCAACAAGGACAAGCGGATTATCCGTCGTATTTCTGCGGAAGTCCGACGGATTATCCGAACTTTTGCTCACAAAAGGCTGCTGTGATTGATCGGATTATCCATCGATTTCTGCGGAGGTCCGGCGGATTATCCGAACTTTTGCTCACAAAAGGCTGCTGTGATTGATCGGATTATCCGTCGGATTTTTGCGGAAGTCCGTCGGATTATTCGAACTTTTGCTCACTAACTTGTTGTTTTCGATCGGATGATCCGTCGAATTTCTGCGGAAATTCGGCGAATTATCCGGTTCTTCATATTAGCTTAATTTGAATTTTATACCAAGTTAGTTTGTCATCTTTTCCAAAGTGCGTACATGATCTCCTAGACGCTTACAGACTCTAGGACGGACAAAGGAGCTTTTGATCATCTTGTTTGCCATTATTCTTTGTCACCATCTTCTTTTGAGTGTTTGCGATATGTCTTTTGACGAAGATCTTTTTCCAGACGCTTCTATCATTGTCTTTCTTGTTTGTCAGTAATCCAGTAGATAATTAGAGCTAAAACAATGCAAAGATTAAAAGTAGTCAATCTATCAAAATCGATGTGCCAACATAACTGTTATAATTTTTATTTTGAGTGCATGTTTTGTCTGCACAGTAGGAATAATTTCATGAGAACTGAAAAAATTGTTAAATTTTTTTGAATATATGTTTTGTATGCACAACTGGAACAACATAATTGTAACAGCTGGTATAATTTTTTGGGACGGATATGTTGTTCTGTACTAAAAGTGAACTATATCTTTTGGGACATTTGCCTAAATTATTAGGACGAACAATATCCGTTACAAATATCTAATTCTTGGAACGACAAAACTAACCGTCACACAAAAATAGAGTTTCACAATCTTTTGAGACAGTTAAATTTTCTGTCCTTTAACATTAATTAGGACGCCAAAATCCGTCCCTTAAGCTTTTGTCACGCCACCCTAATAGCACTGTTTGAATCCGTCCCAACTGCCGTCCCAAATAATATTTAGGATGGTAAAAGCTCTTTTTAGAATGGTTTTTGGTTGTCCCAAAAGACCACTTTTTTGTAGGTGCACGCTGTCGAAGCCGCACCCCATCGTACCAGCTCCGCACTATAGCATCGTACCTGCACCTACATCGCATCCATGCGCGCGCACGCACACACACACACACACACATATAACCGTGTCGATATGCTACTTTCTAACACCTAGGGGTGGAGCTAGTCATTTCATCCCATGGGAACGAAAATCCTATAACATAAATTTAATGTTCTTCTTTTCCTTGGACTGTGGGGATAAATTTAAGGAATAAATATAACAATGTTAGCTAATTTTTTGTTTAAAAGTTAAACATTTAAGAATGATTAGGAATTGAAGGAAGAGATACTAACAAATAAGAGTATTTTAAAAAAAAATGTATTTAAAAAAAAGCCCTGGAAGCTGCAGACTCCAATCTTGTCTATATAACTCCGCCCTTGTCTAGCACCCTCTTAGATGAAACATCTAAGGTCAGTTATGAGACGAAGGAATACCATTGCATAATCAGAAAGGGTACAATTTCGACAACAAATTTCGATTTGTTCTTGATCGGACTATGCATGGTTTCCTTGGAAGGCAACCACTTCAGGAGCAAGTAACCAACCAACGAACCAAAGATAGTGTCATGAGTTGGTACCACCGACACCATGATGCAAGCAAGCATGCAAGGAGGATAAAATTAAGATACGTATATAGTGATTGTGTTATAAAAATAGCAACATGACGACGAGTGTCTATACACAAGGAATGATAATGATGTTGTTCTGACTAATTAAATCCACATCGAGATGTACATAGGAAATGAATGTACGGATGTACCTGGATCATAACTAGAGAATTTCTAATATGTGGATTTAAGTTTAGTTTTGAAAATGAAACAACATCTACAAAGTCCTCACAGAATCCTTCAATAATATTAGCACTGTTCAAAAGTTTTTTCTAGGTATTTGGCATACTGATCATGAAAAAGGATGACGATTTTATTGAAATAGCAATTTTTTTTTATTGAAACTTCTATTAATTTCCATTGAACTTATATTATTTGAGCTTTGATTGCATCAGTTTTTTTTAAAATGCTATTAAATTGTCAAATCCGAAGAACAGCATCTAGTTTGGAAGCTAACTTGAACCTATATTCAAATATTATCTATTCTACTATATAATAGGAAAACTTGGATGGTAAAATTTTTAAATTCCGAAAATATCCTTGCATGTCTATACTAATTAAAAATTGTTCATTAATTTTAATAAAGACAACTTAATAATTATGAAGACTACCCTTTGGTCTTCCTAAAGAGTCTTCCTAAGTTAATTAAAAGAATGTTAAAATACATATAAGACACGTACACATATGCTAGTTGAACATATATGGCCATCTTGGGTATGAAAAAAAAAAAAGAGCATAAACACCCAATTATCTAGACCATGATCAGCCACAGAAACAAGTTATTTCTGTATGAGTTTATTTTTGTTCGCCTGTCAAAACACGTGTGACTATTTCGTTCAAGAGTTACCGCGTGGGAAAGTAGTGGTCAAAATGGAGATGTTCACCATTCCACTGTGGATTAAGGCCTCGTTTGGTTCACGGAAAGGAAATGAATTCCCTTGTATTTTTCATGGGAATGAAAAAGTAGGATTCATGTCACATTTCCTTTCCGTTGTTTGGTAAAACAAGGAAACTATCTAGGAAAGAAAAGCAAAATATAACAATGTTCCAATAATATCCTTACCTTTTAAAATAAAAATAATATTATAAAAATAACATTAATGGTAAAATAAGTAATGACACATGGTTACTTTTGTCATAACTTTTGTAATAAATGTTGGGAAAGCAGGAGGAAAAATCAATCCCATGGGTCTTGAGTGGAACCATATTCCCACTAATTTTCCCCCTTGTCAGGAAATTGATTCCCAAGTTTGTGGCTACCAAACAAAGGAAATGAACAACTTTCCTTTCTTGGTTCCTTAAATCCGTGAACCAAACGAGGCCTAAAAGTTTACACGTAGCAATTAAGGAAATGGTGAATATATCCAAACAAATTTTGGTGGATGAACAAAAATGGACTCATTTCCTTGGGCATTGAAGAGTTTTTCTCAAGGAGAGAGTTGAACTAACAAAATGTCCACCATCTTCCAACAGCAACTCAACCCCCTATTTTGTGCAAGAGCTTGCATGTACGTACAGTCGCACACTTTTGATTATATATCATCCCAACAACAGACTGGAGCTTCAATCAGGGGGATCACTACAACAAAATGGTCTATTAATAACGCTCGACAAGACGTATTGATGACGTCTGATACCTAAGCGTTATCAAAGTTCGAAATACCTTTTTTTCTATGACGGTTTAGGCTAATTCTGGACTTTGTATAACGTTTATAAAACAAAACGTCATTAATATTTTAGAGCGGTGGCAAACTTGTAATAAGTTTTCTGTAAAATCCTTTCCACCCCCGCGATATTTTGAGGCTCAAGCCCCCGCCCCCTTCTCATTCCCTCTCCAAATCCCTTCTCCTTCCCTCTCAGCTCCACTCCCCTTCTGCTCCTCTTCCCTCCTCTCACCAAACCCTAATCTTCTCCTCCTCCTTCTTTCAATCCCCCACAAACCCTAACCTAGGTCCCATTCTAAGCACTAAGCCCCCAACCCCCCCCCCTCCCATAAACCCTAACCTAGGTCCCATTTTCGGCCCGTAGCCACGTCCGCCGTCTCCTCTGCTCCAGAGCCCTCTGTGCTGACCTCCACGGCCTCCTCTCCGACCTCTCCACCCTCCTCGACATCCTCCCTGGCGAGATCGACAGCCTGGAGAGGGAGATCGACGACGGGGTCTCCGAGAAGTGGCTCCCGGTGATGGTTGCCTCCGTCGGGCTCGTCCGCTACGCCAAGTGCGTGCTCTTCGGAGCCTCGACTCCCCGACCTGAATCCGCTACCAGCAAGATCCACAATGAAATCTTCCTCCTCCTTCGAGAGCTCCTCCCATGGCAATTTTGAGCAGCGACGAGAGCTTTTTCAAGCTCTCCTGAGCTTCTTCCGGCCTCAAAATTTTCAAATTTTACCCCAATATCTCGTTTTTGCTATGTTTTTAGAATGCGAGTCGTTTTCGTTTGTGGAAACCCTAATTTTCTTGTTTTCACAGCTGTTGATGGAGCTGTAGAGCTTGCATTTGAGCTAGTTGACGGAGATGAGCTCGAGTCTGGGCCTGGGGGAGCACGACGAGAATGGTAGTTGTTCATTTTTGTTGTTGTTGTTGCATTATTTGGTAGCGATTGTTGTTGGTTTGGTTGTGGTTAAGTGAGGGAAAATGTGAAATATTTGATTTTTTATTAGGAGGGAGGAGGGGGAGAAGAGGAGCTCGAACTCGGAGCTCTGGCACTCGTGCGCCCGGCTGCTCGTCTGCCTACCGAATGTTATTATATCAGAAAATCGATGAAGCCTAGGTTCGAAACTCAAGAGGAAATTAACCAACGGATGTTGTCCGTTGAAACAGCTGTGAAGGAAGCTCTCTGCGCCAAAGGAGAAACAAGTTTCACTGATCAAGAATTTTCTCCAAATGATCGTTCTCTGTATGTCGATCCAGGAAACCCTCCTCCCAAATTGCAGGCAAGTTGCTGTAGTTGTATTGTATCATGGTGATTCTTGTTACTAGCATCTTCTGTCTGGTTTTAATATTATTTCACCATATCAGGTTGTTTCACAGTGGATGAGACCCACTGATATAGTTAAAGAGAGTTCAATAAGTGCTCGTCCCTGCTTATTCTCTGGTTCTTTAAATTCATCCGATGTTTGCCAGGTCTGGTGAAATTTTTTTTATTTTAATCTGCATTTTAGTCTTCTTTGATTAAATATAGTCATGAAAGCGATAGGATAAACCATGGTATTACAATTTACTGAATAGCTTTAAAATGGTTGATGCCTGCAGGGTCGACTAGGTGACTGCTGGTTTTTGAGTGCTGTTGCTGTCCTAACTGATGTTTCTCGAATATCAGAAGTAATAATCAACCAGAGTACAATGACGAGGGGATTTATACTATTCGCTTTTGTATTCAGGTACTCATCTTCATTCTATAAGTCTTAGTGATGAACTATTTTACTCAAATTGGATATAATTTTGTTCTAGTAGCAAGCATTAGATCAACTTTCTGGTTGCTTTCTTTTTATATACCATTGATCAAAAATCCTTCATATCCCTTCTTTCTTAGACAAGAGTGATACTTATCTTGTCTAGACCCATGATAATGTATCTCATTACATTGGTTAAATACTCAAGTCTCTGTGACAGCCTGCTTCTTATTTTCAATGCTGCCTCCAAAAAATTAAGGCATCATGTAGTTGATAAGCAGTTACTATTTTTGAGCATTCAAGTCTTTCATTTCTTTGAAGTATTTTATCTACTTTCAATGTAGTTAATTAACAATCGGTGGAGTCGTGTATGGCTTCGGATTTTAACCATGTGAAATTTCTGTCTTGATTTAACTCTTTGTTTTATATTTACGAGTTTGGTTTTATTGATTCAATTAACTGCAACATTGTAATGTATCATACACTTTTTCTTGCCGTCTATTTGGATTATGTACATATTGGATGTTAGGATTTTTCTTTTAGAAAGTTTCTTTCCTTGAAATGCTGGGCAACTGAGGTTGCAACTAACCTGGGCTAGTCCAAATTTATATATGCTAGAGTTCGAATTCATTTTCCCTTATGATCCAATCTGGGCATGAGGGTGAGCCTGGATGAGAAAATAATATTATTTAAAGGAAGCAAAAGCATATATAGTAAATAAAAGGTGAGTCTGAAAATTTATTTCATATGTAGTAAGCATACATAGTAAATGAAAGGTGAGGCTGGGCAATCACTTTAGGAATGGTCCATGTTGGAAGTCAAAAATCCTTCAAGATTTAACATGACTTTTAGAATATTGATTTCAGTTATCCTGAATTATGTTGCTTGTTTGATTGCCATCTCGTCTCATGTTGAATTTTACACCTAACTTGAAATTGGAAGGGATTGTTTTAGAAAGGTAATTCCAGTTCCTCAGTTTATGTTTTGATACATGAGCAATATTACAAAGTATATTGAACCGTGTTTTTATCTTTTTCAGAGATTTGCTACACGTGATGTTGACAGTTTTGATGTGCTCAAGTTGAAGCCAAAGTAATTACTTGTTTTGAGGATCCATTTAAGTAGTAGTTGTAAATATATGTATTTGGATACTCTATTTTAAGATAATGTAATGAAGATGGTGATATAACATTTCGATGTTTTCTTGTGAATATAGTTCAAAGTGGTTGTTTTAAAATTGAATTGAGAAGTTTTTGGAAAGTAATATATAATGTGCAGTATTAAGCGTTATAAATGTGATGAGTTCAGTAATATTGAGTGTTATAAATGTTCTCCATTGAGCTTATACAGATTATCTATTCATAACGCCTTCAAAATGTTCTGAATTGTGCACTATATATTAACTATTCATAACGCTTTTATAAAAACTATTCATGACGGTTTTTTTATAACGCTTTTAAAAAATATTTATAACACCCATTTCCATAACGGTTGCTGTGGAAAAGAAAAACGTCATGGTTCGTCATTAATGACACTTTTTAGCCGTCATTAAAAGAATTTTTGTTGTAGTGGATGGAAAAAAAAAAGGTTCAAGACTCGAGCTACATCACCAAATTTTTGGTGTGTTTAGGAGGAGACGGTGAGAAAAATGTACCACGAGAATGTACACCAAAGCATGCATGCACCACGACTTTTTTTCTTTTTTTTTCAAAAGAGTAACATGCATTCGTTTGGAAAATCGGACTTGAACCAAGTATAGAAGTTGGAAAACACTGTAGTCAAATAAATTCCAAGTACAGGAAGCCCCTCGGTAATCTATATTTCGAAGTATGGCATGGGCCGGGGGAAAAGTGTGCAAGAATTGAGAGAATTTTTCTCAGCTTACCAATCATCACTATATAACTATATAGATCGAGTTGGAGAGGTGCCAATTGTCTTTACACTGTATTTCTGTTGGCTTACTTGTATTTATATCTACTTCTCCAAGCAAGGCAATGTGATCTAGTTGATCATATTTGAAATTAAGAGAGAGAGAGAGAGAGAGAGAGAGAGAGAGAGACGTACGTAATTGTTAACGTGAGCATTTACTTAACTGAAATATCAACACTAGGGGTGCGCATTATTCGATTTTGGACTGAGAATTAAATTGAATAAAAGATTCGGTTCGATTAAAAAGAAATGGGCTCAGTTTCGTTTTGAAAATACTAAAAAAAAAGTTATTTGATTTCGGTTTTGGGTTCTTATTTGGTAAAAAATTAAAAATTGAATAAAATTTATACAATTATGTAAATAATCTCTATTTTATGCATATACTATGATTAAAATTATATATTTTGACAACTACAATTGTACATATGTATTTTAAAATCCAACTTTAAAACCGAACTACCATATCAAAGAGTTTTTATATGTTCAATTCTTATGCGAAACCTATCTATTGAAACCCTCCATCTCAATTTGAATTTAGCTATAACGGGCTTCGTTTGGTTCGCGGAAAAAAAAAGGAAAGAAAACTGATTCTTTGTTATTTCTTTCATTTGAAAAATTATAATTGAAAATGTCAAAAAAATTGGGAGGAAAAATAAATCCATAGAGGAAAAAAAAAAATTCTTGGATTGGTGGGAGAAATTATCTCTTTCTATTTTTTTTCCTTTTGAAAATTAAATTACTTTCCTCCTCATTTCCTTTGACATCCAAATAAAGAAAAAAAAATTATTTTTATTTTTCAAGGCTCCAATTTTACGAATCAAACTTGGCCCAAAAGAAAGGTTCTCAAGGATTTATGTGCAAGAGTATCATTTCAAAACACTAATGGCGCACAGCTAGAGTCATATATTCTTCTCATACTTGGTTAGCTAGCTACAACATTTGTAATGCCAACAGACTTAAAATACGAATTTTTCTAATCTGCTAAAAATGAAGTACAAAAAATCATTTCATAGTTCAGGGACTTCTTGCTGATTTCAGAAACAGATGACCGAGTGGAAGCAACTGTAGAATATTGACTAGAATAGGATATGAAACTTTTCCACTTTTAGCTCAACTCTTGACAAATTTGCATTTTCTGGAGGCCGTAGGATTCAACTCTATAAAACAAATTTTATCGGATACTTGAAAGAATGTTGCAAGAATTCATACAAGTTTTATCTTATTGGCCGATTTTTTTTTGAAATATTTTGACTTTCATTCCACTTATTATTGTTAGTACCGGGGCACAATTTTTCGATGGAAAACTGAGAAGATGAAACAATTGTAAAAAAAATGTTCCAACGCAACACTTCCAGGAAGGTTGCGCAAGTATAACGAAGATCTAAAAAGATCTCGTTTTAGTATTACGAGAATCTAAAAAGATTTCGTAATCCACAGCAATCGATCGTAGTACTTCTAAAAAGAAGATACAATCTGAATTACTGGTTGCAATGAAGAAGGCGACTGGCGAAAGATGGAAGAACTCCTGCTGGGGTGAATAATCACCGTTGCTCAAAGCTTTATTCGCCCTACACGAACAGCTTCCAGGAACCAGCAAGTTCGTCGGAGAACTTGGAACACTCCTGCTCTTCTGACTCCTCGGATGGATACGAACTCCCGTGCAAAAGCAACGCTGGTGCGGCGCCTTTCCTCTCTCTCGAAGGCTGCTGGAATTCGCAAGCAAATTCCGATCAGAATAGTGTTAAAAAATACTTCTGAATACTCTGTTTACTTGTGCTAAAAAAAACTTCGTAAACTTTCTGTGGTGGCTTCTCTTACTTGTATATATCTAGCCTTGAGAGAGAGAGGATGCCTTATATAGGCCCTGCAGCAACTGTTCGGTTGCCACAAAGTTAGGGACGTGGTAAAAACCACCCCGAACATGTGCAACCGCCCAGAACATGCAAACGCACGTTCTGCTGCAAGTTGTGCCAACTGCGCGCACCCTGCGCTCCTTGCACTCCGCGCACTGAGCCACTACGCAACCAGCGCAACCAGCGCGACCTGCGCCACCTTGCGCCACTCGCGCAACGTGCGTCACGCGCGCAACGTGCGCAACGTACGCAACGTGCGCAAACGGCACAACCGGCGCACCCGGCGTAACCTGTGCGCAACCTGGCGCACAACCTGTCCCGCAGCCTGGTCGCGCAAGTGGCTCGTGCAACGAGCGCAACTAAAGCGCACTATGCGCCTAGCGACGATGCTGACGTGCTAAGTGCAAAGTGTGCCAATAAAACGCCACATTACGCCTCATGAGCCCGAGTCTGAGTCCGAGTCCGAGTCGCTAAGCCCCTACGGGGCTTAGCTCCCATGGAAATAAATTTTTCAAGAGCAAAAAGCATGAATGCTTTCAATTGTTGATTTAGCCTTTTTTTCTATTAGAAAAATAATCCTACATGGCAAACCCATGTGCACCTCCACACCACATGTGCATCTCCAATAATAGCAAAGCTAATATATAGAGATACAATCTCTTTGTTTTTTTCGATGTGGGACTAAATTTTTCTAAAGGAAAAAACCAAAACTCCAACAATCCCCCACATATCTCTATATATATGGATATAAGTGTTCCCCACAGTAACTGTCCATCATGCATTAGGAGAGATGTCACTGACGACTTGAATCTTTCCGCATGGATAAAAAATCAGACTATAATACAAGAATGGACTAAGCCTTGAATTCTGCATCATAGCTAAAATTTTTTTCACTCACATAATGTAGTAACATGTGCTTCTGGCTACACATTAAAGGCCCTGTGCTAGCCTGGTTTCAGCGTATAATTTGGGACGTCTACAAGTTTACCCTCAAGAGACGGCCTGATATCTCTTTGTCCATATACTATAGGTGAGTTCATTATATAGAGACATGGCATGAAGCGCTTTGTGCTTCCCTTGCAGTGCTATGCCGCTATGACATGGCTTAAAGCCAAGGTATTACCCCTTCCTGGGAATCACCCCATATCTGGGAACCTTTGTAGTGTCATACTACTGTAGCATGAGGCAACTGCCTCTTTGTGGTGCCAAACTACCCAGCATGAAGCCTTAGGCTCCCTTGCGGTGTTACGTCGCAACGACATGGCTTACAAGGCCGAGGCTTTATCCCTAACCGGGTACCTCATCGTGGTGTCGTGCCACTGTAACATGATGAACTCTTCCTCTTTGTAGTGCTGACTACACCCCTCTTTATTTTAACATACAGCATTAGGCTAACTGCCTATTTGCGGTGCTACGCCGCTGTGACTTGGCCTGCAAAGCCGAGGCTTTATCCTATTCTTGGGCAGCACCCCACATATAGGAACCTCATTGTGGAGTCACCCCACTGTAGCATGGAATTTCACTCCTTGTAGTGCTGCTCTACCGTGCTTTCTGTAAAGCACACCAGGCATTCACTCTGCCTGAGAACTCATTAAGGCAATTAAGCCATCCTTCCCACAGGAACCGTTTTCTGCAGAAAACAACAGTAGATAACAGTGGTTCTAGGTCCGTAACCTCTCCATGCCCAATTGTCACGACCCGATCCCAATTTCTTGGGTCGACTCGGATCATGCCCAGCCTGCACCGTTGTTGAGACGGCGGCGGTAAGCTGTATCCCATATGCAGGTACAATCAACAACATTTGAAACTATAATTGCCACAACATTTAATTAAACGATAATATAAACTTGTCCATTACAAAGCTTGTCCACAACTTTAACATAACATTTATTTTATTTAAAAGATAAACTAAAACTCCAACTAAGCAGAAGTGTCATCATCATCTCTATGGACCTCGTCTGGGAGCACAGCAGGGTACAGCTCCGGATCATAGTAACTACTGATCAGTAGCTCTGAGTCATCAATAGAACCTATTGGGTGTGGGGGATCCAGTCAGGAAAGGAGCAAGTACAATTATAAAAATTAACAATTTGCATAATGAATAGAAACTTGCAATATTAAATAATTTTGAAACAATAATTTCCAACTATAAAACAATTGTGATTTGAGTAAGCAGTATCTATGACCGGTTTAGGATGATTCAATTGTATCCTATTGATACGGTCCGGCCTAACCCCGTGTGAAGAGGGGTAAGCTCGCACATTCATTAACTATTTGGCTTTGATCATAGATAACTACGCTACTCCCCATTATCCCGATGCAATGATTCAGTATATTACTCTAGGAGAGAGTACGTGTAACAGTTGTGTATTTAACATGCAAAATTTCTAATATTAATTAAACTGCAATTAACCACAACCGTACTTGCCTTGATTTAAACTGAGAGTCGATGAATGTTCCGAGTAGATGCTAGTTACGCCTTCGAAATCCTACAAATGGAGCATCTATACTTATCAATCTGTATCAAACCAACTAAGTGTGCTAGTTACAATCTCTATTTTCTTTCCTAATAAATTTTATCCTTTTTATTCTAATTAGAACACAATTATCGGATGGTTTACTATTTACAAGAAAACATCAATTTAATCCTTTCTTTTTGGAAAACTTACAATTTATCATTTAAATTGTTAAAACTTTGTATTTTATACATAAAGTTATTATTTATCTAATAAGTGAGAAAATCATGAATTTCCTAATATTTATGAGAATATATATATATAGTTATTCTAACATTTACGTTACACTACCACAACCAGAAAAGAAAATAAAATAAATCCTAATTATTACATCTTTCACAGCATGGTTAAATAAGCAATTGGGCTTATGCCCTTACAACCCGATTTACATAAATTAAAATAAGAGAAAGAAAACGTTAGTCTTGAAAATTACCTACAAAATTAATAATAACTAATAATTAAGAATAAAAATAAAATGAGTCTCAGAACTGGTCCAATCTTCATTTTCAGCTAGTCTGCCTCAACGTCCGGACAAACCGGTGCGTTTGCATTTCACTGGGGCCCATATACCGATAAGGACGTCGCCCAAAAATATTATCATTTCCGAAAATCATTTTTAAAAAAAATTATATAATCAATTTTTTTTTATAGAAATTTCGGCAGCATTCCCTCTATTTTCGGGATAACCCAAAACTGGAAAACGCTTCCGATACCTGCAAAATAACTCCCGAAACCCGAATTTCAAAGAATATAAATATTTCCAAAACCAACACAACATTCCCACAATTCCCGAAATCAATTCGGGAAACCCAATAATATTAGAAAATTTCACAGAACCTTATTTCCATAAGAAACTTTCTTAATATTTAACCAAAGTCAAAAAAAAAAAAAATACTTAACAGAACCATGTTGTAGAGCTTAACAGAACCATCAGAAACAAACCACAGCAATCAGTTCCGAAAACTTTCGGAGAAACCGAAATAGCAACGTAAATATTACGTTGTCAAAAACCGAAATCCCGAAGGATTCGGGGACCAGATTTCATCATTGACAGGTAAATAAATCATTGGGTCAGAGTGTACCGACAACGGAAAATCAAAATGGATCTCGGAACGGGACGGGGCACCACGGGTCAGTACTGGAAACGGACGGGACAGTCACCGGGGCGAACGCCGGCGTCAGGTTGCGCCGGAGGGGTCGACGGACCAGGAGACCGCGCAGGGTCGGGCGGCCCGGGGAGCGGCGCTGGTGTGCGGGTCAGGCCTCGGGGAGGTGCTCGGCCCTCGGAAACTCCAGGAAGGGATGGTTGGCCGGGAAACTCGCCGGAGAAGTAGATCTAGGAATTATTCTCAGAAATTTGGGGAAAAGAAACTGGGATGGAGATGGAGTAGGAAGAGAGGATTTATATAGGAGTATAGGAACTGGGAGTTACCACTTTGGGAAGGAGAAGAGTCTCCCAAACCATAAATTCCGGCGGCCAGGGAGGCCAAGGGCCGGCGGTTGGAGCCGAGGAAGGAACCGAGAAGGAAGAGAGTCTTCTATTACAATTGAATGAGAATTCATTCATTCCCAAATTGCTAACCATTACTTAATGGTTAAAGTAAGAATGGTCTAAATGGGTTTTAAGTTTGGGCCAAAGCAAATGGATTATTAAACATTGGGTTATAGGTTTTCGGGCTTCTAACAAATGACAAAAATATAAATGACAACTAATATAATTTTTAGAAAAATATAACTTAACATTTCACATCTCTAAAAAAAAAATTTTTAAAAATAATTTTTTTTTAAATGTTTTATGGTTCCAACCGAGTTCGGGTCTGGGTTGACAAACAAAATCCAAGTGAAATTATTTTGAAAAATTAATTTTACACTTAATAAAAATAATACCAATATTTAACTAATTTAAAATTGCTATCTAAATTTATGGGTTTCACAACCTTCTCTCCTTAGAAAATTTCGTCCTCGAAATTTAAAGAGTTAGGTTGAGAAATTACCTCAAGTCTCAAACAAATACGGGTACTTCTCCCGCATCTCATCCTCTCGCTCCCAGGTAGATTCGCCTGGGGAATCATGCCTCCACATTACCCGAACTATCGGAGTCACCGAGGTCCTGGTCTTCTTCTCGCCTCGGTCTAAAATCGCCACTGGCTTCTCAGGCATAGTGAGGCTCGGTCCAATCTCCAGCTCTGAGTGGTCTAAGATGTGATTCTCATCAGGGACATAGCCTCTGAGCTGTGAGACGTGAAAGACGTTGTGCACGCCCTCCAGATTAGCTGGTAGAGCTAACCTATACGCTACTTCTCCAATCCGGCTCAGAACTTCAAATGGTCCAATGTACCTGGGACTCAACTTCCCAGCTCTGCCAAATCTGATTGTACCTCTGGTAGAAGAAATCTTCACAAAGACTTTATCTCCTTCTTCAAACTGTAGTGGTCGACGACTGCTGTCTGCCCAATGCTTCTGTCTGTCCTGGGCAATTCTGAGCTTGTCTTTGATTATCTTCACTTTCTCTGCTGCGTCGGTCACCATCTCTGGGCCCAGCAGTACTCTTTCTCCTACGTCGTCCCATGCCAAAGGTGTACGGCAACGACGTCCATACAGAGCCTCAAATGGGGTCATACCAATGCTGGCTTGGTAGCTGTTATTATAAGAAAACTCTACCAAGTGCAAATGGTCTTCCCACGATCCTCCGAACTCCAAGACACACGATCTCAGCATATCCTCCAGTGTCTGAATCGTCCTCTCTGATTGACCATCTGTCTGGGGGTGATAAGCAGTGCTGAACTTCAACTGTGTCCCCAGGCTGTCATGCAAACTTTTCCAAAAGTGAGAGGTAAAACGAGTGTCTCGGTCAGATACAATGCTTACCGGTACTCCATGAATCCGGTAGATGTGTCGTATGTATAGTGCCGCCAACTTCTCGGTGGATGAACCAACCTTGAAGGGGATAAAGTGAGCTGACTTGGTTAGTCGGTCCACTATAACCCAGATGGCATCCTTTCCTCCTTGGGAACGAGGCAGTCCTGACACGAAATCCATCGTGATGTGCTCCCACTTCCACTCCGGAATGTCCAGCGGTTGTAGAAGTCCTGCGGGTCTTTGTCTACTGGCCTTCACTTGCTGACAGATCAAACATCTCGTCACGAATCTGGACACATCTTTCTTCATTCCATACCACCAAACAATAGTGCGCATATCCCGATACATCTTATTAGCTCCAGGATGTATAGAATACTGCGACTGGTGCGCTTCCTTCATCAGCTCGTTCTTTAGTTCGCCAGATGGTACACAAATCCTCGCACCATTCTTCAAAGCTCCATTACTGGCGATTGAGAAACCCTCAAGTGTTCCCGCCAACACTTGGTCTCTCAGTTTGCAAAGTGCCTCGTCTTGAAACTGAGTCTCCTTAATCTTGTCCATCAGATACGAGCTCACTTGCAACTTCATCAGTACTGAATCAGCATCCAGCTCCATCCTTCTATCTCCAGGCAATATGATCTCTAATCCAAGCTTCTCGATGTCCTCTAGCAGATGCCGCTCCTTAGTCAAGAACATCGCCACTGGGTATCGACTAAGTGCATCAGCGACCACATTAGCCTTACCCGGATGGTATTGCAGGTCGATGTCAAAGTCCTTCATTAGCTCCAGCCATCTTCTTTGCCTCATGTTCAACTCTTTCTGAGTGAAAACATACTTCAGACTTTTGTGGTCTGTATATATCTCCACTCTCTCTCCATACAGATAGTGCTTCCATAGCTTCAACGCAAAGATAACTGCCGCCAGCTCCAGGTCATGTGTGGGATAATTCTTCTCATGGTTCCGTAATTGCCTAGATGCGTAAGCAATCACTTTCCCATTCTGTTGAAGAACACATCCCAGTCCTTTTCCAGAGGCATCACTGTAGATTGTGAAACCACCGGATCCTGCGGGTAGCGCAAGGATTGGTGCAGTGGTAAGCCTCTTCTTCAGCTCCTCGAATGCAGCCTGGCAATCTTCCGTCCAGATGAACTCTTCATTCTTCCGAGTCAGCTTCGTCATCGGCTCGGCAATTCTAGCAAAGTCCTTCACGAACTTCCGGTAGTAGCCAGCCAAGCCCAGGAAACTTCTGATTTCCGCAACTGAGCTTGGGGTAGACCACTTCTCCACAGCAGCTATCTTCTTAGGATCCACCGAAATTCCTTCTCCTGTGACAACATGGCCAAGAAAATCCACCTTGTCTAGAAAGAATTCACATTTGGATAGCTTACCATATAACTTCTCTTTCCTCAAAGTTCCCAGAACCTTCCTGAGGTGCTCCTCATGCTCTTCTTCAGTCTTTGAATAGATCAAAATATCATCAATGAAGACAACAACAAATTGATCTAAGTATTCATGGAAAACCTTGTTCATAAGGTTCATGAATACAGCCGGAGCATTTGTCAGTCCAAACGGCATGACCAAGAATTCAAACTGCCCATACTTGGTGTTGAACGCCGTCTTGGGAATGTCCTCCTTCCTGACCTTGATCTGATGGTAGCCAGATCTGAGATCAATCTTCGAGAACACCTTGGCTCCACTGAGTTGATCAAACAGGTCATCGATCCGGGGCAAAGGGTACTTGTTCTTGATTGTGATATTGTTCAGCGCCCGGTAGTCGATACACATCCTCACAGTTCCGTCCTTCTTGGGAACAAACAAGACTGGTGCTCCCCAGGGTGAAGCTCCGTCTCGGATAAATCCCAAAGCCTTCATTTCATTGATCTGATCCTTCATCTCCTTGGCCTCCTTCGGGTTGACTCTGTAGCATCCCTTAGAAATAGGGGAAGAACCGGGGACTAGGTCAATGGTGAACTCCAAATCTCGGTCTGGGGGTAACCCGGGAAGACTATCAGGAAAAACATCCATAAATTCCGCTATGATAGGGTGCGGAGGTCTGGACTCTTCAGTGATAGAGGTATAGGTAACACATTCCATCTCCTCCGGAGTTCGAGAGATTTCAAACTCCGGTTCTCCAGGTGGACTGAAGACTACACATCCTCGATGACAGTCTATCAGCACATGCTGCTTACTTAACCAGTCCATCCCTAGGACTACATCATAGTTAGGTAAGGGCATGACAAGCAAAGGTGCTATAAAATTATGGCCAGCTATGGTGATAGGGCATTCACAGATCTCAGTAATAGGTAGGGGTCCTCCTCCAGTCATAACTCTACAGATCTTCTTGCTAAAGCCAGTAACTATATGGTGTGCAGAGATAAACTTTGTTGCTATGAAACTGTGTGTTGCACCAGAGTCGAATAAAGCTAATGCAGGATGAGAATGTACATAGATGTAACCTGATATGACATCTGTATTAGGTTCCTGCTCCGGCTCTGGTTCCTCTGCAGTTAGGGCAAAAGCTCGCCCCGTCTTCTGTTGATGCTGCCCAAATTGCTGCTGCTGAGTGGGCAGAGGTCCTTTCTTCTGATTTCCTCCAGCTCTGTTGGCCGCTGAGGGGCAATCCTTCACTTGGTGGGTGGTAGACCCACAGATCAGACATTGTCCAAGCCTCTTCCGACAGATGTTCACCTGATGACCCGGCCTCTTGCAATAGCTACAGACAGGGATCTGCTTCTGGGGTGCTACATCATTATTCCTTGTTTGCTGGTGATGCTGGGGCCTGTTGTTGTTGTTGTTGTTGTTGTTGTTGTTGGGCTTCTTCTGATTACCCTGGAAGTTGCTAGTTCCAGGATAATCTCTCTACGAGCGGGCAGGTTGGCTCTTCTCTATGTCTTGTGCTCGTTCCAGGATCTTCTCATAAGTCTTAGCACCGCCTGAGATCACATAGGTGCGGATTTCTTCTCTTAGTCCAAATCTGAACCTTTCAGCACGATCGTCAGGATCAGCCACCAGGTTCTTGGCAAATCGGCTGAGCTGGCCGAATTCAGCAGCATACTCTCCCACAGTCATGTTGCCCTGCTTCAGGTTCTGGAATTGTCGCTCCATCTCCCGCAACTCTGAAGTTGGGAAGAACTTCCTCTTGAACAACCTCTTGAAGGTGTCCCAGTCAACTTGTCTATCCTGGATTCGGGGTTCATTCCGATACCAGGTGCTTGCTACATTCTGCAGTTGGAGTCCTACTGCTTCAGCCTTGAGGTCTTCTGGAAGTCGAGCGACGCTCAGGAGACGCTCCATATTGTCGAGCCATTCGTCAGCATAGACGATTCCCTCGGTTCCCTTGAAAGGTCGAAGGTTCTGCTTCTTAAAGCTCTCAATATCGCCCACCTTGGCAATATGATTTCCATTAATTAAATGGCCTTATTATTACATAAATTGATCCTTAAATTTATGTTTACCTTGGCAGGCCTTGGTTCCTGTTGAGCTGCTTCTCCTCTTTCCAGTACAGCCATTGCCACGCTATGGGTATTCTCCATGCCTTCTCTCATAATGGCCGTCTGCTCGCGATGAGCTTCAGCTTGAGTTCTCTGGGCTTCTAGCACTCCTCTTAGCAGACCTATGAGGTCAGTGGGGTCCACAGGCACCGGTGGGGCAGCTGGAGTGGGTGAAACCACAGGGGGTTGCATCTCCGTCTGGAAAGATGATGGATCCACCGTTGAAGCGGCAAACAACCCACGAGGTGCATTCAATGGTGTAAAACCCGGACTTAGTTGAGGCGGTGGGGTTTGATCAGGTGTTGACATCCCATCGCCAGCCGGGTTGGTATTGTCAGTGGCCATTCTCTGGAAGGTTTAGGATATAAACATAAGCAAGGTAGCCTATCTATAATCAAACAAAAATATTTAATTATAATATATTTCGGTCCTATGTTGTGGTAAATTAATGTTCTAAATGTTTTCCTAGGTTTTCCTAAGTTGTTGATTGCAAAAGGACCTGCATGGGCCACCACTAAAAACATGTCACGACCCCATCCCAATTTCTTGGATCGACTCGGATCATGCCCAGCCTGCACCGTTGTTGAGACGGCGGCAGTAAGCTGTATCCCATATGCAGGTACAATCAACAACGTTTGAAACTATAATTGCCACAACATTTAATTAAACGATAATATAAACTTGTCCATTACAAAGCTTGTCCACAACTTTAACATAACATTTATTTTATTTAAAAGATAAACTAAAACTCCAACTAAGCAGAAGTGTCATCATCATCTCTATGGACCTCGTCTGGGAGCACAGCAGGGTACAGCTCCGGATCATAGTAACTACTGATCAGTAGCTCTGAGTCATCAATAGAACCTATTGGGTGTGGGGGATCCAGTCAGGAAAGGAGCAAGTACAATTATGAAAATTAACAATTTGCATAATGAATAGAAACTTCCAATATTAAATAATTTTGAAACAATGATTTCCAACTATAAAACAATTGTGATTTGAGTAAGCAGTATCTATGACCGGTTTAGGATGATTCAATTGTATCCTATTGATACGGTCCGGCCTAACCCCGTGTGAAGAGGGGTAAGCTCGCACATTCATTAACTATTTGGCTTTGATCATAGATAACTACGCTATTCCCCATTATCCCGATGCAATGATTCAGTATATTACTCTAGGAAAGAGTACGTGTAACAGTTGTGTATTTAACATGCAAAATTTCTAATATTAATTAAACTGCAATTAACCACAACCGTACTTGCCTTGATTTAAACTGAGAGTCGATGGATGTTCCGAGTAGATGCTAGTTACGCCTTCGAAATCCTACAAATGGAGCATCTATACTTATCAATCTGTATCAAACCAACTAAGTGTGCTAGTTACAATCTCTATTTTCTTTCCTAATAAATTTTATCCTTTTTATTCTAATTAGAACACAATTATCGGATGGTTTACTATTTACAAGAAAACATCAATTTAATCCTTTCTTTTTGGAAAACTTACAATTTATCATTTAAATTGTTAAAACTTTGTATTTTATACATTTTATCTAATAAGTGAGAAAATCATGAATTTCCTAATATTTATGAGAATATATATATAGTTATTCTAACATTTACGTTACACTACCACAACCAGAAAAGAAAATAAAATAAATCCTAATTATTACATCTTTCACAGCATGGTTAAATAAGCAATTGGGCTTATGCCCTTACAACCCGATTTACATAAATTAAAATAAGAAAAAGAAAACGTTAGTCTTAAAAATTACCTACAAAATTAATAATAACTAATAATTAAGAATAAAAATAAAATGAGTCTCAGAACTGGTCCAATCTTCATTTTCAGCTACTCTGCCTCAACGTCCGGACAAACCGGTGCGTTTGCATTTCACTGGGGCCCATATACCGATAAGGTCGTCGCCCAAAAATATTATCATTTCCGAAAATCATTTTTAAAAAAAATTATATAATCAATTTTTTTTTTATAGAAATTTCGGCAGCATTCCCTCTATTTTCGGGATAACCCAAAACTGGAAAACGCTTCCGATACCTGCAAAATAACTCCCGAAACCCGAATTTCAAAGAATATAAATATTTCCAAAACCAACACAGCATTCCCACAATTCCCGAAATCAATTCGGGAAACCCAATAATATTAGAAAATTTCACAGAACCTTATTTCCATAAGAACCTTTCTTAATATTTAACCAAAGTCAAAAAAAAATACTTAACAGAACCATCTTGTAGAGCTTAACAGAACCATCAGAAACAAACCACAGCAATCAGTTCCGAAAACTTTCGGAGAAACCGAAATTGCAACGTAAATATTACGTTGTCAAAAACCGAAATCCCGAAGGATTCGGGGACCAGATTTCATCATTGACAGGTAAATAAATCATTGGGTCAGAGTGTACCGACAACGGAAAATCGAAATGGATCTCGGAACGGGACGGGGCACCACGGGTCAGTACTGGAAACGGACGGGACAGTCACCGGGGCAAACGCCGGCGTCAGGTTGCGCCGGAGGGGTCGACGGACCAGGAGACCGCGCGGGGTCGGGCGGCCCGGGGAGCGGCGCTGGTGCGCGGGTCAGGCCTCGGGGAGGTGCTCGGCCCTCGGAAACTCCAGAAAGGGATGGTTGGCCGGGAAACTCGCCGGAGAAGTAGATCTAGGAATTATTCTCAGAAATTTGGGGAAAAGAAACTGGGATGGAGATGGAGTAGGAAGAGGGGATTTATATAGGAGTATAGGAACTGGGAGTTACCACTTTGGGAAGGAGAAGAGTCTCCCAAACCATAAATTCCGGCGGCCAGGGAGGCCAAGGGCCGGCGGTTGGAGCCGAGGAAGGAACCGAGAAGGAAGAGAGTCTTCTATTACAATTGAATGAGAATTCATTCATTCCCAAAAGTTACAGCAACTAAAGTTGCTAACCATTACTTAATGGTTAAAGTAAGAATGGTCTAAATGGGTTTTAAGTTTGGGCCAAAGCAAATGGATTATTAAACATTGGGTTATAGGTTTTCGGGCTTCTAACAAATGACAAAAATATAAATGACAACTAATATAATTTTTAGAAAAATATAACTTAACATTTCACATCTCTAAAAAAAAAAATTTTAAAATAATTTTTTTTTAAAATGTTTTATGGTTCCAACCGAGTTCGGGTCTGGGTTGACAAACAAAATCCAAGTGAAATTATTTTGAAAAATTAATTTTACACTTAATAAAAATAATACCAATATTTAACTAATTTAAAATTGCCATCTAAATTTATGGGTTTCACACCAATAGAATATGTACCTACCGTTCCTGATATTCTTCCGATTAGTGGTCCTCCCTTGAACCAAAAGCTAGATGCCTAGTAGATTTCTCTTTGAGCTATTAGCATAAAATTTTATGGTAGGAATACAATAATACAATATCAGAATGCCTTCAAGCCCATTTTACAAGCTGTGTCATCGACCAGCTGGCGCTTGAGGCCCTTGGTGAACGGATCCGCCAGGTTCTCCTGACTTCGAACATCAATCACTGCAATAACACCTCTCTTGATAAGATCGTGTACTGCCCTGTGCTTCAACCGCAAAGTCCTCTTCTTCCCGTTGAAGAGGTCATTTGATGCCACCGCCGCAGTCGCCTGGTTGTCGCAGTATATCGGTATTGTCGGTATTTGCGTCCCAAGCACTGGAAGATCATACATGAGCTCCCGAAGCCATTCTTCTTCCTCGGTTGCGGTATCAAGTACAAAGAACTCAGATTCTATGGATGACCGCGAGAGCATAGACTGCTTCTTCGACTTCCACGATATAGCAGCTCCACCCATTATAAAAATGAATCCACCTGTGGACCTTTCGCTTTCCACCTCTGAGCACCAGCTGGCATCACTGAAGCTTTCCACTACCGACGGATCTCCGCTGTAGTACAGTACATATGTCTGAGTCTTCTTGAGATATCTCATAACCCGTTTTACAGCTTTCCAGTGTTCAACACCTGGGTTGCTAGTAAAACGACTCAGCATTCCCACGACGAAAGCTATGTCAGGCCTTGTGGCAGTAGTAGCATACATCAAACTTCCGATTACGCTTGAATACTCCAGCTGCCTGGCACTTTTCCCTGAATTAGGCTTCAGCTTCAGATCATACCTGTACGGCGTATCGATCCCTGGAAGATCCCGATACCCATAACGAGTGATCATTTTCTCAATATAATGAGACTGTGACAGCGTTAGTCCAGTGTCTGTCCGGATGATCTTGATCCCTAAGATCACATCAGCTTCTCCCAAGTCCTTCATGCTGAACTTGCTCGAGATGAATTTTTTTGTCTCCGTGACACAACCTATATCCGTACCTAGGATAAACATGTCATCCACGTACAGACAAACGATTACACATCTTCCATCAGCGAACTTCGTGTAAACACACTTGATCGTCTCGCTGACCATGTAGCCATTCGACCTTATAACTTTGTCAAATTTTTTATGCCACATCTTGGGAGCCTGTTTAAGACCGTACAAAATTTCACCAACTTGCAGACTTTGTCTTCAAGACCCTTGATGACAAATTCCTCTGGCTGTTGCATATAAATCTCTTCGGTCAGCTCGCCATTTAGGAAAGCCATTTTCACATCCATCTGATGTATCACTATCTTATGTATTGCTGCGAGAGCAATCAACATTCTGATGGTGGTCATCCAGGCTACTGGAGCATACGTGTCAAAGTAGTCAATTTCCTGCTTCTGAGAAAATCTCTTGGCTACCAACCTAGCCTTGAACTTGTCAATAGTTCCGTCTGCTTTCATCTTCTTCTTGAAGATCCATTTGCATCTGATGGGTTTCGTTTCTTCAGGAAGATCAACCAACACCGAAGTGTTATTTGAGGTGATGGAATCAATTTCATTGTCAATCGCCTCCTTCCAGAAAACTGCGTCTCTGGTCTTCATCGCCTCATCATAGGTAAGTGGATCAGCTTCCACATGATAGGTGACAAAGTCACTTTCGAAGTCCTTCGGCCTCCTCATACGCTTAGCTGACGGCTCAGCTTGTTCTGGTTCAATCATTGTTTCAACAACAACATCTTCTTAGACCACATCTTCATTGAAGACTTCAGTTTCTGGCGCACCCTCATTGTTCTTCGGTACATCCGCAAGAACAATATTCTTGTGCCTTGCAAACTTGTCTTCAAAATATTCTGCGTCACGAGATTCGATGATATAATTTGATTCAATATCAAGAAATCTTCGAGCATCACTCTTCTCGGCATACCCCAAGAAGATCGTCTTAGTAGTCCTTGTCCCAAGCTTTTGAATCTTCAGATCTGGAAGCTTGACATATGCCAGACACCCCCACACTCGAATGACATTCAAGTTAGGTCTGACTTTGAACCAGAGTTCATGAGGAGTAACGTCTGAAGTTGCATGAGGCACTCTACTTAGAATAAAAGTGGCCGTCAATGCAGCTTCTCCCCAGTAGCACTTAGGAAGACCAACAGTCAACAACACTGAGTTAATCATTTCTGTTAACGTTTTGTTCTTCCTCTCTGCTACTCCGTTTGATTGAGGAGAGTACGGAGCCGTAGTCTCATTGACAATTCGATGTTCTTTGCAGAACGATGCGAATTCATGAGACCTGTACTCCCCACCTCGATCACTTTTTATTTTTTTGAGTTGTTGTCCAGTCTGCCGCTCAACTTCGGCTCTGAACTCCTTGAACTTCTCGAATGCTTCGTCTTTAGCCTTCAGCAAGTAGACGAACGCATACTTTGAAAAGTCATCGATGAAGGTTATAAAATACTTCATTCCGGCCTTTGTAGAGAACTGTTTGAAGTCACAGATATCGGAGTACCAACTCCAGAAGATCTGTACTTCGATTAACTCGAGGAAAGGGTTTTCTTGTGATCTTTGTTTGAGCACAAACATCACATTTCTCTACCTTACCCCCACACTTGGAGATAAGTCCTAGACTAGACATTCTGTTTATTCGTTTACAATGAACATGTGCTAGCCTATTATGCCACAACTTAAGAGTATAAGCAGAAGGAGTGATTTTATTAATCATATTGATTACATTGGACTGATTTACAAGCTGAATTTTGAACATTCCTTCGGTATAAAAAGCTTTCTCAAAATATGTTTCCTTGATAGACATCACCATCTGGCCAGCATTGATGTCCATTCTGAGGCCTGCGTTACAGAGTAGGCCTCCTGAGATCAGGTTCTTGGCGATAGCAGGTACATGCTTCACGCCTTGAAGCGTCAGAGACTTCCCCGAAGTCAGCTTCAACACCACCATTCCGATCCCGAGCACTTTAGCTTGTGTCTGGTTCGCCATCATAACCACTTCAGAAGTAGGTGTGTAGGTGATGAACCACTCCTTACTGGAGCAGACATGGCAGGAGGCTCCAGTGTCTACCCACCAGTCAGAGTCAGTCCTTACCGCATCAACCTGCGCAATTATAGCAACAACGTCAGTGATCATAGATACCTTACTAGGCTCTCCTTGCTCTGATTGCTTGGTCTTTACTTTGCATTCACTTTTGAAGTGGCCCTTCTTGCCACACTTGAAACAAGGCATCTGAGACTTTGCCTTCTTTCGCTTGAAAGAAGTCCCCTTCACATTTAGATTGTTAGGGTCCTTCTTCTTGCTGTGGGAAGCCGCCTGTTTTTTCCTTGGTTCCTTGGTATGAACCAGATTGGCGTTAGCCAATGGTTTGGACAGTGCGTCCACCTACAGTTGAGACCGCATCTGGTCCTCAACATAGATTTTCTGCAAGAGATCTTCAAGGCTGATCTCAAGCTTCTTCCTATGCATATTTGCATAGAACTTACTCCACCCAGCGGGGAGCTTTGAGACAATCCCTCCAACAACAAACTTGTCGGGTAGGGGCATCGTCTCGTCTTCCAACTTTTGTCGCAGCTTTAGAAATTCTTTTACCTACGGCAGCATGGACTTCTCGTCCTCAAAGAGCCATTTGTGATATTTTTCAACCACAAATATCTTGCTCCTGTTCTTGTCTTCTTCGTACAGTTTCTCCAGAGACTCCCATATGTCTCTGGCAATTGTCTTCTTACTGTAAGATTCTGCTAGGGAATCCTCCATAGCCTTCAGGATAAGCAGCCTGCAAATGCTATTTTCTCTTCTCCACTTGGCCTGAAGTTTAGTAGCCGCAGTGATTGCGGCAGCAGACCCAGTATCTGGAACGGTAGGTTCCTCTTCAAGAAGTACGTGATCCACGTCTCTGAGTTGAAGTGTGAGATAAATTTTCCTCTTCTAGACTTGATAATGCTCTCCATCAAACTTTTCTAACTTACAAAAGTCAGTATTGAGGAGTGAAGCATTAACGTTTTCCATCGTAGCAATACAGCTTTGAGATTGTTAGTGCCGGGGCACAATTTTTCGATGAAAAACTGAGAAGATGAAACAATTATAAAAAAAATGTTCCAACACAATACTTCTTGGAAGGTTGCGCAAGTATAACGAAGAACTAAAAAGATCTCATTTTAGTATTACGAGAATCTAAAAAAAATTTGTAATCCACAGCAATCGATCGTAGTACTTCTAAAAAGAAGATACAATCTGAATTACTGGCTGCAATGAAGAAGGCGACTGGCGAAAGATGGAAGAACTCCTGCTGTGGTGAATAATCACCGTTGCTCAAAGCTTTATTCGCCCTACACGAACAGCTTCCAGGAACCAGCAAGTTCGTCGGAGAACTTGGAACACTCCTGCTCTTCTGACTCCTCGGATGGATACGAACTTTCGTGCAAAAGCAACGCTGGTGCGACGCCTTTTCTCTCTCTCGAAGGCTGCTGGAATTCGTAAGCAAATTTCGATCAGAATAATGTTAAAAAACACTTCTGAATTCTCTGTTTACTTGTGCTAAAAAATACTTCGTAAACTTTCTGTGGTGGCTTCTCTTACTTGTATATATCTAGCCTTGAGAGAGAGAGAGGATGCCTTATATAGGCCCTGCAGCAACTGTTCGGTTGCCACAAAGTTAGGGACGTGGTAAAAATAACCCCGAACATGTAGCAACCGCCCAGAACATGCAAACGCACGTTCTGCTGTAAGTTGCGCCAACTGTGCACACCCTGCGCTCCTTGCACTCCGCGTACTGAACCACTGAGCAACCAGCGCAACCTGCGCGACCTGCGCCATCTTGCGCCACTCGCGCAACGTGCGCCACGCGCGCAACTTGCGCAACGTCCGCAACATGCACAACCGGCACAACCGGCGCACCCGGCGCAACCTGTGCGCAACCTGTGCGCAACCTGGCCCGTAGCCTGTCGCGCAACCTGTGGCGCTCAATGTGGCAGCGCAAGTGGCTCGCGCAACGAGCGCAACTAAAGCGCACTATGCGCCTAGCGATGATGCTGACGTGCTAAGTGCAAAGTGCGCCAACAAAATGCCATATTACGTCTCATGAGCCCATGAGCCCGAGTCCGAGTCGCTAAGCCCCTACGGAGCTTAGCTCCCAAGGAAATAAATTTCCCAAGAGCAAAAAGCATGAATGCTTTCAATTGTTGATTTAGCTTTTTTCCTATTAGAAAAATAATCCCACATGGCAAACCCATGTGCACCTCCACACCACATGTGCATCTCCAATAATAGCAAAGCTAATATATAGAGATACAATCTCTTTGTTTTTTCCGATGTGGGACTAAAGTTTTCTAAAGGAAAAAACCAAAACTCCAACAATTATCATAAATTTATACTTATATTCCACTTTTTAATTTTATTAGAGTTATATTCAACTTTTTGTTATGAAAAATATTCGTTTTGTCACAAAAAATATTTTTCGTGACAAAAAGTGTAATATAAGTATAATAAATTTAAGCACAAATACATATTAATAAGTGGGATGAAAGTCAAAAATCTTTTTTTTTTCTTTCTATAGCACTTGCTTACAAAATTATTGTCAGAAAAATCATGAGGGGTTATTTAGTAGGGTCTTGTATAATAATTAAAATTAGGATTCGGGTCTCGAAAATGACTGGCGTTAGGATTTAGATTTTCAAATTATTGTTCATTTGCCAACGTGAATAGTGATTTAGAAAACTAAACCCAATTACCGGTGGCCGGTCATTTTCGAAATCCAAATCCTAATATTCACTATTATATGAGACCTAAATAATCTAAATCATAATATAAGCTTGTAAAACTTTTTCAAAATTAGAGCAATCTGAACGATAAAAAATAACTTAATGTTAGATTATATAATTTGTAATGTAAATATGGCCCATAAGATATGGCCCATAAGCCCAAATGTAGATACTATATATATTGTAACAAATCCTAATAATGAGAATATGGGCATTATTATTTCCTACAAGGTATCAGAGCCCCACTAAAAACCCTAGCTGCCATCTCTCGAGACCGATCCGGCGCCCTCCAGCGCGCCGACCGCGCGCCCCCCCACGAGCCGACCGCGCGACCTCCCGCGCCTTCCCGTGCGCCGACCGATCCCGGTGCCCGACGCGCCCTCCCGTGCGCCGACCGTGCGCCCTCCTGCGTGCCGACCGTGCACCCTCCCGCGCTCCCGCGCCCTCCCGCGCGCCGACCGATCCCGGTGCCCGACTGCACCGGCCGTCCCCTACGCACCTGATCGCGGTCGATTCGCCGTCGACCCCGTCCATCAGTGGTAGATTCGTCGGCATTATACAAAAATTTTGTACACCCGACATCCGCTCGCTCCTACGCGCCAGATCCGGCGCCCCTGATCGCGGCCTATTCGCCGCCGACACCATCCATCAGCGGCCGATTCGTCGGAATTGTACAAAATTTTTGTACATCCGACATCCGCGATGGCAGATGATGCTGCGTCCAGCTACTCCGTCGCGACTGGCGGTGGCGGTGCACACAACCCAAATTATTCTAATCCGAAGGATCCATATTTTCTGAGTTCTGCTGATCAACAAGGAAATATCATTACTCATATTATTTTCTGTGGACCGAACTATACTGAGTGGTCTCGGTCGATACGTCTCTCCCTGATCTCTAGTCAAAAGATCACTTTTCTAGAAGGTACTGAAGTCAAACCTGTTAATGATGCTAGTAAATTGCTTGATTGGAGATACGTGCAAGCGCTATTGGTTCAATGGGTTCTTAATACCATTGATCCGTCTCTGAAGAAATCTTTGCCGTACTTTGAGGAGGTTTCTCCATTGTGGAACTTTTTGGAGAAAAGATTTGTTGTTAGCAATGGCACTCGGAAACAACAAATTAAGGTGGCTTTGGCTGAGTGCAAACAAATGGCTTCGATGTCTATGGAAACCTACTTTAGAAATTTGCAGTCTTTGTGGGATGAACAAGCTGCTTATTTTTCATTGCCTACTTGTACCTGTGGTGAACTTGCTGCCAAGCTACAGGCTATGAGGGATGAAGACCACTTTCAGGACTTTATGTATGGGTTGAATGCTGAGTTGTATGGTCATACCCGATCTAATCTTCTGGCTCAGGATCCTCAGCCAAGTTTAGATCGGGCATACCAGGCAGTCCGTGAGGAGGAGGATATGCGAAAATCTCATGTCCAATCCGCTATTGAGGAGGTGTTGGTGCTGGCTATCAAGACTTCACCTCGTCTTTCTACTGCTTCTAATAGTAGAACCTCAGATTCCAGGGACAAATCAGGTATGATCTGTACTCATTGCAAGAAAACAGGTCATGATGTTGCAACTTGCTTTGCCAAGATTGACTATCCAGTGTGGTGGGAGACTCGTCCTCGACGTGAAGGCTGACGTGGTACTGGTGGTGGCAGAGGCTCGGTACCACAGCAGAGACGTGATGAGGGACGCTGTACTAGTGGCGCAGGGGTTGTTCATCATGTCGCCGCTGCTGGTCATGGTGTCCCTGCTAGTCTTACTGGGAGTTCGGCGGATATGATGCATGGAGGATATCCTTCGCCACTCTCAGGTAAACAATGGCAGAAAGTGATGAGCTTGCTGGGTAACGATAATACTTCCAACCCTGGTTCTTTAAACTCTGATCGTTTGATGGGTAAGAATTCTTCTGTCCCTTGGATATTCGATACTGGGGCTACTCTTCATGTGACAGGTTCTCGTGACTGTTTAGTTGATTGCTTTGAGGGCCCTGTCTGTCCTGTGACTTTGCCTGATGGGAGCACTATTGAGGCTGTTCTAAGAGGCAAAGTATTTTTGACTGCTTCATTGGTGTTGAAGGATGTTCTTTACGTTCCAACATTGACTTGCAACTTGATCTCTGTCTCACAATTGATTGGTGCCAAAAATTGTGATATATTATTTACTCCTGATTTGTGTTTTGTTCAGGACCGAAGTACGAGGATGGTGATTGGAGCAGGTGAACAAAGGGGTGGACTTTACTTCTTGGAGAAGGTTCCAGCTTCTTTGGCTTCGGTGATCCTGGCATGCAAAGAGAGTGATTCCGAGGTTTGGCATAGTAGACTGGGGTATCCTTCAGATAAAGTAATGCAGACTTTACCTTTTCTCTCTGGTAGTAGTATATTTTCTCATAAGGCTTGTGATATTTGTCATCAAGCTAAACAGGCTCGTGATGCCTTTCCTGATAGTATTAGTCGTACTTTGAGATGCTTTGAACTTATACACTGTAATCTGTGGGGACCATATCGTGTTCCGTCATCTAATGGGACACGATATTTTTTGACTTTGGTGGATGATTTTTCTAGAGCTGTTTGTGTTATTTTATTGACGGATAAGTATGTTGTTTATTCTATGTTTCTTAAATTTATTGCTATGGTGAAGCGTCAGTTTGGGGCTGATATACGTCGTGTGCGGAGTGACAATTATACTGAATTTAATTGTTTACGAGATTATTTTTCATCTCAAGGTATATTGTTCCAAACATCCTGTGTTGGGACACCTCAACAGAATGGAAGGGTGGAAAGAAAACATCGACATATTTTAAATGTAGCCAGGGCATTGAAATTTTAGGGTTCTCTTTCGGTGGATTTTTGGGGAGAATGTGTTCTGGGTGCATGTTATTTGATAAATAGAACCCCTTCTAGTGTCTTGCATTTTAAGTCTCCTTATGAAGTTTTATATGGTTCGGCTCCTTCGTATGATCATCGACGTATTTTTGGTTGTCTGTGCTATGCGTATGATTTAAAATTTCGACATAATAAATTTGCCAGCAGGAGCAGAAAATATATCTTTGTTGGGTATCCTCTTGATAAAAAGGGATGAAAACTGTATGATTTAGAGACTGGTAAATTTTTTGTGTCCCGTGATGTTACTTTTTATGAAAAAAAATTTCCTGGGTGTGGCTCTGCTAGCGAGATTTCTTCTGCGACACGTCATACATCTGTTGAGGTGCCGGGAGACGACATAGAGACTTTTGGGATGGTGTCGGCTACGGTTGCTGAGGCCGGAGTGGTTGATGGTGGCTCGGCACCGAGTGGCGAGGATGCACAGGTAGATGCAGAAGTGTTGACAGGAGAGTCCGCTGGGGGTGATGCGGATACTCCTGATGATACAGGGGATACAGTGTTGCCAAAGGTGCCCGACGAGGTAGTATTGGAAAGAGGAATTAGAAAGAAATCACAGCTAGTGCGATTACATGATTTTGTGACGAATGCTATTAGAAGTAAAAATCCTCCCTTCACCACAGTTCATCTGTTGCCGTCACTTCCTCAGGTACTTCGTATCCTCTAACACACTTTCTAAGTTATGACATATTTACTGCTGGACACAGAAATTTTCTTGCAGCTATCACTGCAGGTGTTGAGCCTACTTCATATCGTCACGCCTTGCAAGATTCGGACTGGCGCACGGCTATGCAAACTGAAATAAAGGCTCTGGAAGATAATGGAACATGGAATCTTGTCGATTTGCCTCCTGGGAAGAAAGTATTGGAAAGTAGATAGGTGTACAAAATAAAGTACAAATTCGACGGCAGTGTTGAGCACTTAAAGGCACGGCTGGTTGTGTTCGGTAATCATCAGGTTGAGGGGATCGACTATTCAGAGACATTTGCCCCGGTAGCTAAGATGCCTACAGTTCAGACGTTCTTGGCTGTTGCAGCTGTGAGAGGCTGGACTTTGTACCAGATAGATGTACACAATGCTTTTCTTCATGGAGATCTGATAGAAGAGGTGTATATAAAGTTGACGCCAGATTTTTCGCATAGTGAACCCAACAAAGTGTGTCGCCTGCGTAAGTCACTATATGGATTGAAACGGGCACCACATTGTTGGTTTGTTAAGCTTGCTGCTTCTCTGATATCCTATGGATTTATTCAATCTCATTTCGATTATTCCATTTTCTCTCTTTTTAAAGGGAAGGTAGAGTTGCATGTTTTGATCTATGTGGATGACATAATTGTGTCTGGTAATGACACCGGTGCTTTAGATGCTTTCAAACAGTACCTTAGTTCTTGCTTTCACATGAAGGACCTTGGTGTGTTGAAGTACTTTCTTGGCATAGAGGTGGCTCGGAGTGCAGAAGGAATTTTCTTGTGTCAAAGGAAGTATGCTTTGGACATCATTTCTGAATGCGGCTTGATGGGGTCTCGACCTGCTGGTTTTTCCATGGAGCCCAATCACAAGCTGGCAGAATCGACTAGTCCAAAGATGGCGGATGCAGAGACTTATCGAAGGCTGGTTGGGAGGTTGATTTATCTATCGTTTACTCGCCCTGACTTAGTCTATGTTGTGCATATCTTGTCTCAATTTTTACAGGAGCCTCGACAAGATCATTGGCATGCTGCTTTGAGAGTTGTCAGATACCTCAAACATGCACCGGGACAGGGTATTCTTTTGAAAGCTGATTGTGATCTTCGTCTTTCTGGTTGGTGTGATTTCGACTGGGCCAGTTGTCCCTTGACTCGACGCTCTGTTACAGGCTGGTTGGTGTTTCTAGGAGGGTCTCATATTTCTTGGAAGACCAAGAAGCAATCATTTGTTTTCCGATCTTCCGCTGAAGCTGAATACTGATCTCTTGCTGCGCTTGTTTGTGAGTTGAAATGGTTGAAGGAGTTATTGGTGTGTTTGGGTGTTCGCCAGGAGTCTGCTATGTCGGTGTATTGTGACAGTCAGTCAGCCCTGCACCTGGCTCAGAACCCGGTATTTCATGAGCGCAATAAGCATATTGAGGTGGATTTGCATTTTGTTCGCGATGCTATTCGAGATGGCACCGTAATAGCCTCGCATGTTCCTACTTCTTCTCAACTGGCTGACATCTTCACCAAGCCCCTTGGAAAGCTTGTGTTTGATTCTTTCCTTCCCAAGTTGGACATTTGTGACTTGCATGCTCCAACTTGGGGGGGGTGTTAGATTATATTTGTAATGTAAATATGGCCCATAAGTCCAAATGTCGACACTATATATATTGTAACAAATCCTAGTAATGAGAATATGGACATTATTATTTCCTACACTTAATAATCTAACCCGTATGCAAAATACACTGAAACCGAAATTGCAGTATGGTAACAAAATATACCGGTGGAATTTTGGTAATGGTACGCACTTAGTGCTGAAAAAAACGATATTTTGGTTGAGACCAGCGAGATAATATTTGCTGGTTACACACTTTTGCACAATGTTTCAGAAAATATAAAAAATAAATGAAGTCGAATATCTGTAAACAGAGGGAGAAGTAAGCAAATATGAATGAAGAAGGAATTATCATAAATTTCTGGTAGAAAACAATTTTATATACAGAACAAATATGTGAATAATAACCTACAATATTGTCTATCAAAACTCCAAAAACAAAGAATCGTGAACATATGCTACTACTACTTTTGTTTAACTCCCATCATAATTATGATAAATAATAAACTTTTTCGTGGGTACTAAGACTCTACTGCTTATGAACTACTCAGTAGCCGTGGATGGACCAGCAGCGGCTGCAGTCGCTTCTTCGCTTGTGCTCGCCGCAGCAGCACCGCCGCCTGCCAATTCCGGCTTGATCTCCTCCAGCTGCTGCAACACCTGCTGAACCTCCGGCCTCGCCGCCGGCGAGGGATCCACGCAATGCAGCGCCAGCTTCAAGGTGTTGAGCAGCTCGTCCCCCGTCGTCCCTGCCGCATCCCGCATCAGCTCGAGATCGAACACTTCGTTGGTCCACTCCTCCTTCACGATCGACGCCACCCACTGCGGCAGGTCCACGCCGCTCATCGACTCCCCGGGGGACTTCCCCGTCAGGAGCTCGAGCACGATCACTCCGAGGCTGTAGACGTCGGTCTTGGTGCTGGCCTTCTTGAGCTTGGAGAGCTCCGGCGCCCGGTAGCCGAGGGCGCCGGCCGTGGCGATCACGTTGGAGTTGGCGGCCGCGGTCATCAGGCGAGAGAGGCCATAGTCGGAGATCCTGGCATTGGTGGTGTCGTCGAGGAGGACGTTGGCGCTCGTGAGGTTCCCGTGGATCATGTTCATGTCGTTGTGGAGGTAGTGTAGCCCCCTCGCCGTCCCCATGGCTATGTTCATCCTCGTCGGCCAATCTATCGGGGTGTCTGGTCCTCGAGCTGCATTGTCAAAAAAAAGAATGCAAAAAGTTTACACCAGAAACATCACATTGTCAGAATGAGCTTCTTCTGAAACAAATGGGTTAGACTAGCAAGCACGGACACTCAGAAAAAATCAGTTTCTTATGCCGCGTCGTGCCAAGACACTATCGGACACAACAGCCAAAATCAATGCAGTGTCCTATAATGGAACACAGGCTTAGCTCATTCATGTCAATATTGGAAGGAAAAGGAAAAAAACAATTATATCATATACTGACCAGTTGAAATTATTGACCTATCCGTGTTGTATCGTGTCAGACACGTATCGCACACAACATTGATACTCTAAACTACACCAGGGCACGCTAAAACCAATGTTATGTCCTTGTCTGAATAGTGTCGTGTTCTATATGCGTCCGTGCAACATAGACAAAGCTGAACCATTTCAACTTTGTTTCATGGACATCTGAAAATGGTAACTTATTGTGTACCTATCTGAATAGCGTCCCTACCTGTGTTTATATTCGATGACTACATTGTACCTATAAAAAGAAATGTACGTATCATGTATCCCTATGTGTCGTATTGTGTCACTACGTTGATATTCTAAACTACACTAAGGCACACCAAAACCAATGTTGTGTCTTTGTCTGAATCGTGCCGTGTCCTATACGAATCTGTACAACATAGCCAACTAACTAAAGCTGAACCATTTCAACTATGTTTCACGGACATCTGAAAATGGTACCTTATTGTGTCCGTATCTGAATTGTGTCCGTACCTGTGTTTATATTCGATGACTACATTGTACCTATTAAAAAAATGTATGTATCATGTATCCCTATATGTGCCGTATTGTGTAAGACACGTATAGCACACTACATTGATACTCTAAACCATACTAGGGCACGATAAAATTCAATGTTGTGTCCTTGTCTGAATAGTGTTGTGTCCTATAAGTGTCAATGCAACGTAGCCAACTAACTAAATCTGAACCATTTCAATTATGTTTCACGGACATATGAAAATAGTACCTTATCGTGTCTGTATTTGAATAGCTTTCGTACTTGTGTTTATATTCGATAACTACATTGTACCTATTAAAAAATGTAAGTATCATGTATCCCTATTGATGCAGTATCGCGTCAGACACATATCACACACTACATTGATAGTCTAAACCATACTATGGCACGACAAAGTTCAATGTTGTGTCCTTGTCTGAATAGTGCAACATAGCCAACTAGCTAAATACATTCTGTTTCACGGACATGTGAAAATGGTATCTTATCGTGTCTGTATCTGAATAGCGTCCGTACTTGTGTTTATACTTGATGGCTACATTGTACCTATTAAAAAAATGTATGTATCATGTATCCCCCTATCCATGCAGTATCGCATCAGACACGTATCATACACTACATTGATATTCTAAAGTAAGACACGCCAATATTAATGTTGTGTTCTTGTCTGAATCAGTGTCCTGTACGCATCCGGGAAACATAGCCAACTAACTAAAGCTGAACCATTTCAACTATGTTAAAATGGTATCTTATTGCGTCCATACCTGTGTTTATATTTAGAAGAAAAAAAATGTATGTATCATGTATCCCTATCGTTTCTTATCTGTGTCGTCTCCGTGTCGCCTCTGTATTAGCGCAACATGCTAAGATATCAGAAATTGACTAGTTGAGTTGTTGTTACCATGCAGAAAAGCAGCCAGGCTTCCCTTGGGCATGTAATCAAACACTAGCAGCTTCTCCCCCTTCGGCCCCAAGTAGTAAGCCCTGAGAGCCAGCAGGTTCGGATGCCGGATCTTCCCGAGAGCGTTCACCTCCGTCTCGAACTCCCTCTGCCCCTTGGCAATCTTCTCTCTCAGCCTCTTCACTGCCACCTGGTTCCCGTCCTCCAGCGTGGCCTTGTACACCGTCCCGTACGTGCTCTTCCCCATGATCTCCGCAGTCGCGCACAGGAGGTCGTCCGCCGTGAACAGGAACGGCCCGTCGAAGTGCACCAGCTTCCCGCCCGCGTCCCCTCCCGACTCAACTGTGGCTTCCCCAACCGCGGTCCCCGGCTTCTCCCCCCTCCCCACGGCGCCACCGCCACCGCCACCGCCAGCCGCTTTCGTCTGCTGCTTGCTCGCAGCAGTCCTCTTCCTAACAACACAACAGAGAAGGACGCAGCAGAGGAGCAGGAGTAGCGCGAGCGTGATTCCCGCAGCAATGAGGATGATATCCCTCGTGCCTAACCCCCGCCGCCGCCTAATCGGCGAAGGGGGGAGGTTCGGAGAAGGCGAAGGAGGAGGAGGAGGAGAAGGACACGGGGCCGAGGGACTGAACCCGCAGAGCAGAATGTTTCCGCGGAACGAGCTGGAGTTGAACCTCCGCGACAGGAGCGCAGGGACCGGACCCGACAGGTTGTTGTTCGAGACGTTGAAGAAGGTCAGGTTTGACAGCCGGACCAGCGACGCGGGGACCTCCCCGCGGAGCTCGTTGTCGGAGAGGTCCAGGCGCGACAGGCGCGACAGGTTCCCGATGCTCGCGGGAATCCCTCCGCCGAGGAGGTTGTCGTTGAGGGACAGGACCGAGAGGTTCCGGAGCCCGTCGAGGGACTCCGGCACGCTGCCGGTGATGGAGTTCCCGGACAAATCTAAGGTTCGGAGCATCGACAGCCGGCCCAGCGAGCCAGGGATGGTCCCGGAAAGATTGTTGTGGGCGAGCGAGAGGAACGCGATAGCCGGAGCGCGAGCAATGCTGTCCGGAATGCCGCCGGAGAGATTGTTGTAGCTGAGGTTGAGCCTGTAGAGCCGCCGGGTGGAGTTGGTTATCGACGAGGGGATGCTCCCGGTGAGGAAATTGTTGCTGAAGTCGAGGGCCTGGAGCGAGAGGCAGCGGCCGAGGGACGGCGGTATCGCGCCGGAGAGGCGGTTGTTGAAGAGGTAGAGGCCGCGTAGGCTCGGGAGGAAGCCGAGGGCCGAGGGGACCTGGCCGCCGATGGCGTTGTCGTGGAGGCTGAGCTTGCGGAGCGCGGCGAGCTGGCCGACGCTCTCGGTGAGCGTGCCGCCGAGCCCGCGCCAGGGGAGCTGGATCGCGATGACCTGGCCCCTGGCGCACTTGATCCCGGCCCACGCGCCGGAGCACGCGCCGACGCCGGTGCCGTTCCAGCTCCGCAGCACGCCCCGCGGGTCGGAGAGCGAGTGCTTGAAGGCCTGGAGGCCCTGGTAGTCGGCCTGGCCTATGATGATTCCGTCCCAGCTGGCGATCGATGGGCTAATAATAAGAAGCATCAAGAACGTTGTTACTAACAGCAGCTTTCCATTTTCTCTCATTGGCGACTGTGGGGAGTGAGGAAGTGAGCGTCCCTCCATTGTTTCTTCTTTTAGGAAGGAGAGGAGTTCGGAAATGGTGGGTTTTGTGGGGAGAGCATTCTTAATAGAGGCTAACGGCTAGTTCTGACTTCTGAGAGTGGAGAAAGAAATATTCATTTTGTGGTCTCCTGAGAGTCTGACCGGACACCAACGGCTAGTTTTGGGAAGTGGGGCCCGTGGGAGAGAATCCAGGATGTTGGTGGGGCCATAGAGGGGTGAGGGAGTTTGCAATGCAAGGGTTTTGTGGGGTTTGAGTACGAGGAGGGATCTATGGGCCTTTTCTCGAGGTGGTTTTCTATTTCCCCCATCTGTTGTAAAAAGGCCCTTTTCTTGAGGATGGATTTAATAAGTGGGCTCAATTTCTCATGTAAAAGATTCTACTTTCTAGGGGGTTTGACTAGATTGTCATCTTTTGGGAAATGCATCAAAGAGGAAAATGATTATTAATAGGATGTTCATCTTTTCACAATTTTTCTCTCTCCTTTTTATTTTGGCTTAATTGCTAATTGCTACCCTCAACTATCACACTTTTTCAAGTTGATATCCTAAACTTTTTTTCGTAACAGATTGATACCTCAACTATTTTTTTTCCAACTTAATACCTAACATTTTAAAAAATCCCAAAATGCCCTTATCCCTTCCCTCCCTCCACCCCCTCCCCCACTCCGGCCACCCCCCTGCTAGCTCCGGCCGACCCCCCCCCCCCCCCTCCTCGCTTCCGGCCGACCTCCTCCCCCCCCCCTCTTCGCTTCCGGGCCACCTCGTGCCCCCGCCTCCCGCTCCGCACCCCCCTTCCCAGCCCCCCTCCACCCGCTGCCGAGCCCTAGGGGAGAGGCGGGAGCGGGCGGATGGCCGGAGCGAGAGGGGGGAGGATGGCCTGAAGCGAGCAGGGGGGTGGGGGGGGGGGGGGGGAGCTGCGGCCGGAGCTAGCAAAGGGGGGGGGGAGGGGCGAAGCTAGCACGGGGGAGGGGGTTAGGGGTAGGGGCATTTTTGTCCAAAATAATATCCGGATATCAAGTTGTTACAAAAAAAAGTTTAGGGTACCAAGTTAAAAAATGGTAATAGTTGAGGGTATCAAGTAGCAATTAAGCCTTTTATTTTTCTCAGAAAATTACATTACTTACATGATGTCAAAGTTTGACAAAATTAAGTAAAGTAACAAGTTTCTTAAAAATTCCAAAAACAAATACATAACCTCATGTATGTTACAGAATACACCTTTGACAATCAATTTTCTAAAATAAATTACGGAATACGTGATAGCCTATGACGTTTTTGTCAAAAAAATGTCATAGCCCATGCCATTATTTTTAGGGATATTTTGTAAAACCTCCCCTAAATAATGGGCTAATTTGCGAAATATCCCCTAAAGATCTCGAATTGGTAAAACCCCCTTTCCGTCAAGATGCTGTTTGATTTTGGGTGACGTGGCAATCCGTGTGTGTTATTAAGTAAAAAAATAAAAGTTAGACGAAAATACCCCTGCGTACGTGGCAGGGGTCCAACGGTCTTCTCTCTCTCTCTCTCTCTAACGGTCATCTTCTTCCTTTGCTGAACCTATTTCTGCCATTAAAGGAGGAAACACAAATTATTATATTTACAGTAAGGAGGAAACACAAATTATTATATTTACAGTTAGGAGGAAACACTAATTTTTAATTTCTAAATTTGCAGAAATCGAGTGATGAAAGTGATGAGATTGATGAAAGTGATCGGATTAAATGCCAAATTTGTTGCCAGTCGACACATTCAGCAATAGGGTGCCCATTTATGTACTCAAAATGCCGAAGATATGACGGGATAAGAAGAGTTTGGGAAGGAAACACTCGAGCTAATCTGCACAGAAGATTTTTGAGATGTCAACACTTCAATTGTGTTGAATTCCTGGGTGGCAACGAGGGTCCTGGACTCCCTAATGTACTTGTCCACAACCTACAAAAATGATCAAATTGGAAGAATTAAAAGAGAGTACTTTTTTTTTGATTCTTTTCTCCACTAAACAGAGACAAAGATTGGATCTTTGGGATTGATACATGAAAAAGATTGGATTTTGATTCATGGGTTCTGCTCATTTCCTCACAAAAACTTGTTTTCTTAATAGAAAATTTGAATTTTTTGGCAAGGAACAGCGTAAATCTGTTGGTAGCAATAGTGAAAGTGTGACCCATATGTCCATTTGCTGCAAAGTACACATCCCAACACAAGAGAATGCCAATCAAACCAAAATCACAAAAAAAGACAAGACAATGCCTACATTTGTCCCACTTAGGTCCTGGTACGCATTTTCCTCAGGGAAAAAAAACTTGTTTCTGATGAAAAAGATGAGATCTTTGGGAATGAACAACAAAGCATGAGTCGATGCCCATACACAAACCTTCCTGTTGCTGAGCCACCAGTGCTTCTTCTCCCCGGCGAGAAGAGAAGGAGAAGTTGACGACATTGGGTTCCAACTGCATCACCAGCAGCGGCACCTCTATAAAAAATTGAATCTTTATTATTATTATTTTGGGATATTTTGCAAAACCTCCCCTAAATAATGGACTAATTGTTGGGTTTTGGGCGGACTTAGGAAGGGTATTTTCGTCTAACTTTTATTTTTTACTTAATATCACACACGGATTGCCACGTCACCCAAAATCAAACAGCGTCTTGACGGAAAGGGGATTTTACCAATTCGAGATCTTTAGGGGGTATTTCGCAAATTAGCCCATTATTTAGGGAAGGTTTTACAAAATATCCCATATTTTTACAAAAATGCCATAGCTAATGGCATTATTTTTGTATATAAGTCTATATCTTTTTATGGTTTGCATAAAAGTATGTTTTCAATTTGTTAGCATCGATACAGACTCGTATATCTTTCTGTGCGGACCTCGCATCTCAATGAAACATATGATGTTGGATGGAATGTTCTAACTTCAATCCCAAAAAATAGGATTAATTGTATTTTGATACCCTCAACTATTTCCTTTTTCAACTTGATATCTGAACTTTATTTTTTTTCAACTTGATACCATAAAAATTTTTTGGACAATAATGCCCTTGCTCAAAATTTAAAACTACCCCCCAACCCACCCACCCTCCTCCCGCACCCCCCTTCCGCTCCCCCACTCTGGCCACCCGCACCCCACCCCCTCCCCCCCCCCCCGCCCCCCGCTCCCCCCTCCGTCCATCCACGCGCCTCCTCCCCCTCCCACGCACCTCCTCCCCTGCTCAAAATTGCATCGATGTGTTGTGAAAATTGCGGAAGGTTTGTCCGCAACGGACGGAAGAGTACCGAGACTCGATTGAAAATTTGTATGACGACATGTTGATGCAAGTGTTCTTCGATAATCGGTTGGAACGATAAGGCGGAGACTCGTATCAATGAATGATACGTCAGACAAAAAATTTGTATGTCGGTCGAACGACTGAGACTAACGAAACGATTACGCCTTGAAGCAATAATCGGATCGACGGGATAGAAAAGTTGAACTTATAATCGAATCGCATGACTTGCGTGAAGAACAGGTGGCAACTCTAGAGGGGGGTGAATAGAGTTTATATAGAAAATAACCAATTAAAAAATTAACTCTTTCACGAATAATAAATAATCAAAGTAAAATACGAAAAGTAAATGAAGAGCAAGAAAGCATACGCAAACACAGCGATTTTAACCTGGTTTCCCTCGTGGAGGACTAGTCCAGGTCTGAGAACTCTAGCTCAGGATTAAATCCACTATTTGTGAAATAGTAGTTTACAACCCGTGCCTTTACTTCAGAAGAGCACGTCAACTTCTTACAGAGGATCGCAGTGGCGATTTGCTTGGAATTGTCCAAGCGACTTCTTCAACTCTTGCACAAGAATCCTAACTGAGAGATGCTGAGCACTCAAGACTTAGGAGGCTTGTGGCTAGTAGATGGGAAGGGTATGGCTTATTTGAGCTATAAGAGAGAAGAGAAGAGAAGAGAAGATTGGATGATTTGAAATGAGAGAATTCATGGCCTATTTATAGTGTTTTTGTAGGCAGAATTCGGCCAGAATTCGGGTAGGAAATTTTAAATATTTGGCCGTTGGACAACTAGCAACCAGCTAACCCTAAAATGAGGGATACTGATTTCTAGGGGACAAAGTTCGGCCCGAACTCTGTGTGGAGGTAGAGTTCGGCCCAAACTCTGTCTCCAGAGCACAGAGTGGTTCTAAGGGGACCATTGGGCAATTTCTGGTTTGGTGGAGCTTGGGATTATTGGGTAGGCTATAGTCTAAGTTTCAAGAGCTCAGCATGACTCATATTACATTAGTCTAGACTCAAAGAAAGTGTAAAATACAGACTTGAATTCAACTGAGAAGCGGAGGCTGAGCTGTCATCTGTCTTGAGCTTAATGCAGACGTCGTGTGTCGTATTGAATTATTACAGATATTATTTAGTCAATGTTGTCAATATTTGGTTGACTGTGACTTTGTGTCAACAATCTCCCCCATATTGATAATTGGCAAAATAATATATGTATATTCAACATTCATACCTGGACACAGTTGATTATAACAACATAGCTCCCCCATAATCGATGCCGAGCTAGAAATAATAGCTTCCCCGTAATCAGTGAACGGTGCTGAGCTAGAAGCAATAGCTCCCCCGTAAATAATACATTGAACCTGTTGGCCTGATAAATAATATCTCCAAAAAGCACAAACAAGCACAGATATATGAAAGAAACAAATATATCCAGAATATACATAGTTCTCCCCCTTTTGGCATTTAGCAATATAGACTGCAGATGAATGAATAGCATAGAAACTGCAGTACAGACAATTAATAGTGATGCAACCACACCAAGCAGAGAAGAAACAGTATATTAATAATCAAAATGAGTCACTAGCATAAAATATAAAACTACGATAAGCATAAAATAAAATCACACAGAACCAAATGTCAAACACACAACCAGAGTTTTAGAACATCTAAGTACATAAATCCAAAAACAAACTAAATAACTAGAATCAAAATGCATCAACTAAGATCATCATCAGCAGCAGCAGCAGATAGTAGCCAGTCTCCATCACGGAGCACGAGAAGGTCCAGCAGAGTCTGAGTGATCAGTGAATAAATGGCTGGGGTCCACAATAGCAGCATCCGGATCCAGGTAACGCATGACCCAGGGGTCGTCAATGCGATAACCAGCGCGACCAGGATCCCGCTCCATGGGAATGGGCATAGAGGGGTGACGAGACATGGAATACCGGATATCGTGCAGCGAGTTGCTGAGGGCACTCATCTGCAGGGTAGTCCGATAGTCCATCTGAGTCTAGCGATCGTCCTCCAATGCGAAACGATCTCTCAGCATGGTCTGGATGGAGTCAAGAGTAGCAGGAGGAGGTGGCGCATCCTGTCCAAGTGGAGGGGCGTCGGGCTCCTCATCATCAGAATGCTCAGAAGGCTCAGGAGAAGCAACGACTGCCTGAAGACGTCGTGCCTTGGAAAGGAATGCAGGAGCAGGCAAGAAAGAACAATCATGGAGAGGGACAATGAACGCACGAAAAACCATAGGAAGATACAAAGGATAAACCAGGGCTCGTGGTTTCTTCCTACAGTTAATCATCCAGTCCATCATGGTACGTGGAAGATTGAACGGAATGCGATAATGAAGATGATACAAAGCAGAGATCTCAAAATATGTAACTTCATCGGTGGAGCCAGCTTTTGGCAAAATAGTGTTAAAAATAATTCGATAAAGTTCATAGAAATATGGGTTGAGGTGCTTGGCCATAAGCTTGCGAGGACTTATGTTAGGAGCACATAATTCCTCCTTGAAACTCTCAAGAGAAGTTTCACCAACAAATTGGAATTGGCGAGCTTCCACAAGCTTATCCCAAATATTGAGATCTTGGAGTGCAAGATACTCGCCCAACTCAGAAGCATCAATAGCAATATCAATACCGGCAACCCGGGAATAGATGTGAGTGGCATCGTGAGTCAAGTTACAATAGAACATTTGTATGGCGCTACAATAAATAACAAAGTTTGAAGCCACTAACTCATTTAAGCAAAGATCTTGAAACAAAGATTCAAATTGTGAGAAAATAGTAAAATTTATGGGATGTCCCGCGAAGACCGCACGAGTCCGAAAGTCACTAAACCACTCGTTGGAGGCGTCTAGCGACACAAACAATCGGTCGTCATAAGTATTAGGGTCGCGGAAAGGAGGTGGATTGAACAACGGATGAAGGGGTTGTTGTTGTTCAACGGGTTGCTCAATGGGAGGAGGAGGATTCGAAGAGGAAGCACCCTCGGTTTGGATCCTCTTCCCACGATTGGGCAAGCGAGGAGCCATTTGCAAACAAATAGGGAACTTGAAATAGAGAGGGGGAAGGAGTTATACCTCAAATCAACAATGAACAGTGAAAGAGAATGAGGAAATAGCCCTTCTCCTTGATTTTGATGAGCAATGGAGCACTTTTGAGAGAAAACTAGGGTTAGGGTTTTTGAAAATATGTTTGGAGAGGTGAAGGTGGTGGAAAGAATGAAGGAGAGAGAGATGAAAACCCGAATATAAGAGGAGGGTTTTCTTTGGTCGGAGCAAATCTGGACCTTAGGATTACAATTGATCAAACGGCTGTGGCTGTCCCCGATTCTGGAATATGGGAACCGAATTCGGCCCGAACTCTGTTGGGGACAGAGTTCGGCCCGAGTTCTGGATCCTTGTTCCAGAACTGAAAAACAGGCCAGAAGATGGAAAAATGGCTAAGTATGGGAAAATAAGTAAGATATGAAAGAAATAGCTTGAAAGATTCAATCAATATGAAAAATAGCATAATGAAATTGTGAAATAGTGAATCAGCAGTAAGAAATCAAAACGAACCATATAATAAATAAGGAAATATATCATAATTCAATAGTTTGAAGTTGCCATGGGTTAGCTGCAGGGGCCGGATCCCAGCTAGCGGTAGTCCTGTGGACTAGTGCACCGTGTCGCTTAGGCTTTTATGCCTTGTTGTCAGAAGGGCCCTTTCGGCTTGTACCCATAGCAAATTTATCGTAAGAGAATCATAATATAATCGATATTTACGCAGGTGAGTTTTAATTTATGATAGCTTCATCTAAAATTCCAAGTTCACGACAAAGGAAATTGAAGCGCTCTTCGGATAATAGCTTAGTAAAGAAGTCTGCTAGCTGATGATCAGTGTCAATAAACTCTAAGTTAATCGTGCCATTTTGCTGATGATCACGCAAAAAGTGGTGTCTAATTTCGATGTGTTTTGTGCGTGAGTGACAGATAGGATTCTTAGTCAAGTTAATAGCACTAGTATTGTCATAGAATATAGGAATGTGCATGAAAGATAGATTATAGTCTTCAAGGGTTTGCTTCATCCACAGAATTTGTGCACAACAACGCCCAGCTGCGATGTATTCAGCTTCTGTTGTGGATAGTGCGACAGAATTCTGTTTTTTGCTAAACCAAAAGACTAAAGCCTTTCCTAATAAATGACACGTGCCACTTGTACTTTTACGGTCGACCTTGCATCCAGCAAAATCAGCATCAGAGTAACCAATGAGGTCAAATGATGTTGACTTGGGATACCATAGGCCCACTGTAACCGTACCCTTAAGGTATCGAAAGATACGCTTAACAGCGGTCAAGTGTGATTCCTTAGGATTTGCTTGATATCTAGCACATAGGCAAACACTAAACATGATATCGGGACGACTAGCAGTTAAATAAAATAAGCTACCTATCATACCTCGATACTTACGTTGATCAACGGGTTTGCCGCTCTCATCTGGTTCGAGTTTGGTTGAAGTAGCCATTGGAGTGCTGATTGGTTTGACGTTGTCAAGATCGAACTTTTTCAGCATGTCCTTTGTATACTTCGACTGATAGATGAAAGTTCCCTTAGCCATTTGTTTCACTTGCAGACCAAGAAAGTAGTTGAGTTCTCCCATCATGCTCATCTCAAATTCTGTCTGCATACACTTGGCAAATTCTTGACAGAGGGTTTCATCAGTAGAACCAAAAATGATATCATCAACATAAATTTGAATTAACAGAATAGTGTCTTTAAAAGATTTTATAAAAAGTGTAGTGTCAATTTTCCCTTTTGAAAAACCTTTCTCAAGCAAGAAACTGCTTAGCCTTTCATACCAAGCTCTGGGGGCTTGTTTAAGGCCATATAGCGCTTTCTTTAGCTTGAACACGTGGTCGGGAAATTTGTAATTTTTAAAGCCAGGGGGTTGTTTTACATAAACTTCCTCCTTAATAAAACCATTCAAGAAAGCACTTTTCACATTCATTTGAAATAATTTGAAATTTTGATAATTTGCAAATGCACAAAGCATCCGAATGGATTCTAGTCTAGCAACCGGAGCATACGTCTCATCGTAGTCGATACCTTCCTCTTGGTGGTATCCTTGAGCTACTAGACGAGCTTTGTTGCGTGTGACTGAACCATCTTCATTCACTTTGTTTCTAAACACCCATTTAGTACCAATTATCGAGTGATTAGCCGGTCTAGGAACTAGTTCCCACACTTGGCTCCTCTCGAATTGGTTGAGTTCTTCTTGCATAGCAGAAATCTAAAATTCATCATTAAAAGCTTCAGAAATGTTTTTCGGCTCAACTTGTGAAATAAAGGCAGTGCTAGCAATAGAGTCTCTTAGTGATGATCTGGTAGTTACTCCACGTGAAACTTCACCTATCACTAAATTTTCTGGATGAGAAGGCTTGAAAGAGAATTTCTTTGTCAAGCCCTCCAGAGAATTTGTTTCGGTAGAAGTATTCATTGGAGTAGAAGTTGATGGCTCAACGTCATCATCAAGAGTACTTGCTGCACTGTTATCTTCATCAAAAGTCACATTTGTTGACTCTTCCACAATTAGTGAGCGTTTATTAAAGACTCTATATCCCTTACTCTTGGCGGCATAACCAAGGAAAATACCATCGTCAGCTTTGGCATCAAATTTGCCTAAGTTGTCTTTGGTGTTAAGGATAAAACATCTACATCCAAAAACTTTAAAATAAGAAACATTGGGGGTTCTCCCAAACCAAAGCTCATAGGGTGTTTTCTTCGTAATGGGACGAATAGGCACCCTATTCAAAATGTGGCATGCTGTACTGACAGCTTCTGTCCAGAAATATTTCGGAAGTGAAAATTTATTCAACATGACTCTAGCCATATCGCCGAGAGTCCTATTCTTCCGCTCCACAACACCATTTTGTTGAGGAGTTCTTGGACAAGAAAATTCATGATCAAAACCATTAGAATCACAAAATTTTTCAAAATTAGAATTTTCGAATTCGCCTCCATGGTCACTTCGGATTCGAGTGATCATGTAGCCTTTTTCGTTTTGAACTTTCTTGACAAAAATCTTAAAAACTGAAATAGCATCACTTTTGTTTGTGAGAAAGAAAACCCAAGTAAATCTCGAAAAATCATCAACAATAACAAATGTATAAAGTTTACCACCAAGGCTAGCTACTCTACTAGGACCAAATAAATCCATATGGAGTAGTTGCAGGGGTCTAAAAGTACTTACAGAGTTGATGGAATGAAATGAGGATTTGGTTGCCTTGTTCAATTCACATTCGGCACATACCGTGTCCTTTTTGAATGTGATGTCGGACAATCCTCTCACTAGCTTCTTGGTTGATAACCTGGATATAGTATCCATATTGGCATGACCAAGATGCTGGTGCCAAAGTAATTGTTCATCTTTGTGGGCATATAAACATCTACCTGCATTGTTAGTATCTATAGAAAGATAGAAAATATAAATGTTATCCTCTCTTTTCCCTTCAAAAACAATGTCTCCCGTTGACCTATCATAAATAAGGCAATTGTTTTGTCCAAAGTTAATATCATATCCATGATCAGCGAGATGACTAATGCTGAGCAGGTTATGCTTTAACTCGGTTACTAGGCAGACATCCTTTATTACATGAGAGGGAGGATGACCAATAATACTATTACCTATTATGTGCCCTTTTAAATTGTTACCGAAGGATACGTATCCTTCTCTCTTCATCGATAGTGATGCGAAAAGATTTGCGTCTCCTGTCATATGTCGCGAGCATCCACTATCGAGAATCCACTTACTTTCAGTTAAGGAGGGAAGGTCCACCTACATCAAGAGTAGATGTGACCTTTGGTACCCAAGTTCTTGAGGGTCCTGAAAAGTTAGTTTTCGGAAACCATGCATATATCTTTTTGTCTACCAGTCTTCTAACTCTACATTGTGGTGAAATGTGTCCATGTGATCCACAGTAAGTACAGATAGTATTTTTATTTACACTAGGAGCATGAGAATAATATCTATAGGCAGCATGATGTGGATGGACATGATGTGTAGAGTTTGCATGGTGATCATGATGATGTTGTCTATGTGACATAGCATGGTGATATTGTCTATGTGGCATGGCATGCTGATATTGTCTATACGGCATAGTATGCTGATATTGTCTATATGGCATAGCATGGTGATATGGCATTATATGGTGATTTTGTCTATATGGCATGGCATGATGATCTTGTCTATATGGCATGGCATGGTGATGATTTCTATATGTAGAGTGATGTTGGTTGTGTCTTTGTGCAGCATGATGAGTATGAGAAGTGTTCTTACGTGCACGTGATTTTTGTGTTTTATGAAAGTTAGTGTATATAAAAGCATGGTTACGTGCTGCATGAGGATGATGTGGTTGACTAGCTTGAGTGGTGTTGTGCCCATGTGATTGGGTTTGAGGTTGAGCAACCTGTTTTCCCAATTTGGTTTCTAATCTCTTAGAAACAGCTTGCAGTTCATCAACCTTAATATTTAAGCCATATATCTTAGTCATTGAAACCTTGTGTCTACTCTTTTCTTCAGCAAGCAACGTGTTGAGTATTGTAATTTCTTGTGTCTGTTGCTCAATACGTGTTTCAGCATCATGTAAGCTTAATTTAAGCTTGGATACTTCATTAGTGTCATCAGTGGGTGTCGTGTCTCTAATGTTATCAAGTAATAGAGAAATTCTTTGTATTTCGTCTTCAAGACTTTTGATTTTGTCCTTGGCATGTTTGTATTTATCGATGACCTTTTTGTGATCATCGAGTAAATCAGTGAAGGCATCGCCAAGTTCATCAAAAGAGAAGTCGTCTAGAGTTTCGTTAGATACCTTGTTGGAAGTTGCCATTAGGCACACATTTGCTTTATCTTGAGGAGAGTCCTTTTCTTCCTCGGAGTCACTCGCTTCACTTTCATGCCAAATGCTTGTGTTGGCATATTTCTTTGATGAGGTCTTCTTGTATGGCTTCTCATAGCGGTTGCTTTTCTTCAAGAATGGACAGTCTTTTCGAACGTGTCCAGTCTTCTTGCAACCATAGCAAGTTGGCTCTTCTTCATCGTCTTCTTGTGGTTCCTTCTTTCTTCTATTGAAGCGAAGGAATTTCTTGAAGTTGCGAACCATGAGAGCTTGGTCTTCATCATCTGAGTTGTCGTCTTCAGTCTCATCGTGCTCAGCCCTTCGTCGATGAGCTTTGAGAGCGATCTCCTTAGTCTTCGGAGCAGGCTCTTCGAAGTTCTTGAGGTCAAGCTCGTGAGTCATGAGCTTACCCATCAAGGTCTCCATTGACATGGTTGTGAGATCGTTTCCTTCTATGATGGCTGTCACCTTAGGGTTCCAAATTTTTGGTAGCCCCCTAAGCAGCTTGCGAATCTTCTCATGATTTGAATATTGCTTTCCAAGTGAAGACATGGGGTTGATGATGTCGAGGAATCTTGTGAACATCTGTGTGATCGTCTCGTTTGGCTTCATCTTGAATGCTTCGTATTCTTGCGTAAGACGACTGATTTTTGATTCCTTGACTTGGGTGGTTCCTTCATGCGTCACTTCTAGAAGCTTCCATACTTCGTGGGATGTGGTGCATGTGGATACCCTGTTAAACTCATTCCTGTCTATAGTACAGAATAAAGCATTAATAGCTCTCGCGTCTAGACTTGCCTGTTTCTTCTCTTCGTCAGAATATTTGTCATGGGATTTCTCAATGAGATTACCGTTGACAACTATCCTGGCGGGCTTTTTGTAACCGTCAGTGACGACTGTCCACAGGTCGAAGTCTAGAGACTTGAGATAAAAAATCATCCTTGTTTTCCAATACGTGTAGTTAGTTCCATCAAATAGGGGAGGCCTATGAGTGGACTGTCCTTCACCGTGATTGGAAATCAAGGATTGTGTGGTTGCCATGGATCAGCTCTAGGATGTAAATCCTTGTAAAGAGAACAGAGCTCTGATACCAATTGAAGAACAGGTGGCAACTCTAGAGAGGGGTGAATAGAGTTTATATAGAAAATAACCAATTAAAAAATTAACTCTTTCATGAATAATAAATAATCAGAGTAAAATGCGAAAAGTAAATGAAGAGCAAGAAAGCATACGCAAACACAACGATTTTAACCTGGTTTCCCTCGTGGAGGACTAGTCCAGGCCTGAGAACTCTAGCTCAGGATTAAATCCACTATTTGTGGAATAGTAGTTTACAACCCGTGCCTTTACTTCAGAAGAGCACGTCAACTTCTTACAGAAGATCGCAGTGACGATTTGCTTGGAATTGTCCAAGCGACTTCTTCAACTCTTGCACAAGAATCCTAACTGAGAGATGCTGAGCACTCAAGACTTAGGAGGCTTGTGGCTAGTAGATGGGAAGGGTATGGCTTATTTGAGCTATAAGAGAGAAGAGAAGAGAAGATTGGATGATTTGAAATGAGAGAATTCATGGCCTATTTATAGTGTTTTTGTAGGCAGAATTCGGCCAGAATTCGGGTAGAAAATTTCAAATATTTGGCCGTTGGACAACTAGCAACCAGCTAACCCTAAAATTAGGGATGCTGATTTCTAGGGGACAGAGTTCGGCCCGAACTCTGTGTGGAGGCAGAGTTCGGCCCGAACTCTGTCTCCAGAGCACAGAGTGGTTCTAAAGGGACCATTGGGCAATTTTTGGTTTGGTGGAGCTTGGGATTATTGGGTAGGCTATAGTCTAAGTTTCAAGAGCTCAGCATGACTCAGATTACATTAGTCTAGACTCAAAGAAAGTGTAAAATACAGACTTGAATTCAACTGAGAAGCGGAGGCTGAGCTGTCATCTGTCTTGAGCTTAATGCAGACGTCGTGTGTCGTATTGAATTATTACAGATATTATTTAGTCAATGTTGTCAATATTTGGTTGACTGTGACTTTGTGTCAACATTGCGATCTCGATAGAAATGTTAGGTGAGACGAATCGTAATCGAATCGCACGACTTGCGATCTCGATAGAAATGTTGAGCGATGTAAATCATAATCGGATAGCACGATGTGCGACTTCGGAGAAGAGTTGGTTGATGCGGATAAATAGCGCCTAATAGTTAGTTAGTTAGTTATGTTGTGGCGAAACTCATTTGAGTACGATAAAACACGCAAAACTTAGAGGACATTGTAACATCCACTTTTCAGAAATGAGGATAATTTTGAACTTTTGTAATTATAATCATTTAATAATGATATTTAAATCATATTGTGATTTTTGGTGATTTTTAATCAATTAAAACTATTTAAATCTGTGACTTGTGATTTTGATATTTTGCTAGTGTAACCCTAGTGACTGCATGACCTGAAGACTAACCATGACCAAGGAGGCCTAACCATGTGATTAGGATGACTAATTACAACTTCCTAGCCTAGGGGTATTTAGTCATTTTTGATTTATTGATGAAAATGAATTTTGATTGATTATTATGGTGCTAATCATTTTATTAGAGACTAACCTAGTTTCGAACTAACCTAGATGTTAATGATGTTCATGGAGGCTTAGTTAGAAAGTTAGAGACTTAATGGCTAATTTAGATTAATATCTAGATATTATGTTAGTAGATATTTTGGTTAGATATTACTGTAAGAAACCTACTTTTGATGTGAGCCTTTGATTAAGCTTGAATTCATGTGGAGAAGCCTTAGCCACTCATCTAACAATTGCAAAATCCTAACCCTAGCCTATTCCAACAGCCATCAAGAGGCCACCCCCCAATTTAAACATCTCTTCACAAATTCCTTGCCTCTTTTTAATACCTACACAAAGCCCTAATAGTGTTCTTCCCCAAACCTTCACCAATTCTTCATTTCTCCTCCAAATTGGACCAAACCAATTGCATTGAACTCCCCTACAGTAGAGGATACCATTGGTGGGTAGCTAGCAAGGATTTAGAGGCTTGGGATCATTGCAAGTTGGAGAGAAGGTCTCATTCCTTGAGCTTTACATTGAGGTTTCACCCTCAATAGGTAAAACTATCAAACTCATTCAAATTCTTGATTTCTTTCCATAGTTGCATTCATTTAGGTATAACCTAGCTGTCTCTCAAGTTTGGTAGAAATTCGTGTCCATTTGATATACGTATCGGACACGTATCGGAGTGTATTATAAAGTGTTTGGTGAAATGCCTAAATGAATTGATTTTTAACCTATTTCAAAACAAATTTCATATTTATATAGCCTATATATGGGGATTAATTTTGTATTTGACTGAGTTGATTTTCGTGTGCGTTTCGTGTCCAAACTGGACACGAACTCACCCGCATGATACTGCACAGGGGAGTACAGTGCTCCCCTGCTGCTCGAGTGTCCTAGCGGACACGAAACGGCACCATCTGTCATGAAACTTCATGGCCACGTGGGGGCAACCACTGACATCATATCCATGAAGTTTCATGAGTCCTCGACGAGTGTGAGCGAAGAAATTACTTGTGCACAGATTTGTACTGTCAGCACACTCGAGGAATTTTCTCTCTGATACGCCTTCGTATCACTTGACACGACTCACTTGGACACGAGGCAAACACATGTTCACGTAGCCCTACACCTGGCGAACACCTAGACACGAGCACGAGGTGTCATGTGTCGTGTGTCGTGTGCACGAGTCCGTGACACGCTCGCACAAGACTGTGCAGCGCAATTTCTGTGTCTGTGTTGTTTGATTCGTATGGACACTTCGTGTCCAATTTTTGGACACGAATCAGGCCCCTAGACACGAAGCCCTACTCCTGACCTAACCTTGGATACGAGCACGAGGCTCTAGGGTGGGCACACGAGCCCCTAGATCGGTCTACACACGTGCACGAGGATTGGTATTGCTGTTTACTGATACTATTGCTTTCCTTTTTTTTTGACATTTGTGTCCTGATTTCTGGACACGTTTGCTATCCCATTGGACACGTGGGGTTTGACACATACACTTTACACTTGTTTCCCCTATTTGAATTCGAATTTACATTGCTATTTTGGTCTTCCATTTAATGAATGTTTGATATATGAAAACTGTGAAGTTCTCAGGTTTTGTGAGTTGAGAGTTTTGGGGATTTTTTATTCACATTTTTCCTGAGATTTCATTGATTGTTGATGTTATATTGATTCCCAGTTTTATTAATGTTGTGTTTGATTTGGTTTTCAAAGCAAATGGGTTTTGAGATATGGTTATCAGGTTTTGAATATCATATTCTCAGGTTTACTTTGCTATGTTAAATTCTCAGGTTTTTACTCAAAATAAACTGCTTTTCTCAGGTTTTTTTTTCCCTCTTTCTATTTGATTGTAATACATATAATGTAACGCATTAATGAATCCATGTATGTAAGCTATATGTGAATGTTTGTATAAAATATATGAAAATGATATGTACGAATGCAATATGCAATGTAATAAAAGTATGCATGATATGTAAGTAGGTAATGTAATCCATGTATGTATGCATAGAGTAATGCAAGATATGTATGCTTGGATACATGTATGTATGAAAGGAATAAATTCATATATGGTTATGTATGAATGCTAGTATGAAGTATGCAATAATGAATGTAATGAATATGCATGTATGTATTGTACCTATATTGTATATATGCCTAGCGTATAGAGTGACCCTATAGGTTGTTGTTTGACTAGAGTTGACCTAATAGACTAGAGTGCTGACCAATAGGCTATTTGAACTTGTGGACTTTAGTTGACTAGCCCTAGACCTAGAATGACTTGGTATTGAACCTAATAGGCTAATTTGACTAGAGTTGACCAAAAGTCAACATTGAGTCAATATGTGACCAATTGACCTAGCTTGACTAGAGTTTGACTTAGTTGACTAAGATTGACGTAGTTAACCCAAAATCCTAGAAGTTTGACCTAGCTTGACTTGAGGGTTGACCAAGGTTAACAAAGTTTGACTTTGACCTAGCTTGCTTAGAAATCATGTAGATTGCATTGTAAACTTCATTTACTCTATATTGAATACATTATAACCTGTACTGCTCTAAATAGAAAATGGAGACTCCAGTTCAAACATCTGATATTCATCTGTCATTCAGGGTATCAGGCGAGTACATTCTCTGATAGTTCTTTCATTTACTTGTCGATTACTGTATTTCAGTTGTAGTTAGTTTTATTTGATTCTCAGTTATAAACACGGATTGATATTACTGAATCCATTGCATACGACACTCACCTTTTTCATGTCTGGCCTCTATTACTGGAACTATTACTGGAATCACCTACTGGCATCATCATGTTCTGGCTAGACTTGTACTTCTTTTCATGTCGGGTTATGGATTCACTTGTACTTGTTGGACGGAAAAATATTGAAGCAGACATGTGAACATTTCTAAATACTGGAACCACTCCCTTGGAATTATACTAGAAAGATAGCCATCCCACACTTGGCCGAGTGTGTGATGTGCCGTATTACCTACATCCATTTACATGTCGATCTCGGTATTTTAAAACGCATTGTTAGAGTATAGTTTGGACTCACCCTGGATTCATTGATCACTTACTGGACTCGTCTTGTACTGGATTCATCTTGTATTGGATTGATATTGTATTAGACTCACATTGGGATTACACTTGACTTATATTATACTGTTTGGACTTATCATGTTACTCTAGTTTAGCTAGCTTGTATTACAGTCTCCCTTGCCATGTTTCTTCTCTTGTTTTGTTACATTACTTCCCTTGTACTTCAATTATCGTTCTATATCATCACTTGTATAAAACTTCCATGTTCATCAATATAACTGTCTATAACTGATTTATAGTCTTTGTCATTTACTTGAGATTTCTTGATGAGTTGTGCTCGTTCCAATCCTGACTGGATACAGTGACAAAATATTACAGATGCTTGCCCGAGGACACTTGCATACTTACTATGGACCAGGAGATAGTTTAGCTACTTTTGGCCCCGACACTCAGGAGTGATCAGGAGACTAGCTAGTAGACTTGCTTTAGATTCATTTTTAGAACTTGAATTGTAATAACTTAAGATATTGAGTTTGTATTTGAGTTTGTTTGACATATTAATATTTAGTAGTTTATATTTGTTGTTGTTGTTTAGTCTTTAATTATAAACTTCTGTGTTATCTTATCGTGCTTAGACTGTGATTGAGATTTCATTATATCTATACTTGTCCTCCGTTCGGAGTTGAGATTTGACAAGTACATTATATAATTGCGTGAGTTGTTGATTAGATAGTGACCTGGAACAGCGTTCTACCGCTGACACTGCGGCATAGGCTGGACGTACCCACTTCTCATGCTCCTACACTGGGTGCGGGTCGTGACAGACATGATCGTATAACTCGAGGGTTCGATATTGGATAATCGGTAACTCGGTTACGCGATCAAACACTACTAAAATAACCTCTTTTAGCGACGTCAGAGTACGTCGCTAAAAAAGGAAAATCCGTCGCTAATTTCTATTAGCGACGTATTTAGCGACGAAAAATGGATGTCGCTTATAGGCTTGTCGCAGATTACAATTTTATCGTAATTCGTCGCTAGTTGCGACGTCACGTTTAGTGTCACTAGACGTCGCAATATTAGCGACAGATAGCGATGTCATCATACAGCGACGTAAAAGGTACGTCCGTCGCAAAATGTCGCCCGTCAGCGACGTAAAAAATACTACGTCGCTGACCGTCGCTACGCAGCGACGGTCAGCGACGTGTAGCACTAGGAGTCGCTATAGGCAATTATCAGCGATTGTTTTTTCCGCCGTCGCTAATATATGTCGCTATTCTAGCAGATTTTAGTAGTGAAAGTATAGTGGGATGCGACGAATCGGAAAACGAGATGATGCGTATGAAAAGTTTGTAGTGAACTTAGAAGTATGTAATTAGAACTAAAGTCGACGTTGATGCAGATTCAAAGTTGACCCTCGTGTTATCGAAATTGATATGACCTATCGAAATTGATACGCGAGAAAACGTAAACACGATTTGAGAATACAAAATAGGGCAGGCCTACGATATTGGAATTTTTGAAAATATAGCAATACAAAAGTGTCGAATTGGTTGATCGTAAACTTTGTGATTGATCAGGGCGACACTATGAAGTCATCGATGATTGTTTTGATGCGTATAGCATCTCGGGTGTCGACCGTGGGTAGAAAGATTCGAACTCAATACAAGTATATGTTTCATAAAATACGGAATTATCACCGGTAGTGCATGACTTTACTCGAAGGATAGTTGCGCATCAGTTGCGCCGATAGAAATGGTTTTATCCAGATTTGGGTAGTCGTATAGAAATCGTCGGAACGTGATTTGGCTCCGAAATAATATAGCATGGTTCGTAGTAACCGTCCTTCGTTAATAATCCATAATTATCAAGCGTCACTTCGGGATAGCTGACCCTAGAAGACTTGATCGCCAAATCAAATTGAATGTTGCAGACCGTAAGATGACCCATGCGATATCGCATATGAAATTACATCGGTAACAAATATAATGTGTAGCATGTTGATGATAAGTCTAGGCGATTTTTAAGAATCGTGTTATGCACGAGAGCAAGCGGTAAAAGAATGACTTACGAGTTATGTTGTTAGATTTGGAGCGACCTTGCAATAGAGTTGCGTGAATCGAACTTATATTCGATGTTGCGAGACGGACAAGTTGGAAATTTGGCTAGTGAATTTCTACTCGTTAGGAGTCGAACGTAAGACGCATCGTAGAGACTTTGAGTCAAAGTAATTTTTCCTAGAGCACCGTCGCCTCGAGTAAACTTTTGTGTCGGATAGATTGTGGCCTTTGTGCAATGTCAATTTAAAGTTGCGCCGGAAGAATCTAAGCACGGTGTCTATGTAAGTGACCTAGCTGGCGTAGCCCTAAATGTTGATGCAATTTCAAGTCAACAAAAGAAATCGTATCGGGATGAGTTGCATAGCCAGACTTCGGAAATAGTTGGACAGCGACTTCAAACGCAAGGCGTTGCGGAGGATCGTTGCGATCGGATGCGTGACGGCTCGACGCGACGCATGGTATTGATGGTCAGTGCGAAGACTTACAAAAATGAGAAATGCGATCTTGAATCGCATGCGGTGACTTTGTTGAATGAATCATGTATCGAATATACAGATGCAATAAAATTTTGAGAACATTCGCTAAAGATAAGTCCGATCGAGAGTACGAGATGGCAAGCATAGGATTGAAATTTACATGTCAGCTTTGTTCTAATTTTCTACCCCTGGACTTGGCTGAAATACACATATTTTTGGGACACCATGAATAGGTGTACAATCCAAATCAAGTTGTATACTAAATTCAAATTGAGCTGCAGAAAAGACTGAAAGTTAATGAAAGCTTGCACGAGTGTTTGAAACGGAACAACGATAGTTGGACGAGATTGTGAAAAGATCTAGAGAAACACTTGGTGAGTGTTGGTTTCGGTTCGAGGACGAACCTTATTTTGAGTGGTATATTATGTAATGTCCCGCTCCGTACGGTGCATTATGCCGAGTCGTTGACTCGAAGAGTCGTGTTGACCCGATTAAGAATCGATACGAATCGATAGCTTGTCCCGAGAAATGCATCGAGTCGGATCAATGCAAAGAGTTACGTTGACCCAAGGAACGCATCGAGTAAGATCGATACAAGTGTTAAGTTGGCCCGAGAGAAAGCATTGAGTCAATTCGAAGATTCTAAGAAATCGAATCGACGCATGGCATTAGTCCGATTCGGACAAGTATTGATTTTAGTTGGTTTCGTGTGCAAGCTATACGTTTATGCTGAAATATAAGAGGTCGACATTTTGCCTTATTTACAACGGGGTCCGCAAAACCAAATCACCGCCTCGTAACGTACTGAGGCATAGGCTCGGTAAGCCAAATCGGTCGTATAATTCAATGAAACACGAAGTGCTCGAATGGCTAAGTCAGAAGAGTTGGCCGTACAACAAAGTTATGAAATCAAGCCGCATCGGCTCAGCGAAACGATAAGACGTATCGGCTTAAGGTGGGGGGGGGGGGGACTTTGACTTCTCTTTCCTAGTCCTTCATGCTTAAGTAAAATATATCGTTGTATGCTAAGTTAGCCTATCGAGACCACGAGCGTGGCTCGATCGAGAGATAAACATAGTACGTGTCGAGCACTGGATAGAACAATTGAAATGAAACGTACATCAAAAGTATGAGTCGCTATTGAACATTGAAAATCACAAAGGTGAGCGCATCGATGCGCATGCCATAAGAACATGGGATTAACTGTATTGATAAGTGCCTCAACGCCTGAGTCATTCCGTGCCCCCGCGCACGAGTTAGCATGCTAGAACATTGAAACTATATCGGCGCGAGTGCTTCAGTGCACGAGCTATAGAACATTGAATACCCTATCGAGGTGTGCCTCAGTTGCATGAGTCGGAGGGAGAGAACATACATTGAACACTAAGGCATAGAACATGGAATTACGGTATCGAGGCGTACATCACATGCACGACTCGAAGAATAGAGAACAATCGTGTCAAGGCGTACGTACGTGCACGAGAATCATAAAAGATGGCTTCGTTGCAAAGAAGAACAGTTGTGGCATAGATGTGACGGAACTTTCAGATATGACATGATGCCTCGAAAATATTCGAGACCTTCTGTAATGCCACGCTCCGCACGGTGCATTATGCTGAAGCGTTGACTCAACGAGTCGCGTTGACCGAATAAAATGTATCGATGTGAATTGATACGAGAGTTACGTTGTCCCGAGCAACGCATCAAACTAAGTCGATGCGAAGAGTTGCCTTGTCCCTAAAGAATGCATCGAGTGAATCGATACGAAGCGCCGCGTTGCCCCGAAGGATGAGTGCGTTGAATCGGCTCGAAGATTCTAAGAAATCGAATCGACCAAGGCGCAAGTCCGAATCGATGCAAGTATTAATTTTAGTTGTTTTCGTGTGCAGGTTATACGTTGACACGAAAATATTAGAGATCGATCTTTTGCCATATTTAGTAAGGGATCCGCGAAATCAAATCGACGCCTTGCGACGGGCTGAGACTTGGGCACGCTAAGGCAAATCGGACGTATGATTCAATGAAGCACGAAGTGCTCGAATGGCTATGTCAGGAGAGTGGCCGTGCAACAAAGTTATGACATCGAGCCGCATCGGCTCGGCGATACGACAAAGGCGAATCGACTCAAGGTGGAAGGATTGACTTCTTTTTACTCCTTCATGCGATAAGTCAAATTATATCCTTGTATGCTAGAAGTTAACCTATCGACGCTACGGGCGTGGTCCGATCGGAAGATAAATCGTATTGTGAGTCGAATACTAAGTTAGAACAATTGAAATGAAACGTACATCATATGCACGAGTCACTAAGGAAAATTGGATATCGCAAAGGCGAGCGCCTCGGTGCGCAAGCCACAAGAAAATGGGATAACTGTACTCGACGAGTGCCTTAATGCACGAACCATACCGTGCCTTCGTGCACGAGTTAGAAAGGCTAGAACATTGAATGACAATAGGCGAGCGCCCTAGTGCGTAAGCCCTGAATAATTGAACACTAAGTTATAGAACATCGGAATACGGTCGAAACGTGCCTACGTGCACGGAATAATAAAAGATGGCTTCGTTGCGAAAGAATATAGTTGTGGCATGAATGTGGCAGAACTGTCGGATATGACATATTGCCTCGAAAGGTGTTCGAGACCTTCGGGTCGTTTGGTTGAGGAACATTGAGTTGAGGCTTAATGCCATAGAACATTGAAACGAAGTATGAAACGTAAGAACATAGAAAGTTAACGGAAGAAACGCGAGATGATAAGGTCTGAGTCTCGGACTCAAGACTATGTTTGGTTGTTTGAATTTGATTGCTTGAATAATAAGGGCGTTGCATGGTCGAATGGGATGGACTTGAGATAAAATGTGTATATAATTCGTGCACGAGTATCCCCTCGAACGGTTAAGGGCCGGAGTGTCTCGGAACCGTTTGGCCTAGGAGGGTTTGATATCATTGATAGGCGCACATCCTTGAGACGAGTAGCACTCGCTTAGAGATGGAGAAAAGCCGCAAATGATGGTATACATCGGTAACGTTTCGGTTGTTGGGATCGCAATCCACCCGTTAAACGTCGGGCTACCCAACCAAATATTGAGAAAAGAAAGGAACTCATTTAGTCCATTCCGGCGCGGATACGCCAACGGCCTTCATATAGCTAAGGAACGATGGGTTGAAAGTGTAGGCGCATATGCGTCCCGCATATAGATCCTGCATAGAGATGCACTTATAACATAACAGGAAAGGATTGAGGCGTATTCACCTTGCGTCGGTGCAAGGGCGAGTGCGTCGACTTGGTAAGAAGTTGCGCCACGAATCAAACACGAGATTGCTTGTTTGCTTGCCTATTCAATTCGATAACATGCTGCTATAATAACATGCTTTACGCTTTCGAAGATGCCATAAAATTGACCCTAAGGAGAACATAGCAAGATCATAAACTAAGTTGTATGATTCAACATAAATATTACAATGTCGGTTTGGAAAGAAGATCTTTGCATCAGTTCATGCGAGGAAGAACGTACTGATCCCCCACCAGCTTCATGCAGGGTGCAGGGAATGGAAGGCTCACAGCGAAGCGTTGCTTGAACGCGTTAAGCCTTGGAATGCCGAAGCGTATTGAAGCGTGCGATTGCATTGACGCTCGGACTATGCAACAGGATTGATGCGGCCGAGATATAGAAGGCATGATGTATGGAACAGAGAAATCCTTTGTGGGAAAGAGAACCTGAGTGTTGTAGCCAATCTGGCATATATTGTTAGGCTATCGAAAGCCTTTGTAATCTCAGTTTCGGATATCAATAAAGAGAATTGTTTCGTATACTCTGTTTTCTTTCGTTGTTAATATCATATAAAAGATAACCATTTGAGAACTTGTCATCTTGCCTTGCACGAGCGCAACTCCAGGCTTGTGCGGCATCACGTCCCCTGCGAGGACGATGATTCGGGTGATTCCGGGTCGGGGCATGACAAATTGGTATCAGAGCTCTAGGCTCAATTTACTCTGGACGCTCGCTTCATTACAATTCGAAAAGTTGCCCACCACCACTTGATATCACTCTTGACTCTACTCGATGTTGCACTGGATGTTCCACCTAATAAGTCTAATACAAATCGTGTAATTTTGCCGCATGTGTTTTGGAAATTACATGATGTTTGCTAAGAAAGTCGCGAAGGGTATATTGCATTGAATGCAATGAGCCGTAAAAATGTTAGTTGCTGCAAGTGCAACAAATTGTGAAATAAGATTTGGGATGTTGCTGTTGTAATGTAACATGTTGAATGAGAAATAAAAACGATGCACGAAGTGCAACGAGTTAATGTGAATATGCGTTAAAATGAAAGTGATAAGCCAATACCGAAAGTGTTGAACGGATTGGGCATTGACTTGGAAAGTCGGAAATAAATCGTTACACGATGTGCAACACGTATTGGAAGTAAAATCATTGCACGTGGTGCAACGCATATCAAATTAATCGTTGCACGAAGTACAAAGGAAATTGGAAATAAATCGTTGTACAAAGTGAAATAAAATATCAGAAATAAATTGTAGCACGATGTGCAACGCGTATCGGAAGTAAAAATTGCTGCAAGTGGTGCAACGCATATCAAAATAAATTGTTGCACGAGATGCAACGGAAGGAATTGAAATCATAAATCGATAGAATGAATCGTTCGGTTGCACACCAAACTTATGTTGGCAAACGAGAACATTGACCGAGTTGTGTCGGATGTGATTTAATCAAAGTTACGGTTGTGATCAAGCACGATCACTGCGGAAATCGTGAGTTGGAAGAGATCGTTGGTTCATAGTGAGTAGAATGTGAGGAAAATGACTTGATTTTCGAGTGGTATATGCCATACCACGTAGGCGATAAATGACTCGATTTTGAGTAGTATATGGTATACCACTTGTGCGATGAATTGCATCGACACGTTGTGAGAATTGCAGAAGATTTGTCCGTAACGGACGGGAGAGTGCAGAGACTCGATTGAAAATTTGTATGACGGTATGTTGATGCAAGTGTTCTTCAAAAATCGGTTGGGACGATAAGGCGAGACTCGTATCAATGAATGATACGTCGGACGGAATTTATAAGTCGGTCGGACGACCGAGACTAGCGCTACGATTATGCCTTGAAGCAATAATTAGACCGACGGGAAAGGAAAACTCGAGCTTACAAATGAGTCGCACGACTTGCGATCTCGATAGAAATGTTGGGCGAGGCGAATCGAATCGCACGACTTACGATATCGATAGAAATGTTCGGCTAGACGAATCGAATTGCACGACTTATGATCTCGATAGAAATATTGGGCGAGACGAATCGAATCGCACGACTTGCAATTTCGATAGAAATGTTGGGCGATACGAATTGTAATCGAATCGCACGATGTGCGACTTCGGTGAAGAGTTGGTTGACGTGAGTAATCGTGCCTAAGAAATAGTTGGTTACGTTATGGCGAAACTCATTTAAGTACGACTGAAAAACACGTAAAACTTAGAGGACGAGATCGTATGACTTGAGGGTTCGATGTTGGATAATCGGTAACTCAGTTATGCGATCAAAGTATAGCGGGATGCGGCAAGTCAAAAAATAAGTTGATGCGTATGGAAAAGTTCGTTACGAACTTGGATGTATGCGATGCGAGTTAAGTCGATGTTGAAACAGAATCAAAGTTGACCCTTACGCTATCGAAATTGATACGACGTATCGAGAATCGTTACGTAAGGAAACGTAAGCACGATGTGAGAATACAAAATGGAGTGCGCCTTGCGCTATCAAAGTTTTGTAAATAACAATACGAGGTTGAAACGAACTAGTTGATCAAGAACTTTATGATTAATCAAGACGAGACTATAAGTCATCGACGATTGTTAGATGCGTATAGCATCTCGTGTGTAGACCCGCAAATAAGATAGACTCGAACTTAATACGAGTAGATGCGTCGTGAATAGCAGAATCATCGACGGTAGTGCATGAATTGACTCAGAGGATAGTTGCGCATCAGTTGCGCCGATAGAAATGGTTTTGTCCGAAATTGGGTAGACGCATAGAATCGTCGGAACGTGATTTGGCTCCGAAATAAGATATATCATGGTTCATAGTAAACTGTCCTTCGTTAATGATCCACAATTATCGAGCGTAGCTTCGGGACAGCTGACCCTAGAAGACTTGACCGCCAAATCAAATTGAATGCTGCAGACCGTAAGATAACCCATGCGATATCGTATATGAGATTGTACCGATAACAAATATAACACGGTGCATGTTGACGATAAGTCTAGGCGATCGAGAATTGTTGGAACAACTTTCGATTGAGAATATATAAGTTAGATCTTTGAGTATTCGTCGGAAGAATGCTTGAATGGTTATGTTGGTCGACGATCGAACTTGAAATTCACCAACGAACTTGGTGATTCGGATATGCGAGTGCGAGAATCGTGCTATGCACGAGAGAGAACGATAAGGGAATGACTTACGAGTCATGTCGTTAGATTCGGATTCACCTTGCAATTGAGCTTGCGTGAATCAAAATTTACATTCGATGTTGCGAGACGGATAAGTCGGGAATCTGGCTAGTAAATTTTTTACTCGATAGGAATCGAACGTAAGGCGTATCGTAAGGACCTTCGTGTCAAGGCGATCGTTGCCCTGAGCACCGTTGCCTTGATGTAAACTTTTGTGTCGGATAGATTGTGGCCTTTGTGCAATGTCAATTTAAAATTGCGTCGGAAGAAATTAAGCACGGGTCTAGGTAAGTAACCTAGCGGACGTAGCCCTGAATGTTGATGCATTTGCAAGTTAACAAAGGAAATCGTAATCAAGATAAGTGCATAGCCAGACTTCAGAAATAGTTGAGTGGCGACTTCGAACGCAAGGCGTTGTGAAGGATCGTTACAATCGGATGCGCAACGGCTTGACGCGACACATAGAATTGATAGTCCTGATGAAACATACGAAATGAGAAATACGATTTTGAATCGCATCATGTGCCTTGACTTTTGTTGGATGATCGCTTGTGTATCAATATGCATATGCAATAGAAGTGAAAGAACTTATGCTAGAGTCCAAGTCCGATCGAGAGTGCGAGATGGCAAACATAGGATTGAAATTTACCTGTCAGCTTTGTTCCAATTTGCTACGACTGGTGTAAAACCCCTAAATTTCTACTATTTTTTATTTAAAATTTTGTACTGATTTAAAAATTTTATATTGTACGTCGCGTAGTCATATTGTACGTCGTGCACGAAATTTTATTTTTCGTGATTGCTCGACGAGTGCGAATATGTGCGAGCGTACACATTTTTGGAAAAACATTTTTTCTATTTTATTAGTTTCAAGAAAATATATATAATAATTATTTTTAGCTATCAAAATTCTAAATTTATAATTTTATTTTTGAAAAGCCTTTTTTTAGACAGTTATAATAATAAAATATATTCTTATAAAATGGTATGCTAAAAAAGTGTATATTTGTAAATATTATTTGTGCATACATATTTCGTAATTAATTATTAGTTTATTTTGACAAATAATAATGTAATTTTCGAAATTATTATTTATAGTATTTTTGGAAAAATATATTCCAAAATTTTGGTGGCAATTTAAATCTTGATTTGAATTTATGGATTTATTTATATAGTTAAATATTTAAAATTTGATTTATTACATTTGATTTAAACTAAAATTTTAATTAGATTTAAATTGGATTTGTATTTGGATTTAATTGTTTTAAATTAAATAAGCGGTATTATCTACGGGGGAATTTAAACTATTCCTAAGCCTTATCCAAATGGAAATTTCCACATCCTATAAATAGGCAGGTACTCGTCCATGTATTTCTATTCTCCAAATTTTTCCACATACATGCATCGTGTCTGTGTCCATCCAAATTCTTATTCCAATCTTTTTACATTTATATTATCGTCTCTTCCGTGTCGGACACCCCCGACAAAATCAAATTTCCTAAATCTAAATCTATTCTAGCCATGACCACCATCATCCTCTCCTCGTCGTTCCTACACCACCACCAAAGTGCCACTGCCTCCAGTAGAACCTGCCGCTAGGGATGGCAATGTCCCCCCGAACCCGACGGGGATCCAATTTTTTTATCCGATGGGGACGGGTTTGGGGATTTAAAAACGGAGATGGAGGCGGGGATGGGGATTAAAATAATTTCCCGGTCGGATTCGGGGACGGGTATGGGTATAGTACTCCCTGCCCAGGTAAATCCCCGACCCCGATTATTTATACCCATATTTATATGTGCAACCCATTGGAAATGGTATGATTCATGATCTATCTAGTATATATTTTATGAAAACCATGTTTTATTAACATACCTTGTACTTTTTTTGGCACGAAAATAATTTTTTCAGCTTATAATGTACATAAAAAATTGTTAACGGACGAGAGACGAAGACGAGAAAATTTGGCCCCGAAAGTGTTAATGGGGCTAGATCGACGACGGGGACGGGAATGGGGATGGGGATGGGGATGGGGACGGGGAATGCATTGTTTAGCGGGGATGGGGATGGGGGTAAAATATTAAACCCGACGGGGAACGGGGATGGGGATGGAGATTTAAATACTACTCGGGGATGGGGATGGGGAATATGGTCTCCGGCCCCAACCCGTCCCGTTGCCATCCCTACCTGCCGCCTGCGACCCTCGGCCAAACGCCCTGGCCAAGCCACCCGACCACACCAACACCGTTAGCATCCCAACCAAAACCCTCCACCATTCCCCGTCACCATCACAACCCCCGACCACGGCCACTGGCCGGAAACCCCACAACCGCACGCCCAGCCGTCACCACCACCGTCGTCAGCAAACCATCCCCATCGTCCCAGCCACCACGACCGGTGTGGCCGACCACCGCCACCACATCAAAAAAAAAACACCGCAAACAAATGGCAAGAGTCGAACTGGACTTACCTCCGCAGACCCGTCGGCGGCCTCCGGCTGCCGCGCCAATCGCCTCTCCTCTCTGACGTTCGCCGCCGAGCCACCGCCTTAGGCCCCAATCGACCACCGCGCCTTCGTGACTCACGGTCGAGACCCTAAAAACGTGTCACGACCCGCACCCACTGTTAGGGTACGAGAACGTAACAACGCCCAGCCTACGCCGCAGTGTCGGCGGTAGAACGCTGTCCTAGGTCAATCATCTAACAATACCAAAGTACCTGTACAGTTTATACTCTCCGAATGGAGGTGACATAACAATATACATCTCAATCACATCTAGGGTAGAAGAACGAAAGACAGAAGATAGATAGTAACTCAAAGAGAACCATAGCATAGATGAAATAAGACTAAGTGTCTAAGATACATAACATCCAGAATGTCAACTCATAATACAAGACTAAGAGTCTATACATAACTCAACATCTCAAAATACAACTCAGATGTGACACAAAAGTAAATATAGAAAAGACTGCCTAGGCTAAACTGGTCTAGACTACTGGAACAACATCCTCAGCTGCAGGTGGATCCTGCTGAGGGTCCACAACATAAGTATCATCTAGTCCTGCTCCATAATAGGTAGACACCAGGGCCTCCTCCTCATCCTCTGTAATATTTTCAACAGGTCCAATCAGGACGGGAACGAGCACAATACATCTCACGCAGTGCATAGTATGATAGGAGATATAAAGCATGCAATAGAGTAAAATACAGGAACTGCTGAAGGAAGATACATGTAGCAAAAGAGATAACTGTAATGAAATATCTACTGTATATAGAGAACTAGCAGTGTCTAGTGAGTCAGAGTAAAATATAGACATGTGAAATGGTATAGGAGATTCATGGCTACAGCTAAGAGTGATTCATGGCTACACTACTTTGGATATTATTCACATGACTATTTCCACTCCCCCATCCCCAATAAATACACAAGGATCCATTCAGGTTACGTTAAGATTCGTGATAAGCCCATAAATGGGAGATTCATGAGAGGCTCTGTGAGCATGAGAGTATATGAGTCACAAGCGATTCGTGAATCTATGAAAGCATAGAGATACATGATGATTCGTGAAAAGCACAAACATGCCGTATCTGATGCTCCCGAGGGGGATAACATCTCATGAAAAGATCCATATAGTACCAATCCGTGATAACAATCGTGTCAGCATCAAGTAAAGTAATCTAGAGCAAGAATATAAATCCAGGCAAATATGAAACGGTCAGAGAATGTACTCGCCTGATAACTGAATGTCTGAAGAAGATATACTGCCTGAGGAGAGGTGTGTGGCTCCTAGTCAGAGCAACACAGGTCACAATGTATCCACAATGATAAAAATAAAGTATACAATGCATACTACATGATTCTAGGTCAAACTGGTCAAAAGTCAACTCTTGGTCAACTCTAATAGTCAAACTAAGTCACAGGAAGTCATACTAAGTCAAATAAGGTCAAACAAGATCAAACAAGGTCAAACAAGTTTAATCTAGGTTTAAGTCAACTCCTGGTCAACACTCTAATCAAACTAGTCAATACTAGCCAACATGATCAATCTGGATCAAGTCTAGATCAAACTTAGACCAACTAAGTCATTGGTCAAACAAAGACTAGTCAGTTAGGGTAATTAGGTCAAACTTGACCTAATGTTGACTTTGGTCAACTTTCAGTCAACAAGGGTCAACACAAAGGGTTTTGGGCCATTAGGGTTAGCCCCAACCATAGGCCAATAACCCTGGCCATAGGCTAGTATGGGGTTTCATAAAAAAACTATAACTAGAAGTTATATATATATATATATATATATATATATATATATATATATATATATATATATATATATATATATATATATATTTACATCTATATACTACCTATATACCCATATATAAATACTAAATATAAATCAAACCACACTCACATATTTATATATAAAGACCTAAGTAAACAAGTACAACATATGCATATATATCATACATATATATATACATATATATATATATATAAACTAGATATATTACATATGTATACATATAACTCATATATATACATTTATATATAAAGAGAGGGATATAGAGAGAGAGTGAGTGAAGGAGAGAGAGACAAAGGTAGTGAGAGAGAGGGACAGTAGACAGGTCAGGACAGGGGGGGGGATTGGTTTCCAGGTTCTGGAACCAATTCCAGAACCATATACACACACACCCCTAACACATATACATACATATGTATATACATATATATCTACACACATACTACCAATTTCACTCAAACCTCACCTACACACACTCATACTTATACACTACACATATACATACTAAAATACACCTATACAATGTATAAATCACATTAAAATAGGTTTTGAAATTGGAATTCAAAAACTGGAAAATACCCAAATTCTGGAAACAGTGCACTGTGTAGGAAAACATAGGTAAACTCGAATTCACATACGAAACCGAGCTAGGACACGAATCTCTAGGTTGGTAATCGTGTCCCACAACATACCCTAGTGTCCTAGGAGTCCACCACGACACGACACAACGTGTCCAACCGCCCAAAAACCCAATCGGGTAAATCAAGATACGCACACACACACGCAGTGTCGTGCACGTGTGCACTTAACTCTAGGACACGACACACACGATATTGGGTATCGTGCTCGTGCGTGTGGGTTCGCCTAGGGGTCTACTAGGTGTCCCAGTGTCTGCCTTGAGTCCACGTGTCCTCAGGATATGGCACGAACCCCGTATCAGTCGAAGGAAATCGACTGATACCTGTGTTCTGCACCGCGTCGTACAGCGATGCACACGACTCGTGGACACGACACGGGCCACGTGGGGCCTCGTGGTCATGTCCACGTGTAGCCCACGTGTTGGGCTACACGATCGTGTCACCACGAGGTGTCCACGACTCGTGTCCGTGCGACACGAGTCGCGTGTCAGTGGTAAAAACATGCGTGTGCACAGTCTGCCCGTGTCCAGTGCGAGTGAGATTTCTCACTCGACACGACACGAGGCGACACCAAATTTTGGGGGCATGTGCGCAGACACTGCCCCCTCGTGTCCACCAATTTTGGTGTGTCCACGTGTTGTGTATAGGGAGAACCAAGGGGGTGGTAGCAGGGGATGAACAGTGTACTGCAGTGTTGGACAGTGTTGTGTCCCAGTGTCTTTTATGTCCAGTTTTGGACACGACACAAGCTAAAATCGTGCACAGTGACACAGGGTTAGGTTTAGGTTAGCTAGGCTAAGTTTAGGCTAGAATTTAGTTCAAAAATATTTACAAACAGTGAGTGAATACCCATGTGACAGTGTGCTAAACACATTAAAACACAATATAAATAAATTAGGACACGTGTCCGATACACACCAAACAAAACCCTAAACTCACCAAACCTTACCCACAGCTAGATTACAACTATATGCATGCAATAATGAAGAAAAACCAGTAAAATAACTAGGTTAAATATATTTACCTCTATGTGCAAAATCCTTGAAAATTCAAATAATGAGGGGGTGTGTCCAAGTCCACTTGTGGGTGTGTCCAAGTCTTGTGTCCAACTTGCTAGCCTCCCTTAGCACCCTCTAGGTTGTAGGAACCCAATGCAAGAGGTTTGAAGTGATTTGGATCACTAGGTTGAGAGTTATGGATTTTTGAAGTAAAGGGGTATTTTTCATGAATTTAATTCAATGCAAATGCAATGAATTAATCAAAATATATAGGAAGGGGGTCATGCCAAGGGGGGGTTGGGTTCTTAGCTGGTCATAGCAATGGGGGGGGTGTCCTTGGGTTGCTTGCAAGCTAAGGGAAGGACTTTGTAAAAAGGGTTTAAGATATTTTGCATAATTTAAGCAAAATATCAATAAATAATATCTAGATATTTATATAGCTTAACTACCATGAATATCTAATCCCCTTAGTCATTCTAGGTTAGGGTTTAACCTATAGATTAGGGTAATTAGGTTAGGGATTAGCAAGTCACTAATCTAAAAGTCCATGAATAGTAATATCTCACTAATCCCACTAAATTTCAAATAAATTCCTAAAAATTACCAAAATACCCCTATGGCTAAAAACCACCAAAATGATGTTCTAAGCCTATGGTCAAGTTCTCATGGTCATGTCAACTTCTAGGTTAGAGAAACTAGGGTTTACACTAGGGTTTACTAACAAAGTCACAAAGTCATAAGTCATGACTTAGCATGACTTTAGAAATGGTTTATCTTAACTAAAATCACCAGAAAATCATACCATGACTAGAATACCACTAATAAATAATAAAAATAATAAATTTTCAAAAATCTCCAATTTTCAGAAACAGGGTGTTACAAGTCTACCCACCTTAAAATAATTTCGTCCTCGAAATTCAGATGGTCGTACTCCTCCTAGGTCAAACCTCCAACAATCAAGGACGAAGCCACTACCTGGGCAACATACAAGGTCAACAAGCAAAATAGGGGTAGTAGACCTATACTGGGTCCTTTCCAAGAATTGGTTGGCAGTTTTAGGTCGTAGGGTGTCCTTAATTCAAATCGAAGCCAAAAGTAACTCCATGGGGTAAATCAGGATAGAGTCTCGGGCCAGGAAAATCGTACTAAGCAAATGAAGCACACAATGGTATGCCTGAATGGCACACTAAGGTCATGGGTGTAGTATGTCATGTCTAGGTCGGGTATGTGAAGTCGGTTTTGAGAAAACAACTAGTCTTGTGCTCCAAATTTAAAAGTCACGGTAATGTGTCTACGGTGATCATAATTTAAAGTGGGAAAGGTCTATGGCCTAATTAGAACCAGAAATCATGATGAATAGTAGTGTAAAGGACAGGTTAGGTGGGACAGTCCTGGTCATAGGTATAGACTAGAAAGATAAGGTAACAGTAGATTACAGGGCTAAAAGGCTACCATTCTATGGTCAGAGCTACTCTATCAAGGGCATAGCATATATACACTAGTTTATTTAAGGGAAAAATTCTTGACAAAAGAGTTTAGTCAAGAATTATATTAATAACTAAACTACTCCTACTCCTACTCCTAAGTAAGAGATGAAGAAACAACAACAATCGACAAAATCAAAAGAATTAACAGGTCAAAACTGATCACTAATAAAGAACAGGTAGGAGCAGATGGAATTGGATTTCAAGATAGATATAATGAAGCAAGGTGGGAATGAAATTTAGAAGAACAGAACCTGCAAGCACATCGCCAACTGCCTGAGCATCCTCAACTGTCATGGCGTAAGCACGCCCCTGCTGACCTCTTCCAGTCTGCTGCTGAAACTGCATAAATCTCTGCTGCTGTGGCTGTAATGGTCCTCTCTGCTGCTGTCCTACCAGAGCCTTGGCTCCTGCTCCTGGTGCTGCTCCCTGTGCTACTCTGCCTGTGTACTGGGAACACTCCCTCAGCTGGTGGTCTGCTGCCCCACATAGTAGGCACCAGCCCAACCTCTTCCTGCACTCTCCCCATCCATGTCCCGATTTCTTACAGTAGGGACAACTGGTAGTCTGCTGTCTCGGGGCCTGCTGCTGCTGCCTCGGCTGCTGATACTGCTGTGGCTGCCTCTGCTGCTGCTGATAGTGAGGCCTCTTGGCCTGACCTCCACTGCTGCCTGCTCCCTGTGTGTCGCAGCCCCTCTTGAGCTTCAGCTCAAGATCATCCTCAGCTGCCATCGCTCCTGCTAGAATATCCTCAAAGGTGGCACTCCTCTCACTCTTGGTCAAGGACTTGACTTCCTTGACCAAGCCTTTCCTGAACCTCCTCGCCTTCGCTGCCTCGCTAAGGCCCTCCACGAATCTGCTCAACCGGCAAAACTCACCGGCGTACTCCTCTACGGTCTGGTTCCCCTGAACCAGGTTCTCGAACTGTGTCTCCAAGGCGCCGACTGCCTGATCTGGAAAAAACTTCCCCTTGAAGAGCTCCTTGAAAGCTCCCCATGCCTGCCCTGGAGTACCTACTCTCGGATCCGTCTGATACCAGGTACGGGCAAGATCCCGCATCTGGCTAGCTGCTGCCTCCACCTGGAGTCCGGCTGGTATCTCCGCCAATCGGAAGATCTCCTCGATGTGCTCTATCCAGTCATCCGCAAAAAGAATCCCCTCTGTCCCCAAGAAGTCCCTGGGGTTCATCTTCTTGAACTCCTGGATGCCAGGAATCCTCTGCTGTCGCGGCGATCCTGCTCCTCCCTGCGGCTGGGCTGCCAACCTCTCCATCGTCGCTGTAGCCAGCTGATGGACATCATCAATGCCTCTGGTAAATGCCGTCGTCTGACGCTGCTGCAGGGTCTGCTGCGACTCTAGGAACTGCTGGAAATATGTAAACATCTGTGCAGCATCCACAAATCCAGAAGGCATCTGCTGCTGGTACTGCTGGTGCTGCTGGTGCTGCTCAAACTGAGGCTGACGAAACTGCGGAGGAGGCATGTCTGGGGTAGCTGGGATGGTCCCCCGAATAAGTAGAGGTGCACCCCCAAATGTGGCAGAAGCTCCCACATGAGCTGGAGTAAGGGGAGCTGCAGTCTCCGGGTCCTGGTGAACTGGACGAGAGGTGGCAGACCTCTCAGTGGTGTCACCTGGACCGAGACGCTGCGATCGTGTCTCCACCATCCTGAAGACAGATCAACAAGGAAGTCAATAACGGTACAAGGATGATAGTATCAAAGGACAATATGAAATAGATTATATAGATTTGAACAAAATTCAGTAGATTCAAATCCATGGAAATTTTCCTAATTGTGATTGAGCATCCACTCTCTCTAAGCCTATTCCTTAAATCCTATCACAGGCTGTAGTGATACTCTAGTTCGAATACCACTACATAAACTCGAGACCTGCATGGGCCACCACTAAAAACGTGTCACGACCCGCACCCACTGTTAGGGTACGAGAACGTAACAACGCCCAGCCTACGCCGCAGTGTCGGCGGTAGAACGCTGTCCTAGGTCAATCATCTAACAATACCAAAGTACCTGTACAGTTTATACTCTCCGAATGGAGGTGACATAACAATATACATCTCAATCACATCTAGGGTAGAAGAACGAAAGACAGAAGATAGATAGTAACTCAAAGAGAACCATAGCATAGATGAAATAAGACTAAGTGTCTAAGATACATAACATCCAGAATGTCAACTCATAATACAAGACTAAGAGTCTATACATAACTCAACATCTCAAAATACAACTCAGATGTGACACAAAAGTAAATATAGAAAAGACTGCCTAGGCTAAACTGGTCTAGACTACTGGAACAACATCCTCAGCTGCAGGTGGATCCTGCTGAGGGTCCACAACATAAGTATCATCTAGTCCTGCTCCATAATAGGTAGACACCAGGGCCTCCTCCTCATCCTCTGTAATATTTTCAACAGGTCCAATCAGGACGGGAACGAGCACAATACATCTCACGCAGTGCATAGTATGATAGGAGATATAAAGCATGCAATAGAGTAAAATACAGGAACTGCTGAAGGAAGATACATGTAGCAAAAGAGATAACTGTAATGAAATATCTACTGTATATAGAGAACTAGCAGTGTCTAGTGAGTCAGAGTAAAATATAGACATGTGAAATGGTATAGGAGATTCATGGCTACAGCTAAGAGTGATTCATGGCTACACTACTTTGGATATTATTCACATGACTATTTCCACTCCCCCATCCCCAATCAATACACAAGGATCCATTCAGGTTACGTTAAGATTCGTGATAAGCCCATAAATGGGAGATTCATGAGAGGCTCTGTGAGCATGAGAGTACATGAGTCACAAGCGATTCGTGAATCTATGAAAGCATAGAGATACATGATGATTCGTGAAAAGCACAAACATGCCGTATCTGATGCTCCCGAGGGGGATAACATCTCATGAAAAGATCCATATAGTACCAATCCGTGATAACAATCGTGTCAGCATCAAGTAAAGTAATCTAGAGCAAGAATATAAATCCAGGCAAATATGAAACGGTCAGAGAATGTACTCGCCTGATAACTGAATGTCTGAAGAAGATATACTGCCTGAGGAGAGGTGTGTGGCTCCTAGTCAGAGCAACACAGGTCACAATGTATCCACAATGATAAAAATAAAGTATACAATGCATACTACATGATTCTAGGTCAAACTGGTCAAAAGTCAACTCTTGGTCAACTCTAATAGTCAAACTAAGTCACAGGAAGTCATACTAAGTCAAATAAGGTCAAACAAGATCAAACAAGGTCAAACAAGTTTAATCTAGGTTTAAGTCAACTCCTGGTCAACACTCTAATCAAACTAGTCAATACTAGCCAACATGATCAATCTGGATCAAGTCTAGATCAAACTTAGACCAACTAAGTCATTGGTCAAACAAAGACTAGTCAGTTAGGGTAATTAGGTCAAACTTGACCTAATGTTGACTTTGGTCAACTTTCAGTCAACAAGGGTCAACACAAAGGGTTTTGGGCCATTAGGGTTAGCCCCAACCATAGGCCAATAACCCTGGCCATAGGCTAGTATGGGGTTTCATAAAAAAACTATAACTAGAAGTTATATATATATATATATATATATTTACATCTATATACTACCTATATACCCATATATAAATACTAAATATAAATCAAACCACACTCACATATTTATATATAAAGACCTAAGTAAACTAGTACAACATATGCATATATATCATACATATATATACAAATATATATATATATAAACTAGATATATTACATATGTATACATATAACTCATATATATACATTTATATATAAAGAGAGGGATATAGAGAGAGAGTGAGTGAAGGAGAGAGAGACAAAGGTAGTGAGAGAGAGGGACAGTAGACAGGTCAGGACAGGGGGGGGGATTGGTTTCCAGGTTCTGGAACCAATTCCAGAACCATATACACACACACACCTAACACATATACATACATATGTATATACATATATATCTACACACATACTACCAATTTCACTCAAACCTCACCTACACACACTCATACTTATACACTACACATATACATACTAAAATACACCTATACAATGTATAAATCACATTAAAATAGGTTTTGAAATTGGAATTCAAAAACTGGAAAATACCCAAATTCTGGAAACAGTGCACTGTGTAGGAAAACATAGGTAAACTCGAATTCACATACGAAACCGAGCTAGGACACGAATCTCTAGGTTGGTAATCGTGTCCCACAACATACCCTAGTGTCCTAGGAGTCCACCACGACACGACACAACGTGTCCAACCGCCCAAAAACCCAATCGGGTAAATCAAGATACGCACACACACACGCAGTGTCGTGCACGTGTGCACTTAACTCTAGGACATGACACACACGATATTGGGTCTCGTGCTCGTGCGTGTGGGTTCGCCTAGGGGTCTACTAGGTGTCCCAGTGTCTGCCTTGAGTCCACGTGTCCTCAGGATACGGCACGAACCCCGTATCAGTCGAAGGAAATCGACTGATACCTGTGTTCTGCACCGCGTCGTGCAGCGATGCACACGACTCGTGGACACGACACGGGCCACGTGGGGCCTCGTGGTCATGTCCACGTGTAGCCCACGTGTTGGGCTACACGATCGTGTCACCACGAGGTGTCCACGACTCGTGTCCGTGCGACACGAGTCGCGTGTCAGTGGTGAAAACATGCGTGTGCACAGTCTGCCCGTGTCCAGTGCGAGTGAGATTTCTCACTCGACACGACACGAGACGACACCAAATTTTGGGGGCATGTGCGCTGACACTGCCCCCTCGTGTCCACCAATTTTGGTGTGTCCACGTGTTGTGTATAGGGAGAACCAAGGGGGTGGTAGCAGGGGATGAACAGTGTACTGCAGTGTTGGACAGTGTTGTGTCCCAGTGTCTTTTATGTCCAGTTTTGGACACGACACAAGCTAAAATCGTGCACAGTGACACAGGGTTAGGTTTAGGTTAGCTAGGCTAAGTTTAGGCTAGAATTTAGTTCAAAAATATTTACAAACAGTGAGTGAATACCCATGTGACAGTGTGCTAAACACATTAAAACACAATGTAAATAAATTAGGACACGTGTCCGATACACACCAAACAAAACCCTAAACTCACCAAACCTTACCCACAGCTAGATTACAACTATATGCATGCAATAATGAAGAAAAACCAGTAAAATAACTAGGTTAAATATATTTACCTCTATGTGCAAAATCCTTGAAAATTCAAATAATGAGGGGGTGTGTCCAAGTCCACTTGTGGGTGTGTCCAAGTCTTGTGTCCAACTTGCTAGCCTCCCTTAGCACCCTCTAGGTTGTAGGAACCCAATGCAAGAGGTTTGAAGTGATTTGGATCACTAGGTTGAGAGTTATGGATTTTTGAAGTAAAGGGGTATTTTTCATGAATTTAATTCAATGCAAATGCAATGAATTAATCAAAATATATAGGAAGGGGGTCATGCCAAGGGGGGTTGGGTTCTTGGCTGGTCATAGCAATGGGGGGGGTGTCCTTGGGTTGCTTGCAAGCTAAGGGAAGGACTTTGTAAAAAGGGTTTAAGATATTTTGCATAATTTAAGCAAAATATCAATAAATAATATCTAGATATTTATATAGCTTAACTACCATGAATATCTAATCCCCTTAGTCATTCTAGGTTAGGGTTTAACCTATAGATTAGGGTAATTAGGTTAGGGATTAGCAAGTCACTAATCTAAAAGTCCATGAATAGTAATATCTCACTAATCCCACTAAATTCCAAATAAATTCCTAAAAATTACCAAAATACCCCTATGGCTAAAAACCACCAAAATGATGTTCTAAGCCTATGGTCAAGTTCTCATGGTCATGGCAACTTCTAGGTTAGAGAAACTAGGGTTTACACTAGGGTTTACTAACAAAGTCACAAAGTCATAAGTCATGACTTAGCATGACTTTAGAAATGGTTTATCTTAACTAAAATCACCAGAAAATCATACCATGACTAGAATACCACTAATAAATAATAAAAATAATAAATTTTCAAAAATCTCCAATTTTCAGAAACAGGGTGTTACAAGACCCCACAGCCCGCGTCCTTCCACCATGGCCGGATCCCCATCTGACGTCGCGCCGGGCTTCGACACCGCTCCCGGCGTCGGAGCAGCGTCCCAAAGGAGCGCCGCCCGCTCCCCGTTCGCCCTCTCTCCCCTCCGTTCAACCGTTCTTTCCTTTCCCGAACTCCTTCCTCTCCCCGCAACCTTCCTCAGCCACGACGAACCGCTCCCTCCCGTCCGCTTCCTCCCCCGCTCCGTCTCGCTCCTCCACGCGTCCCCCAATACCCCAGTGCTCCGGCCACCGGAGCAGCGTTTTCCTCTCCGCTCCCTTCTTCCTCCTCTTTCCGAAGCCCCTGACCGTCGCCCACGCCTCACTCCCCGCAGATCCGCGGTCGTGCCCCACCGGGCTGCTTCTCCCCTTCTCCTCCGTGGATCCGCCGAGCTTCCTTCCCCGAAACCTACTTCTCCTCTTCCCCTCACAATGATTCTCTCTCCAAGAGCTTCACTTCCCTTTTTTTTCCCTTTTCTTCCACCTTCTTTTGCTGAGACCCCCTCTTCTCGATTTTGACAAAGTGATAAAGAAGACAGCAGGTTATGTTTACTTTGTAAAATTGTACTTCGTTGGTTTACATTTTGTTTTCTTCTGATTATTTTCGCTTCTTTGTTTTCTTTTGTTATTATTAATATTAAGTAGTTATAATTATTGAAGTTATTATTATTATTATTATTATCATTATTATTATTATTATTATTATTATTATTATTATTATTATTATTATTATTATTATTATTATTATTATTATTATATTATTATTATTATTATTATTATTATTATTATTACTGATTTATTATCATTATATTATATTATGTGATTATTATTATTATTATTATTATTATTATTATTATTATTATTAATATTGATAATATTCTTATTCTTATTATTATTATATTTGTTATTATTATTATTTTCAGTCTTATTATTATTAGAAATGAGATTTTCATTTAAATATGGTATGTGTATTATTGTAACTAATAAGAAAGGCACTTTTCAAAGTCATAAATGATTTCTAGTATTCCCAATATTATCTAAATTATTTTACTAATAAAAATATAGTTTCTTTTTACCTAGAAAAATTTATTTATTAAACTTAGATTTTTCCTAAAAACGTATTCTTGAATTTCACGTATTGTGTAAAATATTTCACTAATAAAACCTACTCCTTAAAATAGTATAGATAATTTCTAAAAATTAGTATCTACCTCCTCAAACCCTCTTCAATTATCATCGTAAATCGTGACTAAACTGTGCTTTTCTATCTTCTCGGGAATTTTCAACCCTTATGCATCGGCCATGGCTATTGGACAAAACAGAACGTCACGATCATCGCACCACAAACGGCGTAACACCAGGCAAGACACCTTGCCTTTACTGTTTAATTTCGTGCTCAATATCATGCATGTTTTATTTCTTATAAGTTGTTCTTTCAAAATCCTATGTAGTTGCAAATTATTATATTTTAGTTTTCTTTATGCATTTAGCCTAGAGTTAAGGGACCACCTTTGTTTGTGCCGCATTCATGGGCCGACACTTGTGTACCACGATATCACATGTCTCATATAGATTCGGACTACGTACCGACCGTACATCGGTGCGTATAGGACGAGCGTTAGGGTATAACTGCTAATATAATTGCCTAGAAGACTTAGCGGTTATTAGGAATATCGTGGTGTGGATTCAGCACGAGTAGTGCATGGGGAGGGTGAAGACAGTTATTAGGCGCAGGGGCATTCACACTTTTACCTTCGTCTAGCTGCCATTTGTGACTCAGTCGAGAACTAGTGGCCATGCATTTATTTATTTTTATCTAGATGCCACTGGTGCCTCGGTTGAAACACAAATGTGCCGCGCATTTACCTCCGTCAAGCTGCCGTTAGTGACTCAGCCAAGAGCTAGTGGTCGTGCATTTATTTTTCTCTAGCTGCCCCTTAGCTCTCACTCGAGTGCTAATGGGCCGTGCATTTACTTTTCTCTAGACGCCACTAGTGCCTTGGTTGAAACGCTAATGCGCCGTATTTCTAGTCTCGAGAGCCCTTGTGTGGAACGTTGTCTTCAAAATGCATTTTTATATAGAATGGTTAAGGACCTTTATCTGTTGAGTCATATATACTTTTCTGTTGAGCTTTTATTATTCAGTTATTGGCATGATATTATGTGTCTTGTTACGTCCCTCTGAGGACCTGGTTATCCCGCCAGGTGTGTGCTCTTGTCTTTCGCAGGTGCTCTAGTTCTAGCCGTGACTATCTCCATTCTTCGAGGATGGTTACACTTGGATCGTCTTCGCTTCGCTCGCCAAACTCATTTCATTTTCATGTATTTCTTTTCTTACTCGTTGGTAGTGGATTTGTCTCCGTCCAACATATTGTATCAAGACAATTTATTATCATTATATGATATCTTTTATTTATTTATTTCTGTGTGGATGAGATTAGTATGGTTCTACTACATATTACAGCTTATGTATGCATACGATGTTTCCATATATTGGAGTATACTTCGTATGGATACAGCTGGCATGACTACGTTCTTAGTCCTACGTATTTTGGGACTGGGGCGTTACAACTGGACTTGGTCGAAATACATATATCTTAGGGACGCCTTGAATATAGGTACGGATCCAAATCGAGTTGTATACAAATTCAAATCGAGCTGCAGAAAATGACTTTGAAATGTTAATAAAAAGCTTGCGAGATAGTGTGAAACTAAACAACATTGGTGGGACGAGATCGTGAAACGATCTATAAAACACTTAGTCGGAGCGTTGGTTTTGGTTTGAGGATGAACCATATTTTGAGTGGTATATTCTGTAATGCTCCGCTCCGCACGGTGCATTACGCTGAAGCGTTGACTCAACGAGTCGCGTTGACCGAATGAAATGTATCGATGCGAATCGATACGAGAGTTACGTTGTCCCGAGCAACGCATCAAACTAAGTCGATGCGAAGAGTTGCCTTGTCCCGAAAGAATGCATCGAGTGAATCGATGCGAAGCGCCGTATTGCCCCGAAGGATGAGTGCGTTGAATCGGCTCGAAGATTCTAAGAAATCGAATCGACCTAGGCGCAAGTCCGAATCGATGCAAGTATTGATTTTAGTTGTTTTCGTGTGCAGGTTATACGTTGACGCGAAAATATTAGAGGTCGATCTTTTGCCATATTTAGTAAGGGGTCCGCGAAATCAAATCGACGCCTTGCGACGGGCTGAGACTTGGGCACGCTAAGGCAAATCGGACGTATGATTCAATGAAGCACGAAGTGCTCGAATGGCTATGTCAGGAGAGTGGCCGTGCAACAAAGTTATGAAATCGAGCCGCATCGGCTCGGCGATCCGACAAAGGCGAATCGACTCAAGGTGGGAGAATTGACTTCTTTTTACTCCTTCATGCGATAAGTCAAATTATATCCTTGTATGCTAGAAGTTAACCTATCGACGCCACGAGCGTGGTCCGATCGGAAGGTAAATCGTATTGTGAGTCGAACACTAAGTTAGAACAATTGAAATGAAACGTGTATCATATGCACGAGTCGCTAAGGAACATTGGATATCGCAAAGGCGAGCGCCTCGATGCGCAAGCCACAAGAACATGGGATAACTGTACTCGACGAGTGCCTTAGTACACGAACCATACCGTGCCTTAGTGCACGAGTTAGAAAAACTAGAACATTGAAAGACAATAGGCGAGCGCCCTAGCGCGCAAGCCCCGAACATTGAACACTAAGTTATAGAACATCGAAATACGGTCGAAACGTGCCTACGTGCACGAAATAATAAAAGATGGCTTCGTTGCGAAAGAATACAGTTGTGGCATGAATGTGGCGGAACTGTCGGATATGACATATTGCCTCGAAAGGTGTTCGAGACCTTCGGGTCGTTCGGTTGAGGAACATTGAGTTGAGGCTTAATGCCATTGAACATTGAAACGAAGTACGAAACGTAAGAACATAGAAAGTTAACGGAAGAAACGCGAGATGATAAGGTCTGAGTCTCGGACTCAAGACTATGTTTGGTTGTTTGAATTTGATTGCTTGAATAATAAGGACGTTGCATGGTCGAATGGGATGGACTTGAGATAAAATGTGTATATAACTCATGCACGAGTATCCCCTCGAACGGTTAAGTGCGGAGCGCCCCAGAACCGTTTGGCCTAGGAGGGTTTGATATCATTGATAGGCGCACATCCTTGAGACGAGTAGCACTCGCTTAGAGATGGAGAAAAGCCGCAAATGATGGTATACAGCGGTAACGTTTCAGTTGTTGGGACCGCAACCCACCCGTTAAACGCCGGGCTACCCAACCAAATATTGAGAAAAGAAAGGAACTCCTTTAGTCCATTCTGGCGCGGATACGCCAACGGCCTTCATATAGCTAAGGAACGATGGGTTGAAAGTGTAGGCACATACAGATCCTGCATAGAGATGCACTTATAACATGACAGGGAAGGATTGAGGCGTATTCACCTTGCGTCGGTGCAAGGGCGAGTGCGTCGACTTGGTAAGAACTCGCGCCACGAATCAAACACAAGATTGCTTGTTTGCTTGCCTATTCAATTCGATAACATGCTGCTATGATAACATGCTTTACGCTTTCGAAGATGCCATAAAATTGACCCTAAGGAGAACATAGCAAGATCATAAGCTAAGTTGCATGATTCAACATAAATATTACAATGTCGGTTTGGAAAGAAGATCTTTCCATCAGTACATGCGAAGACGAACGTACTGATCCCCCACCAGCTTCATGCAGGGGGCAGGGAATGGAAGGCTCGCAGCGAAGCGTTGCTTGAACGCGTTGAGGCTTGGAATGCCGAAGCGTATTGAAGCGTGCGATCGCATTGACGCTCGGACTATGCAACAGGATTGATGCGGCCGAGATATAGAAGGCATGATGTATGGAACGGTGAAATCCTTTGTGAGCAAGAGAGAACCTGAGTGTTGTAGCCAATCTGGCATATATTGTTAGGCTATCGAAAGCCTTTGTAATCTCAGTTTCGGATATCAATAAAGAGAATTGTTTCGTATACTCTGTTTCCTTTCGTTGTTTATATCATATCAAAAGATAACCATTTGAGAACTTGTCATCTTGCCTTGCACGAGCGCAACTCCAGGCTTGTGCGGCATCACACCCCCTGCGAGGATGATGATTCGGGTAATTCCGGGTCGGGGCGTGACACCTTCGGGTCGTTCGATTGACGAACATAGAGTTGGGCATGATGCCATTGAACATTAAAACGAAGTATGGATTATGAGAACATAGAAAGTTAATGTGAGAAATACGAGATCGTACGAAGTCTGAGTCACGAACTCAAGATATGTTTGGTTGCTTGAATAAGACGCGCGTTACATAGTCGAATGGACTTAAGAAATGAATTAGAAATAATCTCCCGTGCACGGGTGTTCCCTCGAACGGGTTTGCACCGGGACCGTTTGGCCTAGGAGGGATGTTAAACTTTGTTGGGCACACATCTCTAAGATGACTAGCGACCGGTTATTGATGTGAACGCTGCACTGATTGGTATGCAACGATAAGCCTTCGGTTATTGGGAACGATGGGCCGAAAGTACAGGAACAATAGATCCTACACAGAGCACTTATAACATGACAGGAAAGAAATTTGGCGTATTCAACTTGCGTCGGTGCAAGGGCGAATGCGTCGACGTTGGTAAGAAGTCACGAAACAACACGAGATTGCTATTGATTGTCTGCTTGCTTATACGAATCAAATAACATGATTTCCATGATAACATATTTTACTGCTTTCGAATTTGCCATCGATCCTAAGAAGAACATAGAAAGATAACTAAATTGTATGTTGTACATTACTAAATGTCGGTTTAGTTAAAGTGGGTCTGTGATCAGTACAGCGAGAATGAAAGTACTAATCTCCCACAAGTTTGCTAGCAGGTTCAGGGAATGATCTGCTTGCGGCGAAGCTTCGCTTGATCGCGCTAAGGCATGAAATGTCATAGCGTTTGAAGCGTGCGATCGCATTGACGCTCGGACTTGCAACATGATTGATGTGGCCGAGATATAGAAGACATGATGTATGGAACGGTGAAATCCTTTGTGGGCAAGAGAGAACTTGAGTGTTGTAGCCAATTTGGCAAATTCAGTTAGGCTATTGAAAGTCTTTGTAACCTCAGTTCATTTATTGAATAAAGAGAATTGTTTCGTATATTCTGTTTTCTTATGTTGCTAATATCAAATCAAAGATAATCATTTGAGAATTTGTCATCTTGTCTTGTACGAGTGCAACTCCAGACTCGTACGGCAGCACGTCCCAGCGAGGATGATGATTCGAATAAATTGATGCGATGACGAGCGATTTTCTGGGTCGGGTGTGACAGGTACCCCGACAACCGTTCGAGGAACACAAAGCTTGTACACAAGTTGTCCATGATCTTGCAATATGTATGAACAATTTAACTACAAAATATATACATGGTACACAAACTGAAATATCTATACAACACCTCTTCTTATTACCACATTCCTCGAGCCATCTACTTCCATTCTTTACAGTCCAGAAATTTATACCTTAGTGACTCGACGGTCCCAAACATTTCCATATTTCCATTCTGCTAAGCCCACAACACTATATTCCATATCTAGAACATAACAATATAACTATACCCCCACATGATAACACACTACAACAGTACAATAATCAATAACTATAACAGCAACTCAAAAATTCATATTACATGTTAATAATGTTTTATATAGCAAGTTTTCCATATTTCCATTCCGCTAAAACCACAACACTATACTCTATCAAATATATCACAACAACACTATATTCCATATCTATATCATAACAATATAACTATACTCCACATACAATACAATAATCAATGTCTATAGCAGCAGTACGAAATCCATATCTATAACAAAAAGTTAATAATCAACGTTTTATATAGCAAGTTGACAATAAAAATAATACTCTCTTTTACCCTAATTCTTTTTGTTAGTATCAACAAGCTCACAAGAAAGAAGGATCAAAATCACCAACCATGAAGATATATCTAGCTACCTCGACCGAACATATCTCTGAATAATTACTCTATATGAATCCAAGTTTATCCAGACATTCGATTACAATTAGATAACGTGATTGCTTTGATGTAGTTTCAGAATATTGGACTTAGATATAAAATTAGAAAACTTTTTCGATTACAGAGAATAATATAAATAGTTGCTAACTTTCATTGCCATATTCAGTTGAAGACAAAATGAACAAATGGTTTGTTGATTCCTTTTTGGAAAAATTTGAGTGGCACCCCACTTTTTTTACGCTTATTTAAGGTGCACCCCACAAGTTTACATGAATGTATGACACTCCCCACTTTTGACGGTTTCAGTCCAAAACGAACGGTCAACCCCGTTGACTAATTTTTTTTTGACGAAAATACCCCCCTATCTGTTCTCTTCTTCCTCGCGTCAACTATTCGTCTCCCCTCTCCGCCGTGCTCGGCCCCCCTCCACGGCGTCGCCGCACTCCTCCCCCCTCCCTTCCCGACCTCGCCGCACCCCCATCCCCCGGCCATCACCACCACCACCATCACCAACATCATCACCATCATCATCATCATCATCACCACCATCTACCATCATCACCGCCCCCCCTCCCGCTCCGCCCCCTAGCCCCCACCGCCGCCGCGCGCTGCTGCCCTAGCCGCTGCCGTGCGCTGCTGCCCTAGCCCCGCGGTTCGATCCGCAAATTCCTGCTCACAGCGTCAGCACTGCACTGGCAGAGGAGAGCGGAGAGAATTTGGACGGGGATGACGGGAAGCCGAGGCTGAAGCCATTGCATTGGGATAAAGTTAGGGCTAGCTCAGATCGTGCAATGGCTTGGGACCAAATGAAATCGAGCTCGTTCCAGTAAAGAAATTATATTCTTTGGCTCACTGTCACTGGAAAATTTTATCGAATTAGTCTTTACTAATTGATTCACTATGTGTCAGATTGAATGAGGATATGATCGAGACACTGTTTGTCAACGATTCGACAAACCCCGTTCCCAGAGAAACAAATAGACGGCAGCTCTTTCCGCCATCCAAGCAAGAGAAAATCCAGGAGATGATGGTGATGATGTTGGTGATGGTGGTGGTGGTGATGGCCGGGGGGGATGGGGGTGCGGCGAGGTCGGGGAGGGGGGAGGAGTGCGGCGACGCCGTGGAGGGGGGCCGATCACGGCGAGGGAGGGAGCAGCCACGTGTGACAGGAAGGGGGAACACACAAAAGGAGACGAGGGCATTTTCGTCAAAAAAAATTGACAGTTCGTTTTAGACGAAAACCGTCAAAAGTTGGGGGTGTCATACATTCATGTAAACTTGTGGGATGCACCTTAAATAAGCGTTAAAAAAGTGGAGTGCCACTCAAATTTTTCCTTCATTTTTTAAGATCTCAAGAATTTTTCTCTTTCTCTCTACAAAAACTAAAAGAAATTTGGATCTCCATAATTGACTTTACTTATTTAGTAGTTTTAAGACTAAGATATTTTTTAACAAATTCTATCTATAATTTATAGCGTACTCTAATAACCTTTTTTAACTTTAATACTGATTGATGTATGAATATTTTATATTATTATAATCCTGTTTATTGAATATCATTAATATTTCTATTTCTTTTTAGTTTTTCTCGTATATCTTATATATGGTAGGAATATGGCAGAAGATATAAGAATTTTTTTTGATACTCTTCTACAAAGAAAAACAAGATTGAAACTAATATCTTACAGAATAAGAAGACATAAGATTTTTTTTGATACTGTTCTACAAACAAAACAAGATTGAAACTAAATGAATATTATGAAAGTTAGCAAAATGGCTTAGCTAACATCCTATGTATCATATCAATCATGCGGGAATTTTTTTTTTTCCAAATATCATTTGCTCCCAAGGCTAAAATTTTGAGCAGCTAGAAGTTCATTCATCTTTCATTTCGGCAAAATTATATTATTTATCATAGTGAATAGCTTATAAGATGGAAGATGCTAAGTCTACAACCAAATTCTTACCACCTCTCTCCCACCCTTACACATGGGTCCCATAGGATCCCAACTCCCCCTCTCACCCTCTGCTACATGGGCTCTACCCAACCTCACACTTCCCCCCTCCTACAATAGAAGTCCGACACGACGGTTGTAAGGGGATTGTAAACATTTGGTTGTAGGCATAAAAAGCTCTTATAGGACCAATGAGTAATGCTACAGTTACTATCAAATGCTTACAACCCACTTACAACAACTCACCCATTGCTGACATGTGGGCCATGGTTCACATGTCAGCAAATGAGTGAGTGGTTGTAAGTGGGTTGTAAACATTTGGTAGTAGAATTAGCATTATTTTAGGACCAATTGTTGCACACAATGATCTATATTATCATTAAATTCTAAAAAGAGCAAAGATGTACAAGATCATCCACCTAAAGTTATTCTAAATATTATTATGTGACACATGGGAGATGACTAATGTTAATGGACTAATTAGCATTTAAATTCAAAATTTTATATCAGCTTAGAGTTTAAATCCTTATGTCTAATTAAAAAGTTTGGACACTATTTTTTGTGGGGGGTTCTTTTTTCCACTATGTCCTTATTTTCAGTATGTGTTGGTTGTTGTTATTGTACTCATGTTCAGAGTATAATAGAAAAAGGAAAACCGAAAATAAAAGTACATGATTCAAACTTTTCAATTGGATATATCAAAATTTAAATTCTAAACTAACATAAAAATAGAATCTTAACACTAATTAGCTCAATGTTAAATAGTAAATGACCAAATTCCTCTAGTTTTTACGAACCAATCTAAACACTAATTAGCTCTATGTTAAATAGTAGATGACCAAATTCCTCTAGTTTTTACGTACAAATCTAAACACTAATCAGTTCTAAGTTAAATAGTAAATGACCAAATTCCTCTAGTTTTTACGTACCAATCAGAAACAAACCCAAAGCCATCCTTATACTAACCTGGGCATGCTCACCTACGAATTCGCCAATTGAGCTCGGAGATAATTGGCCGGATCGGATTAGACTTGGACCAATATCAAAATCTTGTCAATATTTCAGGTCAAAATTGTTTCGCCCAACCTAGTCATTGTTTTACAAAATCTAGACCCTAGGGGTAACCATTATTCAATTTTGGATCCAAAATCGAATTATAAGAGATTCGGTTTGGTATTGGTTTTAAAATACTAAATTTTATTTATTCGGTTGCAGTTTTGGTCTTGTGTTTCGGACCAAAACCAAATAAGACTTGTACAGTTATGTAAATACCATCAATCTATGCATATTTTATAATTAAAAATGTGTATATTTTAAAAACAACAATTCTATGTATGTGTTTTGAAGTCCAAATTTTGCAGTTTAACAACTAATTTAATTTTGGACAAAACTTTAAAATACAATAAATGTGTATAAAAATTATAATTTTTAATATAATTTAACCACGATCCCAACTTTGGGACCGATCCATTAAATAATAGAAATGGCCCACCCGAATAAACCGAATCGATTATTCGGTCCAATTTGGACTAATTTCGGTTCAGTGTCAGTTTCTAATTTTTAGAATTTCGATTTATTTGGTTTTGAAAACCGAATAAACCGAACGCTGACCCCTACTAGACCCTACCTGGGCCTAACATTTTTTTACATGGTTTATATGCACAATTTCCTTATACTATTTAATCAAACTCATAATATATATCAAAATAAGCCAAACACTTCTAACTTACGGTGGCAGGGGCATTTTTCCATAATTTCTACCTGGCACCGCTAGAAAAGATGCTTGACGACACCTACTTGAGTGAGACAACAGTTTTTTTTTCTCAATATATGTCCTCTAGAACCATCCAATCATTTTGTTATAAGACTTGGCAAAGGATCAGGCCGAACGACGTAAGCCCAGCTCTACTCGTTTCTCAATCAGATCAGGTAGTGTCAGGCTTACTATTAGGGTTATTTTGTATAAGGGTACCAGGTTTATAATATAATTAGACTTTGGGTACTGGGTTTGTCCGTTTTAAAGTTTGGATACTCGAATTTTTTAGTGACATATTTTAGTGACAAAAGTGGACTTTCAGTGACGAAATAAGTCTTTTAATGACGAATGTTTGTCACTAAAATGTGTCACTAAAAAGTTACAGTACCCAAAGTCTAAAACGGACAAACCCAGTACCTAAAGTCTAATTATATCATAAACTTGGTACCCTTATACAAAATAACCCTTACTATTATTATGGGTCAGCCTGCAGGCTATCGGGCCGGCTATAGTCGACTATCATTTCGACTACTCCCTATTGACTCCCACTCTATCCCACTCTATCTCTACACTTTTTTTTGTCCTTCCTCGATATAACTTTCATCAGATCAAAGATCAGCTATGACTAGTGTAAAAATAGAACCGGAGCCAACATGAAATCTTTCTCCATGGGTCTGATAGTAGAAAATCAGACTTTTTTTTTAACCTTCACTAAATATTCTAGCTATAACAACTTGGTCAAAGAGCAGATCCCTGGTTCTTCTCTAATCCAAACAGAGCAAGATATGGTACTTTCATGTTCTAAAAAAACCAGGTCAGGTATTTTCTAACAACAAATTCGTTATCAGAAATTCAATTCATAGGAGCATTGGAACAACAGATTGGGAGAAACTGAAAGTGATACATCCAGATAGAAATCTAAAGAAGACATCCTTTCACACATAACAATCTATTAAAGTTGTTAGAGTTAGGTCTATGTAGTTACTTTAGTCTCACATTGGACGGGCTTCTATTAAAGTTGTTAAGAGTTAGGTCTATATAGTTACTCTAGTCTCTCATTGGATGGGCTTTTATGAGGAAGGTTCTACTCCTATATACATGGGGTCAAACAACACAATGAAAGCAATCCTATTGATCCAAATATTTTTCTACATGGTACAAGTGCTCTCCCACCAGAACAAAAATCCTAGCAATTCATCTCCTCATTCTAAACCTAATTCTAGCCTTCCATCTATTATCCTTTTGTTTACTAACCCAAAACCTGATTTACCAAATCCTAGCCTACATCATCAATCATTAGAAAACCCTAGACTCATTCATCCCAAACCTCATGACTGTAGATCTAACCCTAGCCTCCATCTCCATCATCACCTAAATCATCTCTCCTCAAAATGAAATCCTAACTTATCACCCTCCTTATAATTACCGCCAGCACATAACCCCTTCCAATTGCAACCAGCAGATAAACCACCCTACCAGAGAGAAAAAAAAAAAAAAACCTCAATCCCACTCCATTCTGATTCTTCTCATCTCCAGCATCCCCTTGAAAATAATTACCTTTCCATTGCTGACATGAGAGCTTCAACATAGCCCCAATCCAAATAAGCATACGACACTTCTATCACTACCATTCCAAGTTCCTAGGGTTCCCATCTTCAAGACAACTAGAAACAACTTGCAAGTTGGTTAGTGCGTTTCATTCTCATTTTCTGAGATTTCATCAAAATTCTCATTTATGTCCCTTATCTGAGAAAGAGATCTCCTGTTTTCCGAATCAGGGAGGAAATCTTTAACAGATTCCGCTGTTGCTACCCAGTTTAATTCCCAGCTCTGAGACCCCACACTCACTGATAACTTCAAATGTTATTTAACCACACCAAAGATGTACCAAAGCCACAGAAGCAAAAATATTGTACAGCTACTTCTTTGTGTATTCACCAGAGTCGGTAGGTCTATGCTGCTTGCACTAGAATCATCTCCACTGACACAATCTCTAATGGTTAAAAGTATTAATTTCCCACATGGGTGTAATCATGTCTTCCAGACATAGACCGGTCTAGTAATTAACGATATATTAAGCCATTCCGTGCTTATGTAGAAATCAAATAAAAAATTTACCTTTACCATATCAGCGGTTAAAACAATCATAACAATTAAAACTATTTCACTTCCAACACATTTATTTCAGTGATCTCAAGCATGCAAAGTTGCAACACTAGAACAAAGAAAGTATCTATAACTGAAAAGAATAATGACCTACAGCATATAGTAGGAGCTTAGAAGCCAAATAACATAAGTTTTAGTGGAAGCAGATTTTGAAGAAAAAGAAGAACTAAATCCTTCTATTAGTTGGGGACTATGTTGCATAGATATGAAAAGGAGACGTGAAATGTATCGGCTTTTTTTTTTGTTCTAGTGTGTTTTGGTGTTTATGCATTATGTCTGAAACGTACGACACAGACACAACAATGTATCCTGGTGTCGTGCTTCCTAGTTTGGGGAGCTTTAGTTATCGGACAAATCCTAACATAATATATCTCACAATTATTCACAATCTCACCATAATCCATCTAATAAAATAGACATCTAAAAGAAAATATAAATGTAGAAATAGAATAATAGGATCACAACAACATTACAAAATGTCCTTGCAAAATGCAAGGATCTACCATCCAGAACAACTACAAGGAGAATACAAGATACAAGACATCCGCGCTCTTTCTTTCTTCCCAGACATCAAATTCCAAGTAGTCTAGGAAGCCCAAACACTTCGAAAAGATGCACGTATCGGACACCTCCACAATACACTAGGACACTTCAAAATCAATGTTGCGCCTGTGCTGTACTTGTGTCGGTGCACAATAGATATCGTATACACACCATTTACCTAACAATTTTTTTCAAGATCCAAATATAATTCGCTCTACCAAACAATAGACAGATCAGATCTCATCTACAATCAGATGGATCCAATAAATCTACAACAATATCAGATCTAATCTAGCATTCAATATTTCAAATCTGCAGCAAATTGACGCAAAAGCAATTGAAACAAATTAATTAATGATCACAAAAAGTTATAGATCCATACATCCGTAACGTAAATTCCAACACAGTAGAGAGAAGAAACTAAAAACAAACAAAAAAATTGATTTCGTAGGTATATAATCATCAAAACAGTGACTGACTGGTGATGGATCGAGAAAAACCTCAAGGTCGACAGGAGATCAGACTAGACCCTGGCAGCAACGACGGCTGGCGCGGCGGCGGCGGCGGCATTGGACGCGGCCCCGCCGAGGAACGACAGGAGCCCCGCAGCGGCGCTGCCGGGCTCCTGCTCGTCGAGGAAGAGATCCTCCGGCACGCGGAAGGCGCCGTGCGCGCCGACGATGGCGGCACCGACGGTGAGCGCGGACATGAGGATGGATCCGACGGAGGTGAGGAATATGGTGAAGACGGAGAGGAGGATGAGTCCGCCGAGGGTCTCGCGGTCGGAGAACTGGCGGCCGAGGAGGACCAGAGGGGGGTCGGAGGGGCGGAAGAGGTAGAGGAAGGACCAGGCGGCGAAGAGGAGGAGGAGGAGGAGGAGGGAGAAGGGGTTGGTGAGGAGGGAGATGGAGAGGACGGCGGCGAGGATGGCGAGGTAGTTGACGCGGAAGTAGGCGAGGTTCTTGCGGAGGCGGGAGAGGGCGTCGGAGAGGGAGTCGGGGCGGGAGAGGGCGGAGCGGTCGAGGAGCTCGGACCAGGGGCGGCGGTTGGAGAGGGAGGCGCGGGTGGTGTCGGCGAGGCGGGAGATGAAGTTGCGGACGGCGGCGGCGGACTGGGGAGGGGCGGCGGCGGAGGGATCGGAGGGTGTGGTGGCGGATTGGACGGTGGAGATGGGGATGATTGGGGGAGATGGGGAAGCCATGGTTGGATTGGATTGGATGGAAGGAACGAAGGAAGAATGGGATCGGAAGAATGGAGTTTCTTTCTTTTTGACTTTTTTGGAGGAGGAGAGCAGAGGAGAAATAGGAGCCGGGGTTGCTGATGGAAGGTGGGGAGAAGCTGTCTGTCGGTGGCGTGGTGCTCCTGCAAGCCCAGATTTTGTTTGGGCCGCATAATAAGCCCACTGAACAAAATGGAAAAGAAGACTTCTAAAACATAAAACTTGTTATGAAACCCTTATCTATTCACCATTATGTCATGAGTTACACATGACCCTTGGGATCATGTAACTCATGACCCTTGGGTCATGTAACTCATGACCCTTGGGTTGCCCCTTATCCCTATATATATGGCCCTTGCCATATGATGAATGAGAGGAATAAAATACTATTCTACGATATATCGTCTCCCTTCAAATACTATTCTACGATATATCGTCTCCCTTCAAACACGTTATCAGCACGACTGCTGAAGCAAGGAGAATCGACGTCATCCTTCCTCCTTCCTTAGCCGATCCGATGTACCGTTATTTTTTTTTTTTAACCTTCTTCCACCGTATGATAAGAAAGGTAAATTTATTTTTGAAAAATTCATCTTATTCATGAGATGTACTACTTTCTGAATCATGTAAGTACTTGCTCATGATACAATATTCAATTGGATAGTTTTCTAGATGATATCTAAAATTTCATTTGAGAGTACGATACTCTAGAGAAATGATAAAACCCATTTCCATATGCTATAATTTATAGAGCTCCTAAATCGGCATATTCATGTGGTGTGTCTGGATATGTTTAGATTTTCAACAAATGGTTTGCAGTTTATAGCTTTATATTCGAAGTTGGGATCTTATATTTTCAACAAATCGTGTTATCTCTTGAGAACCGTCAAATCACTTAATTCTGATCAAGTGATTTAATCCATTAGTCGAATGTCTGTCCAATTTAGAAGGACTCCACTTGACTGCATTATTGCTATTAATCATCCTTGTGATTCGAACAATCGGTATATGGTCCGAGGGCATAAATAAATTGCCTAATATAACAGAGTAATCTTGCAATATGTTACTGTAATCATTTTGAAATATTGTATTTCAGTTTATGTGGTTTTGTGTAACATATATAATAGACAAAGGACCAACAAATTCGTTTGAAGCCATCCACATTTAATGAAGGGTGGACCACACAACTAGCAACGGTAGTGCTTTATGTTGGGTAGGCATTTTTTTTTTTTACACCAAAGAAAGATGGATCAATTCATGGGAAAGATTGGATGTTATTTCCAACTTACAATCTAATTCTGAGACTTTCAAGCATGCATATATGCATGTTGGTACTAAATAGTAGATATCTGTCAAGGATACTAAATAGTAATGCTCTTAGCTTCTTCTTCTTTCCAACTTTCATAGTGTTCATTACAGTAGCATTTTGAGTCCAGCAGGGTTGGCTATCTCATGGAATGGATGAGGACATAATTGCATAAATGAGACTAAACTTTAAATATCTTGCTACAAGTATATCTTGTTTTAAACTTTAAAGTTCCATTGATTAATGGAAAGGAAAAGTTTAAGGAAATTAACTCGATATTTTTTTTTTGGCATGATTGATCTAAAGATAAAATGGCCGGAAAAAAAAAATAGCAAGTGTCGATTTCGTAGTACTAGACGCTGCTAAAAAAAATTATTTGAGCTGGCACGTGGACCTGAAGTTCCATTTACGTGCCCAGGGCTTATTAGCCACCATTTCAACTCCTCTCCCATAAACTCCGGCCACTGGTAGTGTCTATTTCTTGATAAATGTGAATTTCTTGAAAAATGATATTTATTCTTACATTTGACAAAGAAAATTTTACGAAGTCTCTCCGAATAGGCTAACCTATTTGGGTATGATGTCAGAAAGAACTTGAGGCTTGGTATTTAATTGGTCCCCGGTGACCTCCCTCCCTCATTTTCCCGCCTGGTCATATTCACGTAGAGCTACCGAAAGGAGTTGACCGAATATTTTTTTCCTCAAATTGTATTTATAAATTATGCATTTTTGCAAGCAACTTATTGACCTCTCTATATCGGGCCATCGATCGATATAAGAGAATTTTTTTTAAAAACAAAAATTGTATTTCGAAACTGTTGTTTTAATTACGATTGTTTGTTGTTATTTTTTCATAGATCTATAGATGAAGTGTGAATGCCTTGTGGACAGCGCCTCGACGCACACAATCCTTCGATAAAAAAGCTATTTTTATAGCTTATATGATTATGACGGTCCCGTTATTACGATATCTGGACTATCAAACATAATAGAAGGATCTGGTAAAGCAATTATATTGCTCCCAAATAAAACAAGACTAATAATAAAAGATGCACTATTCTCTTCTAAATCAAATAGGAACCTCATAAGTTTCAAGGACATTCGTTTAAACGGATATCACTTAGAAACAAATGAAATAAATGAGGCAGAATATCTGTATGTTACTCGTCTAAAAGATGGTTCAAAAACTATCTTAGAACGATTCAAAGGACTCCCGTCGGGTCTCTATCATACTCATATTCAATCAACAGAAGCTAACATGATTGTGCACCAGAAGTGTCATTCATCGCCAAAATTTAAACTTTGGCATAATAGACTGGGTCACCCAGGATCAGCTATGATGAAACGAATCATGAGCCAATCCAGTGGACACAACCTGCAGAACCTGAAGATTCTTCAGAAGTATGATTACTCGTGTCTACCTTATTTTCAAGGCAAACTTATAACGAGACCATCCCTTTTGAAAGTGGGACTAGAGTCTCCTAGCTTCTTAGAGAGAATTCATGGAGACATTTGCGGACCTATTCACCCCGCAAGTGGTCCACTTAGGTACTTTATGGTACTTATAGATGCATCTACCAAATGGTCTTATGTGTGCCTTTTGTCCACCCGCAACTTAGCTTTTTCTAAGCTATTGGCACAAATAATTAAGTTGTGGGCTCATTTTCCCGATAACCATATCAAAAAATTAAGACTTGATAATACGGATGAATTTACTTTACAGGTTTTTCAAGACTATTGCCAAGCAACTGGCATCGAAGTTGAACATCCTGTAGCTCATGTTCACACCCAGAACGGGTTAGCAGAATCTCTTATTAAGAGATTACAATGGATTGCTCGTCCATTGTTGATGCAGTCACAGTTGAATGTGGAAGCTTGGAGTCATGCTATATTGCATGCCGCATCACTTATTAGAATACGGCCTTCTGGGGGTCATATTCTATCTCCGATGCAGCTCGCTTATGGTTCACCTCCAAATATCTCTTATTTGAGAGTTTTTGGTTGTGCTGTTTACGTCCACATTGCCCCCCCACAAAGGACCAAAATGGGTCCACAACGTCGATTAGGTATCTATGTTGGGTTTGACTCACCCTCTATAATTAGATACCTAGAACCCCTGACGGGTGACGTATTTAAGGCACGTCTTGATGACTGTGAGTTTGATGAAGGATTATTTCCTAAACTGGGTACACAGTCTAAGAAGCCAGAAGCTTCTAAGACAATTTCTTGGGACACAAAAACTTTGTCTCATTTTGATCCGCATACAAGTCAATGTGAAGATGAGATTCTGAAGATATTACATCTTCAGAACACTGTACATCTACTTCCGGATACATTTACTGACAACCAGAAGATTGTCAGATCACACGTCCCTGCTGCCAACACGCCAGCTAGGATTGACATCCCTAAAGATGGATGCAATCCGCCTGCAGCAGAAATGGCAATACCTCAATTAAAAAGAGGACGCCCACCAGGTTCGAGAGACAAAGTCCCTCGTAAAAGAAAAAACCCTGGAGAAATTAAGAAGATCCCAACACAGGATGCTGAGCTCAGATCAGCTACCTCTCCCCTCCTAGTTTCCCCTGAAGAGGAATAAACAGGAGAAATATCATTAAATTATGTATGTACTGGAGAGGTACTGAACAGAAAAAGCACAGTCGTCGACGACGATTTTACGTTCAATATTGTCGTTCACGTCACTGAAAATGACGATGACATCGATCCACGGTCTCTAGCGGAATGTAAACGCAGAGGCGATTGGCCAAAGTGGAACGAGGCAATAGGAGTAGAGCTGGACTCACTCTTGAAACGCGAAGTCTTTGGACCAGTAGTCCAAACACCTGAAGGTGTAAAACCTGTGGGATATAAATAGATCTTCACAAGAAAAAGAAATGAACACAACATAGTTGTGCGCTACAAAGCACGCCTTGTAGCACAAGATTTTTCCCAGAAACCAGGAATAGATTATGAAGAAACATATTCTCCGGTCATGGATGGGAATACCTTCAGATTTCTGATCAGCCTCTCTTCTCTGAAAAGTCTAGAAATGCAGCTCATGGACGTTGTGACTGCATATCTTTATGGCAATATAGATAAAGATATCTATATGAAACTCCCTGAAGGATATAAAATTTCACCAGAGAAAACAGATAGACCTCGGGACACCTATTCTGTATGGTTACAAAGATCATTGTACGGTCTTAAACAATCAGGAAAAATGTGGTATAACAGACTAAGTGAGTTTCTTGCTACGCAAGGATTTACTAATGATAAAGTCTGCCCGTATATCTTTATAAAAAGATCGGGAACAGGATTTGTTATAGTTGTAAGCCCCTGTTCTGAAATTCCCAATTTATCATCATTCTTTTTTTAGCTAAATAATTATTTAAATAATTATTGCCAATGTACATGGTGGTATAGGTGTAATTACTACTTTGGTTATAATAGAGGGGAAGGGTTTTATGCAAATATTATTTTAGGGAGGGCTTTATATGAATAAAACACTAAAACCCCAACACTAAAAGCCAATGAGATAGCCCATATGCAAAACCCCAAAACTTCAAGGTTCAAACTGCTAGATGTGCTAATTTGAATTCAGGACAGTAACTCTGCTCGAATTCAAATAGGATTCGAAGGGAAGAGATTAGATCAAATCTCTGGAGGGAAATCCAAATCATAGAGTTAATCCTATCAAAGCCCGAGTATATATTTATAATCAAGGATTGATCCACCCTCCCCACAAACCCTAAATTTCTCCCTGCCGTCTGGTTCCTGCCCTGCAAATCGAAGAGCTCTTCGAAGTCCTTTGGAAGCAACCATCAACTTCGACAGGTAATTACCTTCCCTTCATCAACCATATTTTGTTCCCTGAAACAAATCGTTTAGCATATTAATGGAGGAGGAGATCTGAGTGTTTGTTATAAGTCCTGAGAGAATCTGGAATTAGTAGTACATGATAGTATCTGAATCAAGATACTTGCAGCAGGCAGTATAGAGTGGTTGTAGTCATCTAAGGGGATGGGTGTTAGGTGTAGGCCAAACCAGAGTGAGTAAGAACAATAGGAATTGACAGGGATACCTGTGCACACATGAGGTACCAGTCTGCGTTTGAGTAGCACATATAGAGAAATAGGGGATTAAGGGAGACGGGGGTGTGTGGAGACTTGGTTGTAGAACCATGGGGACATAAGAAGTTGTACCAACCACATCCAATCTTAGGTTGCACTCTGCACAGAACAGAGAGAGGTAGAGTAACTTGGGGAGGACATGTTATGCCTATGGCGTTTCAAACCTACGAATTAGTATCTGAAGACAGGGCTTTCCTTGTGCTTTTGTTCATACACTTCCATCACTGTTCATCAGGACAGTAGTAAGGACTCAAGTCCAGACCCACAAAGAACAGCAGTAGCAGGGCCTGTACAGAAAAATTAGTGTACCAGTAGGTCCTTAACAGGACTACACCTTGTGCAGTCAAGGTTGGTGTGTATGGGTATGCACCATAAAGAAATGGGGGATTTCAGTCTGTATGCATAGGAGTGTGGGTTAGTTTTGTCATTTGCTGTTGGACAGTCTTCACTTCTTATTTCCATCATTATATCACTGCTTAACCCTATCAATATAGGAGGCAATGAAGAGGATCCTTAAGGAGATCTATCTGTATAACAATGTTACTTTTATTACACTGGTAATAGAGGATGGGAGTTCCTGTGTGCCCTTACCCACATGGTCAGAGGGGATAGAGAGTTACATAGACACATCAACCACTGAAAAACCAATGGATTGTAATGGGTAGGATTGCCTACATGGTACCCAAGTCTACACTCATAGTGTAGCACTTAACTAAAGACTAGTGTAGACTACCTACAGCCTTGTAGACAGGTTAACAGATGACCTGGGGAAGTATGTCTCCTACCTACAGACTAATGGGTCAAAGAAAACACATAGGCAGCAGAGGTAAAGACCATCTAGGCAGTACCTGAACACGTATATATACGTAACATCAAGCTGTGGTCAGTTGGGACTATAGCAGTAGGTAAAAGGGAAAAAGAAGAAAGTAGTATCAATTATGGGAACTCGTGTACAGGTAAGGTGGCTGGGGAAACATATTAAACTGGAAGTTCAAGCTACAAACATCATAGAGAAACCAAGTTGAGTGTTAAGAGGGAAACTTAGCATATCCTTAGAGAAATCCTTGTACATCCACTCTGATACTATGTTGATGCCGATAGATGAGGGGACCTGAACCCATATCTTTCGAAAACAGGACCTGGCATGGCTTAAGGTTATCCCATCTGAACATGTGTTGACAGGGCATCACTCCTCTTACATCCTGCCAAGCAAGGGGTGACAGAAGCCATATTAGTCCCTGCCTGCAACTTATTAACTATGAGGAGACCAAGTTGTTAAATCAGTAAATGATTCAAACGGAGGTAAACTCATTTAGGATGTGTGGGCACACAGGGAACTTGTGAAGGGTACAAAATTCAGAATTAGAGTAGTATATAGGCATCTAGATCAATTTAGGCCTAGTAGCAGAATTCATAGGATGACACCATATTAACCCATATCTATAGTAGTTGAGTACAGTACAAATAGAGGCTTCACCACCTAGAATAGATCCAAGGATTAAGAAGGGACCCAGCCTTGAAGAGGAGCAAAAACCAAAATAGGCAAGTGGGGTAGAATCGACTTGGAAACCAAATAAGGGTATTCCTGACCTAGAAGCCTTAACAACGTAACAAATCAATTGATAATTTTACTCTACTATCAAAACTGTGTGTTGATTACATTTATCTATCAATAGGTCATTTGAGCTCTGATTTGACAACTGACTCGCATACACAGCTCAGGACAACAGGCAAGTGCACTTTCTGATTGCTTTCCGATTCATAGTAGTCTTTTCATTTCATGTCTATACATATATCTTGCTGCTTGTTGACACGCTCGTCACACGGAGTAGTCGGGAGGGGAAATATCTTAGTAAACATGTGGACTACCCAGAACTATCCCAGTGTCTCCCGTGAATGCTAGCCGCTGCGCACGACACGTGCAGTGTGCCTGATTTACCCCTAGCCGTCCACATGTCGAAACGGATATTTCATACCACCTAGATAGATGTCTTTTATTAGTTTTTTCTTGTTTATTTCTCTATCGTGCTATGTCATCAGTTTTCTTACTAGCTTTCACATTCCATATGCTATTTTCATGTCTTGTTAATTCTATTGTGTTTTGCATTGTCGTCGGTTTGTGTACTTGTTCCATTCCTGACTGGAAACCAACATTTTCAGGTTAGCTGTGGCTTCACTTAGCTTGGGAGATTCGGGTGTACTTGCAGGCAGAAACCTAGAAATAGATAGTAGCTGTATTCATCTCATTTAATGTAAATTCTTGTATTTTCTTTAAATATAAATGTTGTAATAAATTTAGAAATGTGAATGAGCAATAAAGTTTATTTTTTGAGCATTTATTTTCTTGCGGGCTTGACAGCGTTCTACCGCCGACTCTGCGGCGTAGGCTGGCTTGGACACGTCTCGTATCTGAAAAGCGGGTGCGGGTCGTGACAAGTTTTTGTGGTGGCCCATGCAGGTCAGTTTTCGCAAAATATTATGAACTCGTGATGGTACGTTAGTCGTACTGTTGCAAGCCTGCGCCCAGGAAATGCTCATTCACAACTAGGATTAAAATAATTTAAGATAATGACTAGGACTAGGAGTCCCTTGTTCAAATTGACCGATTGGGTAGTTAAGGTTGTTAGTTAGGCCATGCTATTTAAGAATTATTGAATTCAGATGACTTGCCAAACCTCTATAGAAATACTATTACCCTTGAGATAACGACATGATCCAACGTGGGTATACTACTCACTTGGCTAGTTAGGCTTTCCCTAGAATTAAGACTATAATCTTGATAACCTGTTCAGTTTTCTTTTGCTCTTTGTAGATATAAATTTTATCATCAGTTAGAATTGTTTGTTTTAAATTCTATTTTGCTGTAAGTAACTGGTTTATAATTTTAATTCTGCTATTTATATACGAATCTCGAGGTAGATTGATTCGAGATTTCCCTCAACCATTGAAATGCATATGAAATAGATACTAGAGTGTTTGTGTTTCTTTCGTATTTAGTTATTTCCTTCATGTTAAAACTTTTATTTTAAGTGTTGTGACTGATAGGACAAACACCTACGCTCTATTTTTCTAAATAGTTTGAACTCTAGCAGTTCCTTCGAGTCCTTAGGAATATTAGCTAACTCATAAAGTTTAGACGGCAGCGCACTGTCGTCAATTATTTGAGAGTAGAGAATGTAGGTTCACTGCAGCCAGCAGCGCACTGGCGAAGCACAACCCATAGAAATAAAATCATTTTGAGGACCATAGGTTATAAAACATTGCTAAAACTATGTCATAGTTGACCTCTTTAGATCTTAGATACCCTTGTGCCAATATAGATAGAGTGTCTGATAGCCTATCATATCTGAATCACGGAACCAATGATTTACCTAAAATATAGAATTTAGAGTTCCATAACTCATTAGTCGACCAAGGCCTTATTGATAGGAAGATAATAGGTTGACTGTATAGACAAGAACACCAGGTAAGGATTTGACTTTCTCAAAACTCGAACTACTTGCGTCCCCTTTCCAAAAATCTTGCGTACTTATATTTCGACTATCTCGACCAATGCTGCTATTACAGCCTAGTTTTTGCAAGCTTACTCTTTATCGAGCTTGATTCGAGACATATGTTTATTGGGGACGCCCGCTAACATATTGTCTAATCAGAATCATTGTATTACGGTCTGATCAACCATGATGCATTTGGTTCGCTCTTCATCTAATTACCCTACGTGGATTGAGATGTAGTGGTCTCTAGGATCTCATCCGCGACTACCTTGACAATTCCTCTTGAATTATACATCCGCCTTTGAATCACGTAATTGTGTTCAGTGACATCTCCCTTGAGCCCTATGGTTTTCGTCTTCACTGATTAGAAAGGCGAAAGCTCGTAATTGATAGATAGATACAGAGTATTCCCATGGCTATGTTAGTTGTATATGCAAGTGTAGCTACCATCGGCCAGCCCAGTGACAGGAACCTTGCCACCATATCCTAGCCTCTAAGGTGGGTAGACCGCAAGCCTTCAAAAATTTTAGGATATACCAGGACTGCCGAGTGATTAGAATAATTTCCTTTAGGATGATTATTAGTGCCCTTGGACTCCCACTTTTTATTTAGATCATTTTGTGTCCCCGGCCGTGTCATTAATATTCGGAGCACGAGGACAGTTGTTACCTTCCAACAAATTTTATATATAAGATCTAGACGAGTCCACCTTCATCTAGATACATCATGTCCCACTCGAACCCGTCCCCTTGTACTCTATCCTTGTGCTACGACTTTCAGGTTAAAAGGACTAGCTATAACTTTTACCATAGTACCTACCCGGTATACTTTTCGACTTCCATTAGAGCCTCGACCCGCACCCAAATTCTTTCGACCCAATATATGTTTATGATTTACTCGAAGCCCACTACACACATGCCACTAGTAAGCCACCCAATTGAGGCCCTATGTGCTACTTGAACAAAAGATCACAATCTTGAATTCTCAAATTCTGTTCCATTATGGAACCTTGTTTGAATTAGAATTTCGAGAATGAGACTTTTGTATTGCACGGATTGCAGGCCACTCTAAGAAACGAAGAGTCCTTCGATTTAGCAGGTAACTGGACTAGAGTAACTCATCTAGCAAATAAGGCAGTAGTTCATAAACGCCCTTCTATCTGTAACATTGGATACTCTCCACTGCTCTTGAAACTTCACAGTTGCTCCTGATTATTCTACCTTAGCTTCCTGTCCTCCCTACTTCGGAGCGACGAATAGTCATGCTTACTAGAGTTTATCAATATTCTTTTTGCTACTTGTGTAGAATTATTGCTTGTTAAATTTTGGATTGCTTGATAGATAGGAGAGGGTGGTAGATGACTTATGCCTAGATATCTGTCGGTAGAATTGTTAGAAACTAGTTAGAAGATTATAAGATCCTAATGACCATGTTTTGGAGAGTAGTGTGACCAAAGGTGGGTAGAAGTCCTCGATGATTCGTAGTTACGGAATGGCTAGGAGGAGGTATAAATATTCCTGAGAAATTAAATTTGAAGAGATTAAAGAAGTAGTGGATTTATTTATTTTATTTATTTTGAATTTTAAGCATGTTTATGAGTTAGAATTTCGAGGACGAAATTATTTTTAAGGTGGGTAGGTTTGTAAGCCCATGTCCCGAAATTCCCAATTTATCATCATTCTTTTTTTAGCTAAATAATTATTTAAATAATTATTGCCAATGTACATGGTGGTATAGGTATAATTACTACTTTGGTTATAATAGAGGGGAAGGGTTTTGTGCAAACATTGTTTTAGGGAGGGCTTTATATGAATAAAACACTAAAACCCCAACACTAAAAGCCAATGAGATAGCCCATATGCAAAACCCCAAAACTTCAAGGTTCAAACTGCTAGATGTGCTAATTTGAATTCAGGACAGTAACTCTGCTCGAATTCAAATAGGATTCGAAGGGAAGAGATTAGATCAAATCTCTGGAGGGAAATCCAAATCATAGAGTTAATCCTATCAAAGCCCGAGTATATATTTATAATCAAGGATTGATCCACCCTCCCCACAAACCCTAAATTTCTCCCTGCCGTCTGGTTCCTGCCCTGCAAATCGAAGAGCTCTTCGAAGTCCTTTGGAAGCAACCATCAACTTCGACAGGTAATTCCCTTCCCTTCATCAACCATATTTTGTTCCCTGAAACAAATCGTTTAGCATATTAATGGAGGAGGAGATCTGAGTGTTTGTTATAAGTCCTGAGAGAATCTGGAATTAGTAGTACATGATAGTATCTTAATCAAGATACTTGCAGCAGGCAGTATAGAGTGGTTGTAGTCATCTAAGGGGATGGGTGTTAGGTGTAGGCCAAACCAGAGAGAGTAAGAACAATAGGAATTGACAGGGATACCTGTGCACACATGAGGTACCAGTCTGCGTTTGAGTAGCACATATAGAAAAATAGGGGATTAAGGGAGACGGGGGTGTGTGGAGACTTGGTTGTAGAACCATGGGGACATAAGAAGTTGTACCAACCACATCCAATCTTAGGTTGCACTCTGCACAGAACAGAGAAAGGTAGAGTAACTTGGGGAGGACATGTTATGCCTATGGCGTTTCAAACCTACGAATTAGTATCTGAAGACAGGGCTTTCCTTGTGCTTTTGTTCATACACTTCCATCACTGTTCATCAGGACAGTAGTAAGGACTCAAGTCCAGACCCACAAAGAACAGCAGTAGCAGGGCCTGTACAGAAAAATTAGTGTACCAGTAGGTCCTCAACATGACTACACCTTGTGCAGTCAAGGTTGGTGTGTATGGGTATGCACCATAAAGAAATGGGGGATTTCAGTCTGTATGCATAGGAGTGTGGGTTAGTTTTGTCATTTGCTGTTGGACAGTCTTTACTTCTTATTTCCATCATTATATCACTGCTTAACCCTATCAATATAGGAGGCAATGAAGGGGATCCTTAAGGAGATCTATCTGTATAACAGTGTTACTTTTATTACACTGGTAATAGAGGATGGGAGTTCCTGTGTGCCCTTACCCACATGGTCAGAGGGGATAGAGAGTTACATAGACACATCAACCACTGAAAAACCAATGGATTGTAATGGGTAGGATTGCCTACATGGTACCCAAGTCTACACTCATAGTGTAGCACTTAACTAAAGACTAGTGTAGACTACCTACAGCCTTGTAGACAGGTTAACAGATGACCTGGGGAAGTATGTCTCCTACCTGCAGACTAATGGGTCAAAGAAAACACATAGGCAGCAGAGGTAAAGACCATCTAGGCAGTACCTGAACACGTATATATACGTAACATCAAGCTGTGGTCAGTTGGGACTATAGCAGTAGGTAAAAGGGAAAAAGAAGAAAGTAGTATCAACTATGGGAACTCGTGTACAGGTAAGGTGGCTGGGGAAACATATTAAACTGGAAGTTCAAGCTACAAACATCATAGAGAAACCAAGTTGAGTGTTAAGAGGGAAACTTAGCATATCCTTAGAGAAATCCTTGTACATCCACTCTGATACTATGTTGATGCCGATAGATGAGGGGACCTGAACCCATATCTTTCGAAAACAGGACCTGGCATGGCTTAAGGTCATCCCATCTGAACATGTGTTGACAGGGCATCACTCCTCTTACATCCTGCCAAGCAAGGGGTGACAGAAGCCATATTAGTCCCTGCCTGCAACTTATTAACTATGAGGAGACCAAGTTGTTAAATCAGTAAATGATTCAAACGGAGGTAAACTCATTTAGGATGTGTGGGCACACAGGGAACTTGTGAAGGGTACAAAATTCAGAATTAGAGTAGTATATAGGCATCTAGATCAATTTAGGCCTAGTAGCAGAATTCATAGGATGACACCATATTAACCCATATCTATAGTAGTTGAGTACAGTACAAATAGAGGCTTCACCACCTAGAATAGATCCAAGGATTAAGAAGGGACCCAGCCTTGAAGAGGAGCAAAAACCAAAATAGGCAAGTGGGGTAGAATCGACTTGGAAACCAAATAAGGGTATTCCTGACCTAGAAGCCTTAACAACGTAACAAATCAATTGATAATTTTACTCTACTATCAAAACTGTGTGTTGATTACATTTATCTATCAATAGGTCATTTAAGCTCTGATTTGACAACTGACTCGCATACACAGCTCAGGACAACAGGCAAGTGCACTTTCTGATTGCTTTCCGATTCATAGTAGTCTTTTCATTTCATGTCTATACATATATCTTGCTGCTTGTTGACACGCTCGTCACACGAAGTAGTCGGGAGGGAAAATATCTTAGTAAACATGTGGACTACCCAGAACTATCCCAGTGTCTCTCGTGAATGCTAGCCGCTGCGCACGACACGTGCAGTGTGCCTGATTTACCCCTAGCCGTCCACATGTCGAAACGGATATTTCATACCACCTAGATAGATGTCTTTTATTAGTTTTTCCTTGTTTATTTCTCTATCGTGCTATGTCATCAGTTTTCTTACTAGCTTTCACATTCCATATACTATTTTCATGTCTTGTTAATTCTATTGTGTTTTGCATTGTCGTCGGTTTGTGTACTTGTTCCATTCCTGACTGGAAACCAACATTTTCAGGTTAGCTGTGGCTTCACTTAGCTTGGGAGATTCGGGTGTACTTACAGGCAGAAACCTAGAAATAGATAGTAGCTGTATTCATCTCATTTAATATAAATTCTTGTATTTTCTTTAAATATAAATGTTGTAATAAATTTAGAAATGTGAATGAGCAATAAAGTTTATTTTTTGAGCATTTATTTTCTTGCGGGCTTGACAGCGTTCTACCGCCGACTCTGCGGCGTAGGCTGGCTTGGACACGTCTCGTATCCGAAAAGCGGGTGCGGGTCGTGACAATAGTCGCCGTTTATGTCGACGACCTAAATATCATTGGATCTCCTGCAGAGATCACTGAGATATCTGAAAGCCTTAAGACAACTTTTGAAATGAAAGACCTAGGCAAAACAAAGTATTGTCTTGGCTTACAGATCGAACACCTAAAGGGTGGTATCCTGTTACACCAATCTACATATACACGAAGATTACTTAAACAATTTCACATGGATAAATGCCATCCCCTTAGTACACCAATGGTCGTTCGATCATTGGACGTAAAGAAGGACCCTTTCCGTCCACTGGAAGAGGGGGAGGAATCATTAGGTCCTGAAGTACCTTACCTAAGTGCCATTGGGGCACTACTCTATCTGGCTAACTGTACGCGTCCTGATATAGCGTTTTCAGTTAACTTATTAGCCAGATACAGTGCAGCGCCCACAAAGCGCCACTGGAATGGAGTGAAGCATCTTCTGCGCTACCTCCAAGGGTCTATAGACCTAGGACTATATTACCCGAATAGTGGGTCTTCCACTTTACTTGGTTATTCAGATGCAGGTTATAGATCAGATTCCTACACAGAGAAATCACAAACTGGATTTGTGTTTACTTTCGGTGGTACGGCTATCTCCTGGAGGTCCGTCAAACAGACCAGTGTGGCTATCTCATCCAACCATTCTGAACTCCTGGCAATCCAGGAAACAAGCAAGGAGTGTATTTGGCTTCGCTCCATCATTCAGCACATTTTGGCATCTACTGGCCTGAAGACTGGTGAACTTGAGCCTACTACCCTTTTTGAAGATAATACAGCATGCGTAGCTCAACTTCAGAAAGGATACATAAAGAATGACAAGACGAAGCACATATCCCCCAAATTCTTCTGGACGCATGACCTTCAAGAGAAGGAACAAGTCAAAATACAACAAATTCAATCTTGTAATAACTTAGCAGATTTGTTTACTAAAACACTGCCACGATGTACTTTTGTAAAGCTTGTAAGAGGAATAGGGATGAGGCAACTAAAAGACCTGCAAGCCTGAAGCTTGTATAGATCAGGGGGAGTAAAACTATAGGATTGTACTCTTTTTCCTTAGGACTGATGGTTTTTTCCATTGGGTTTTCCACAACCAAGGTTTTAATGAGGCAAACCAAGTTTACTCTGGACCCAGCAGTATCCACCCCATTAGCTTATTGAATCCTGAAGTATTTCATAAGTGGATCCAAGGAAATGGATGAATAAGGGGGAGTGTTATGAAACCCTTATTTATTCACCATTATGTCATGAGTTACACATGACCCTTGGGATCATGTAACTCATGACCCTTGGGTCATGTAACTCATGACCCTTGGGTTGCCCCTTATCCCTATATATATGGCCCTTGCCATATGATGAATGAGAGGAATAAAATACTATTCTATGATATATCGTCTCCCTTCAAATACTATTCTACGATATATCGTCTCCCTTCAAACAATACTGACTTATTTGTAACTATGTTCATTGGGCGGCTAGGAAGTTACTACATTTCTTTATTTGACAACTGAACCAATTTGACCTCTCTTTTTTTCAAAAACTATTTTCTCACTTCTCTTTTATATAAAAAAAAATTGTCAAAAAATATATTTTAAAACATAAAATTTATTTCGTTGAAAGAATGTTTACATAAATAGATGGAGAAATAAAGAATTTGAAAATTTTGGAAGTGACACTACATTCTGTAAGCCGGAATGGCAGAATCTCTACATACACATAATTCGAAAGCAAGTTCATATTCCTCCAGACCGTTAGGCAAAAATCAAGCAATTTCTAACCCCTACATATAGCAGCCCACCAACTACCGCGACACAAAATTGAATGTCGCTTGAATTCAGCCAAACTGTCTGGCATGTGCAGATTCTGCTAGTCCGACTAACATAATGTATTGAGACTTAAAATTTTGGAAACTTCTTTTCCCTCCTCCTATTTCTCTAAAAAAAAATTGGTCGATAAAATTCTGATTTTAAAACCCTAGCCTATTTAACACGCACGTTTGGGTTTGGAGTTTTTTAGTTTCTTTTGTTTCATTCGTTAGATGGATACTTGTATTTTTTTTACTCAGAATATTTAGTTGTTAATAAAAAGAAGTTCAAGATATTTAGTTGCAAAAATCCAAAAGTTTTAGAATTATTTGTAAATTAGTCGCAGTTAGCCAGATACTCTGCTCTGAGGATGCATGCACTTTGCCAGGGTCGGCCCTGAGCTGCAGGGAATCCGAGACGAAACTTCCAAAATGGACTCCCATACATAATATAAAAAAAGTGTAAATAAAATAAATTTTGTTATAGTCCACATTTGAACTAAGGACCTTTTAAATACAAGTCTAGCAATATAACCACTACACCTCAATGATTTTTCTTAACAATGGCACATGAAATGTACTAGTTCTATTGTAGATAGTTTCATGTTGGTGTCCCCTTTCGTCAGGGGGCCCTGGACCGTCGTCCGGCCTGTCCTGGGCCAGGGCCGCCCCTGCACTTTGACACTCCAAATCTCGCAACGTACTACACTAACCATATGATTAGAAAAGAAATATACTTCCTGAACCAATAACAAATACAGCTATTACGGTCTTAGCATATTTCTACAATCTTGGATGATGAGAGACCATGGTGCTTCTCTATAAGAGAACAGGTGAACCAAAGCTCCTCTAGTGGCAGCTAATTCAGTTACTATAATAGAAGCATGCCCAATGTCAGCTAAAAGTAAAATCTACAGTCTCTGAAAATACCTCAAACAATTCCTAGAATGTGTTTTCTTGAGGTTTGATTTTTGAAAACATATCTTCTTCGTATACTACTATGTTAGGGCTCATACCTAGAATGTGTTTTCTTGAGGTTTGATATTTGAAGACATATCTTCTTCATCTGCTACTACAATGTTAGGGCCCATATTCTTTTAGTAGATGCCACACACTCAATAGTTAATTAGTAGTTATCATTGTGCATCTATCATGGCCAGTGGTCACCTAAGTTATACTAAAAGTTCCGATGCACATGCCCGTACCCGTACCTTGGATTGGAATTTGAAGATTTAATAGAACTCGTTGAATTTGAGAATTATGCAAAATTTGCAGAAATAAATCCACAAGGAGAGGTATAAGACTTCGGATGGGTGACGGAAGATCAGTGGATCGAGCCACAGGGGCGTATTATTGCTTCCATTTATTTGATGAAAATTGGAGACAGTGGGCCCAACTGGTATGCAATACAGCGTGCACAAAATCCGGTACGTATTGCCGGGCATCTCAAAAAAAAAAAAAAAAATCCACATTCGTTGTTGGCATCAGATTTGGTGAATTCAGATTCAAAATCCTTTCATATATTCGGTCTGCATGTATTATGAATATACACAGTTCGCCTTTTTATTTGTACAAGTAAATACAGATCTCCTGATAAATGCTGAGCAAGCAATCTTTGATTTTTTTAATTTGAGGAGACAAAGTTACCATGAAGAAATACAAATACACTTGACTTGCAACAAAAGTCGTGCATTCTATTACTTCACCGAAATCCCAAGTCATGGAATTCCGAAGCACAAAAGATAATTATCCATCTTGTTATAAATAAGCATATAACGTTTCACATTGCACTCCTCTTACTTGCATCATAAAAGCTTCCTAGCTACGTGCCTTATAGTGGGCTGCATGCATCTAACCTGCAACTTGTGCTTATTGCCAAGATGATTCAATCTCTAAGCAATTGACACGACACGACACAACACGGAAATGAATATAACCACAACAACCAACCAGCTTGTTAGTACCTAGAAAATATATTGATTCAGGGTTAGCTGCTGTTTGTCCTATACAGAACCCAAAACATAAGCAATATCAGTACTTTAAACCTCTGGTCCAAATCTGTCGAAATAACCCAGCCAAGCCAAATACAATTCCGCACATCTCTTTGAAATACCATTATTTTATCCCTAGCCTGGCATTCCACTTGTGCTACGTCTCTTTGAAAAAACTTTTCCTTTGCCGTATAAATAAATATATTTATTTATTTAAAGAAGATAATTATGGCGAACGCTTCCATCAGGAATCGATTTCCTGACCACTCGGACCACATGTATCTCTCTTAACCACTAGACTAGAGATCATTTGTTTATATATATATATATATATATATATATATGTGTGTGTGTGTGTGTGTGTGTGTGTGTGTGTGTGTGTGTGTGTGTTATAGCCAGATGGTCCCCAAGGACCATGGCTGCGCCTTCTGAATTTGCGAATTTGTTTATATATATAAGGCTCAACATAAATATTCTGTGTTGAAAACTTGATCTTCCCTAATTCACTCTATTTGTTGTAGTTTTTACTATAGCTGTGCCTGAAGTGTAGTTGTTTGAATCATACATACTTGAAAAGAATATCTAAATGAAAAGTAAAATGTTGTACCTTATTGCATACAAGCTTCTATTTTGACCTGATTTAAGCTCAAAATTTAAAAGTTGGACGATTATAAACTAATTGGATAGAGGTTGGAAACTCTCTCTAAAAGCATAGCCTTCCACATAGAGTAGGGAGGAGAAAAGAAAGAGCATGCACAACCTGAAAAATTCAGGGTTGAGACTCCAAGACTCCGACTTCGCGAACATAACTCCGCACTTGTAGCTCAGAATTTTGCGAGGAATGTTGTTCCTCGATCTTAGTAACATTTTCTTCCTTCACGTAAAATTTAATCAGTCGGCATGAAGCTCTAAGTCTAAGTAAAGCTACATAAACATTTATGTTTTAATTAAAAATTGTGAGTTTGATATGTTCCATTGATCCAGGCGATCCCAATACAAACAATTGCACTATGAGTTGCGTACAGTCATTGCTGATGTGTGGAAATAGACGGAACTCGAATTTGTCGACTGTGCGCAACGAATTTGGTCAATATCCGTCGAATTTTATCGTATTGGTATTTTTTTAAAAATGTATAATTATTCTCTGAAGGAAATTGTCCAAAATGGACCTATTTTTGGACAATTTTCTTCATTCTCCTAGAGCTCTTCATTTCGTAAAAAGACTTGTGTATTAGATACAGAACGTCGAATTTGCTTTACGAAGTAAATTTCGTCCTATTCGGAGACCGTCGACTGGATCGGTGTTTTGTAAGTCCACGATTTGTTGCAGGTGACTCATTTGTATCGCGTCTCCTAGATAAAAATCTTGGCTACGCCATTGGATATATATAAAATGAAGAGAAATCATCATATGCTGGAGAACTACTTAGATGAACAAGAAGTATCGAGAGAGATACTGTAATGGTAATGTAATAGTGAATTATGAAGATAAGCGGATACAAGTCAGCGGGTTGCATAGAAAGACACGGCATGCGGGAAAGAGTGTAAGATGAAAGAGACCCAGACACGGTTACTCATAGATAACAACTACGTTGCATTGACACGAACATGGCTCGAATATTTATCTCGAATATTTATATTATTCCAACGCATCATGGCAGTACGAGTCCATTTCGGATAAAGAGTTGAAGGTTGAGTTCCATGTAAGAAGAGGGCTGCTTGAGAATTTTATGGATTTAAAGCGAAATCCATGAAATACTATTTTTGATAGGAGTTAAATTTATATATGAAAAGAGGATGCCAAATCTAAAATTTGAATTTGAAAAAAAGAAAGTTGGATTTGAAAAAAAGAAAATTAAAATTTTTTGTATAATAATTTTATTGTTATATTAAATATTTAGTTAATATTAATCCAAATCCAAATCATAGATTTTTAAATCCAAATCGTTTGGTAAACTAGAATTTTGCCATTGGATTTGGTTAAAATCCAAATCCATTGTTTGGATAGGAGATTGAATTTTGCCATTTTATTATAATAAAATATTAATTAATAAATACATAATTAAGATTATAATTATGATTAATAAATTACTAATATAATAAAATATTATTTATTTGATTATTAATTAATTATTGTAATTATATTTATAGTTATGAATAATAATTAAATTATTAAATAATATTATGGTTATGATTAATAAATTATTATACTTAGGATTAATAGAGATATAAATTATTATTTAAGATTATAATAAAATGTTAAATATTAAAACTATAAATTAATAAATTATTAACTAACATTATAATAATATAATAATTATTAAATTATTAAATAATAAATAATGAATTGTGAATTGTGATTATTATACTATTAATAAATATTATAATAAAATATTAAATACTAAATTATTCATTAAGATTATTATTATGACTAATAAAATATTAATTAAGATTATAATTAAATATTTATATAATTATTAATTAAGATTATGGTTATGATTAATAAATTATTGATTAATTATTATAATTATGATTAATAAATATATAAATTATTAATTAATATTATAATAAAATATTAAATATTAAAACTAAACATTAATAAATTATTAATTAAGATTATAATTATGATTAATAAATTAATCAGTTATTAATTACGAGTATAATAAAATATTTGTTCATAAATTGTAAATTAAGTATTAATTATTTAAGTGATGAACTTATTTATATTAATTAAGAATAAAAAATTCACATATAAAATAATAGCAAACTAATAGTTAATTTTAATAGTTTATTATTTAATTAGTTATTGATTAATATTAACTAAATATTTATTATTGATTAATATTAACTAAATATTTAATAGAACAATAAAATTATTAAACAGGTTCAACTTTCTTTCTCCAAAATCCAACTTTCTTTTTTCTAAAACTAAAATTTGGTTCTGGTACCCACTTTTCGTATCTAAATCCAACTCCTACCAAATATATGATTCCATGAATTTGGCTCCAAATCCATAAAATTCCCAAAGTCCGCTCTAAATCTGGTTTATCAAACAACCCCTAAAGATTTCCACATGTAAAAACTCTCCTAAAAATTCTCATCTTAATATTGGATCCCACTTTCAAACTAAAACATAATTTTTTTTATCTTATTGTTAGACAGTGTCACGTAGCATAGAAATTGAGAACTATTGGAAAATATTTTTGTACAATTTTTATATTGAAATTCTGTCAACTAGGATACAATTTTTCTTATATTATAATGCCAATTAGGATAGAAACTAAATTTTAGAATCCCCATACCTTAACACATGAATCCAAGTGCCCAACCCAGGGGCGGATCCAAGGCCCGCTTTGGGTGGGCTGTAGCCCATCCCATTTTTTTATTTTTTTTTTGTAGATATGTATATCAGCCAAAAAAAAAAAAAAATCCAATGAAGCCCACCCAGTTCTGGTTGGAGAGCATGCTGCCATCAAAAAGCAAACCCAACTAAAGTCTAACCCGATAGAGAGAGAAAGAGTCTGAGAGAAGAAAAGTAGAGTTTATTTTCTGAGTTCTGTTCGACGAAGAGGAAGAGCTCGACTCTTCCTTCTGGCTTCTCCGTTTTCTTCCTTCCATTCTTCTCAGTTCCGGTTGGAGGCTTGGAGCTCTTCGAGAAGGTCGGTCGAGGCAAGTTGGACCCAGGAGCCAGAGCCTGGACATGAGAATCTCAAACAAATGTAAGTTTCTTCAAATCTTCTTACAAGTAATTTTTTTTCTGATTTACTTTTAAAAAAAAGTTGTTTAGGGTTTAACCGTACTCGCCTACTGGGTACTTCATTTGTTCCAATTTCTTCGAAATAGAGATTTTTTAGAAATTTAGGGTATCGAAATTGGGAAAAATGAGGAGATTTGAAAATTTAGGGTTTAAAAAAGATTAGGAGATAATGATATATTATTTCGATTGTTTATCAGTTTATCAGTGATTCAGTTATATATTATAAATTGATAAATCATAGTTGAGGTTTATACATACTTTTTTGATTTATTTAGAAATCAAACTTGAGAAGATCTGATCATATGAATATCAGAATATGAGTCAACCGTCCAAGCGTTTAAAACATTGCATTCTTTCTTTAAACCAAAAGACAATTCTCAAGAAGTTCAAGAGCAACATCCTTCTCAAGAAGTTGATGGACAAAATATTTCTCAAGAAGTTGAAGGACAACCTCCTTCTACAATAATTCAAAGAGACAGTGTCGAGCCATTGAACTTTGATCATACTTGCTTTGAACGTGATCCCGGAATGCGTCATCCGATATGTCAATATAATGTTAATCAACGGGATGATGTTCGACGGACTTATATCAAAGCTAGACCATATCAAATTATTCTTCCAGAATATCCAGCCTCTCAGTCGTCGGGAGATCAAAACAGTCGGTTTCAAGCTTCTTGGTTCAAGAAATTTCCATGGCTAGAGTATTATCCATCAAAGGATAAAGTATTTTGCTTTCCATGCTTTCTTTTTGAGATACATCCACCTAAGCATCCTACATTTACAGTTGATGGATTTAAAAATTGGAAGAGAATTAATAATGGCCAGAGGTGTGCATTTTTGCACCATGTAGGAGGTCATCGTTCACCACATTTTTGTGCTGTAGCATCTCAAGAGAATTTAGCGAGACCATCTCTACATATTCGCAATTTATTGGATGCACAATCTAAAGAAATGGTGGTGAAGAATAGGTTGCGGCTCGAGGCAACGATTCAAGCTGTTCGATGGCTTGCATATCAAGCATGTGCATTTAGAGGCCATGATGAGTCATTGCTTTCGGTAAATCGAGGCAATTTTATCCAATTGATAAAGTATGCATCATATTGGGATAAGAAAGTCAAGGAAGTTGTTTTAGAAAATGCTTCGGAAAATACCAAGTATATCGCACCATCTATTCAAAAGGAAATTTTGCACATTCTTGCAAATAGAGTGAAGAAGAAGATTCGTGAACACATTGGGAATCATAAATTTTGTATTCTTGTTGACGAATCACAAGATGAAGCTCATGAAGAAAAAATGGCTATAATCTTGAGATTTGTGGATGATAGGGGGTTTATACGAGAGCATTTTTTTGGATTGTTGGTGTTGCCGACACCACCGCATTGACACTGAAAATTGAGATTGACAATGCTCTTGCTCATTACAATCTTGATACTGCCAATATGAGAGGCCAAGGATACGATGGTGCTAGCAATATGCGTGGTGCATGGAAAGGGTTACAAGCGCTATTTCTCCGAGATTGTCCATATGCATACTATGTGCATTGCTTTGCCCATCGACTACAGTTAGCATTGGTTGCTGCTTGTAACGATGTCCAAGATATTTGGTTATTTTTTTCAATGTTGAACACCATTGTCAATCTTATCACTACTTCTTCTAAGCATCACAATGAGTTACATTCTGCTCAAGTTTCAGAAATTGCAATGAGGTTACTACTTTTTTCAACCTTATCAATCTTATCACTACTTTTTCAATGTTGAACACCATTGTCAATCTTATCACTACCATTGTTAATCTTATCACTACCTCAGGTTAGAAGCTGGTGAACTTGAGACGGGCAGAGGGGCTAATCAGATTGGCAATTTGCAACGAGCTGGAGCTACTCGTTGGAGTTCTCATTTTGCTTCGGTGAACCTGATCAAAGCAGCAACCGTAGCTTGCTCTTCAATCCATTCCCAAAAAATCATTGGCAAGGAAATTTTCATAACCCCAACCCAGTAGCAGTTGGAAGGAATCTTGGTATATTATGGTTGAGAATATGAAGAATGAACCTAATTTGTAACTAGCATCTCAGTTTACATTGAGCTCAGTTTACATTGAGCACATCGTTTAGAATGCTTATGTATCATTGTATGTTAAAATTAAAACCTTGTAAAACTGTAAAAGTTCTTATGTATCCTTGTCTGGGGGGTTAGGGGAGGTGTCACTGTGTCAATAAATGATTTTGAAGTTGTTCATGATTATTTAGTGCTAGAGGTCAATGTTTTTATTCATTATGACAGGTATCGAACCATACAAATATAGGAGAAATTCTGCCGAATTTTTGACATAGAGATATAGTAGTACTATAGTAGCTCATCCCAACTTTAAATTCTGGATCCGCCCCTGACCCAACCAACTATTTTTTTTCCCTTTTGGTACTAACAACTGATTTTAGTATTACATACCCCTATGTAGATCCCCTTGTTCTGTATATAACATTTTTCTGAAGTCAATCTTGTTCTAGTGTAATCTTTTGTGGATCTAAAAATATATAGTTGTTAATCTAATACAACTTTTTATCTGCAATGAAAGTCATCTTTCGTTAATGTTTTTTAACAAGTGTTTTTTTTTTTTCGATTTTTGTACGACAATTTTGCTCGCTATACTGGCTTCGCCACTGTTTGTGACAAGAGGGCAGTTATAGATAACACATGGTTTAAATGTAAAATATTATTTGTCAAAGTTAAACAAAAGTAAAGAAACTAACATTACCGGCATGAATTATGTAATCAACCTTAATTAGGGTTTTCATAGAATAAATGAAATCCGATGTATGGATTAATTGAAATAAATAAAAAATTAAATTTTATTAATATATTTCATTTGAGGGTGAATTATAATTTACCTTGAGTGGCCATTGTGGGAGTTCGGGTCTTCTTTCTTGAGTTGGGTGACATTATGAAGTAGTACAAACTCTGTTATGATGACTTTGTCTGCACTTGAGTTGCTCGGTTTTCAATTCTTCTCCTTCTTTTAAAATTTGAGAGAAACTTTGATACTGTAGGAGGTATCAAAATTTTGATACCCCTATATATGATATATAGATTCTCTCAAAATTTATGTATATATATATATATGTATTTACGTTTTACGAAGCAGAAGGGGTCCACATGTCATTCATAGGGGTATCAAAACTTTGATACTTCCTATTATATCAAAATTTTTTCCTTAAAATTTGTTCTTTTAGTGGAAAATTTTTTTCATACAGAAGGCTGTATCAAAATCTGATACAGTCTTCTGTATGACAGGTGAGCTCTCCCTATTTTTTGGTAACTGTGTAAACAAATTTATATATAGGGGTCCACCTGTCATACAGCCTTCTGTATCAAACTTTGATATAGCCTTCTGTGTCAAAGTTTAGCTCCTTTTAGTGGCTTGAAGTGTCATCCTTTTTTAGGTTGATGTTAACGAAGTTTTCGTCTAACTTCGACTAATTCCATGTCTTGTATCATGTCATGTGGCATCTAGCAAATTATTCAAGCATAAGATGGCTTGCACTCTAAATACTAATAAAATGATCAAAATTGAAAATATTTTAGTAAAAATTGTTTCCAACGGATAGAAAAACAGTTTATACCATATCGACCCCGTCATGAGTAAACAGATCATGCCTACACCACTTACGCAAATACGACTAGCTCTCGTGACGTGCCGTGTCCGAACCTACCTTCGGAGAGTTGTGCATGGCATGTGACCAACTTGGGTGGTGTGTCGTGCTTGTATGGCTGGTTATCTGTGCCGGTGATGGTACTAGCACGACACATTAAACACTTTTAGATTCTCCGATAGATGGATCGATACTGTCCTTACCATCTCTAATAGCAATTTCTAAAATTGGGTTTTATCCTACTTGTCATTGTATTTTATGGAAATTATAACTCTCCAAATGGTTCTTCATTTCTATCATAGGTGTCAACAAATAAAAGTATTAATTTAATGGTGTGGAGTGACTGGAGTCCAATATTAATTTGTATGATAGATGAAGAATTTCTATAATAGTTTCTACATGTAGAAACCCTAATAACCATCATAGAAACTTTCTATCCTACATCACGGTCACCTAGAGTAGAAGTTGTTATAGAAATCTCTAATGGGAGGTTTTTTTTTTCTAAAGTGAATTTCCGGGAGATAGAAACGCCCATTGGAGATGGCCTGGTGATTTCTAAAATTGAGTTTTTATCCTACTTGGCATTATATTTTAAGGAGATTCATATCCATATCCTACTTGGAAGAGTTTCTACATAGATATTGTACATAAAAAAAATACTTTAATTGTTCTCCCTTTCTAAAATGTGTCATAAAATAAAATGATCAATTCAATTGTATGGGGTCCAATAATAACTGTCACCAGAGATTGAGAGTTTAGAAACTCTCATAGAAATTTTTTATTCTACATCATTGTCACTTATGATAGAAATGATGATAGAAATCTTCATTGGGAGCATTTTTACTAAAGTATATTTCTCTATGGGAGATAGAAACCCCCATTGGAGATGACCTTAGTAAAACAAATATGCTACAGAAAAACTAATAATTCTAACGAACAGTTGCTACTGTCCTTAGTTGCATGTTATTATGAGCAACTAACAGCAAGATTAACAAGATTTATGTCATATTAAAAAAAGATTTACGTGGGAATTGTCAAGGAAAGAAGGGTTTATGTTAAAAATCCTTAACTAATTATTTACAGAAATGAAAGATATGTTGGTTTAGGCACGTGTGTTGCACGGGGACAAGACCTAATAACTAATCTCATTTTGAAAGAATTGAATTAGTCAACTAATTGGGACCAAGTCAAACTAAACATGTAACATATGTTTGAATGGATTTTCTAAGTTGTGGATTCAAACAATATACTGGGGCATAACATAAGCCTATCAAGCAACTCTGCCATACGAACGAAATCAAATTATATATTCAATGCTAACAATAACATGGATGCAAAAAGAAAGTAAAGATACGACAGACACATCTATTTTGAGGTTTTTTTAAAATCATATTTTGGATTTAGTTTTAGTTGTAATATGCAACGAATTAGCTAATTCAGCGCACTTATAGAAAATACTTTTGTAAAGTTTTGTGACATGCCAATAAGCAGACTGCAGACATGTAGAAAGAAACTACTTGTAATAAAAAAAAAGAAAAAAAAAAATAGAAAAGACAACTAGTCATAAGTATATAATTGTTTAAAAGACTATCGGGTAGGGATCATCATTGGGCCCGAGGCCCATGGGCATCCGAAATGACCTCCCGGTTCGATGGGTCAAAGTCCGATACAGTCCGGTCATTAGGGTAGTCCGATCCGGTCCATATTAGTATATGGCAGGACTTGGACTAAGCACCCGTCTGTCCGAGTCCGGTCCGAGGCCCGCACAATACATGCCCGTCCGAGCCCAGCCCGGAAAGCCTGTACAAGTCCGTCCAGAGTCTGGACATTAGTTCCGAATAGTTCACATTTCACAAGGTTATCGGCAATATTTATCTTTGAGCTATGCAATAGTTCACATTTCACAAGTACGGAAGCTTTTACACCATGGATTTGGGGAAGTTTGGGAGGTGGCGTTCAGAAGTAACTAGTAAGATGGATTTACATTATTTTGATTAATTATAATTAGTAGTAATAGTTGGGAACGAAGTGCGAAAACCGTTTCCCCAAACCAGAAAGTCCTGTGAGAGAACCGAGCAAAAGCACACAAACCAAAAAAGTCAAACACAATCGCAGACACAAAGATTTTTGACGTGGAAAACTCTTGCGGAAAAAACCACGGGACGATCGTAGTCCAACCCTGAAAAACCTCCACTAATGGAATAAAGATAATACACCCTCTACAAGCTCCTCCCGATCCAACACGGATCACCACAACTCACTTGAAAGAAGAAATTTTTTGATTGCAGACTCTGAAGAACAAGAGATGCCGAAAAATTATTCGAAGCAATCTCTCCTTCACAATAGTCCTTAATCCTCTCTCTCTCTCAAAGATTGTAAAGCACTCTTTTGTTTTGAGATGATTTTACAACTAGCATGCATCACCCTTTTATAAGCCCTTGGTAACCCATACATGGAAGGCCAATATATATGGAAACTTCCAATATAAATCAATCATATATTTAATGGAAATTCAATCATAATTAGCTTACCATAATTGGAAACCCAATAATATGGAAAGCTACTATATGAAGGGTCCAATCATAAATATATAATCAAAGTAAATATGGAAATCCAATCATATATTTCCTTACCATATATGTACCAAAATAAAATCCATGCACTCCCCAAGCTTCTCCGACACACGGATGACGCTCGTCGCTCTCCGGGATATTCTCCACATAGGTGGGAACCCCACCCACTCCCACAAATCTCTTCCTTCACAACTATGTGGAGGAGGTCGTCATCCCGACGATCTGCCTACAGTACTCAAACATCCCCCTCGGAAGAACCTTCGTGAGCATGTCCGCTCAATTGTCATCAGTATGAACCTTCTCAAGTGCCACATCCTTCTTCTCAACCACATCCCGTATCCAATGATACCGAGTCTCGATGTGCTTGGACCGACTATGAAATGTTTGGTTCTTCACAAGGTGAATAGCACTCTGACTGTCGCAAAGCAAAGTATACTGCTCTTGCTTCAGCCATATTTCCTGCAGCAGCTTCTTCATCCACAACAACTCCTTGCAAGCCTCCGTCGCCGCAATGTACTCTGCCTCTGTCGTCGACAAGGCAACACACTTCTGCAACCGCGACTGCCACGATACCGCTCCTCCAGCAAACATCATCACATATCCCGAAGTCGATCGCCTCGTGTCTACATCTCCAGCCATATCAGCGTCAGTATACCCAACCAGCTTCGGCTCGTCACCACCAAAAGAAAGTCTCCAATCGGCAGTGCCCTGAAGGTATCGTAGAATCCACTTGACCGCACTCCAATGTACCCTTCCAGGATTTAAAAGGTACCTGCTAACTGTGCCAACTGCATAAGCGATGTCTGGCCTCGTACACACCATAGCATACATAAGATTTTCCACAGCTGAAGCATATGGAACCCGCTCCATATCTTCCTTTTCGTCCTCGGTAGATGGACACTGCTCCTCAGTGAATTTAAAGTGAGCCGCAAGGGGGCAACTCACTTTCTTCGACTCGTCCATACCGAAACGCTGAAGTACCCGGTGAATGTATTTCTTTTGGAACAAATGTAGCAGCTTGGACTCTCTCTCTCGGCTGATCTCCATCCCAAGAATAGTCTTTGCTGCGCCCAAATCCTTCATAGAGAAGGCCGCGCCCAGTTGGCGCTTCAACTCCACTATCCTAGTGGCATTCTGACCCACTAACAGCATATCATCTACATAGAGCAACAAAATAATAAAATCATCCTCGGCAAAGTACCTCACAAATATGCAATGGTCCGACGTCGTCCGTGCATAGCCATGCTCCCCCATAAACGACTCGAACTTCCTGTACCACTGCCTCGGAGCCTGCTTAAGACCATACAAGCTCTTCCTCAACCGGCAGACCAAATGTGACTTGCCCTTCTCACAGAATCCCTCTGGCTGCTCCATGTATAACTCCTCTTCAAGATCACCGTAGAGGAATGCCGTCTTCACGTCCATCTGCTCGACCTCCAAGTCGAAACTGGCTGCCAATGCTAGCACCACCCGAATAGACGACTGTTTGACGACTGGCGAAAAGATCTCATCATAATCCACGCCTTTTCGCTGACCGTAGCCTTTAACTACCAGCCTCACTTTGTATCGAGGGCGAGCAGCATCATCCGTCTGCTTCACTCTAAACACCCATCGATTCTTTAAAGCCTTCTTTCGCTTTGGCAACCGCACCAGCTCATAAGTGGAATTGGCATGTAATGAACTCATCTCCTCCTGTATAGCCTCCATCCACTCCTGCCTGTGTTCGTCTTCCATAGCCTCTGCAAAACTTTTAGGCTCTCCCCCGTCAGTCAATAACACATACTCACCCGGTGAGTATCTCGTAGATGGTCGACGCTCTCTGTCGCTCCTTCTCAGTGGAGCCACTGGTGCTGGCTGTATACCAACAGCCTCCTCCTCTTCAGGAACTGCCTCCCCGGCATGCTCATCCTCCTAAGGGACACCCTGAACACCATCAGCAGGCTGATGATCAAGGTTGGGAGCAACTCCATGTACTGGCTCCCCCATAATGGGATCCTCTGCGATGTCCTCTGGAAACTGCTCGAAGCAAAATGACTCTAACTCAGGCAATTCCTCAGCCTCAGAAGGCGTCTCGGAATCCTGAGTGTTGGTCATGGTCTGATCCTCGACGAATACCACGTCCCTGCTTCTGTAGAGCTTTCTTTCCACCGGGTCGTAGAGTCTATAGCCAAACTCATCCCGACCGTAGCCGACAAAGATGCATCGCCTCGTCTTCGGCTCAAGTTTGGTCCTCTCGTCCTTCGGTACATGCACGAAGGTCTTACAGCCAAACACTCGCAGGTGATTGTATGACGGCTCTTTGTCGTACCATACTTTGTCAGGCACATCACCCTGCAAAGGAGCACTAGGAGACAAATTAATAACATAAGCGGCTGTGAGAAGAGCCTCACCCCAATAACTGCCCGACAAGTTTGCTTCTGACAGCAAACACCGCACCCTCTCCATCAATGTCCTGTTCATGCGCTCCACTACACCATTGAGCTGAGGTGTCTTGGGTGGAGTCTTCTGGTGTCGTATACCCTGCTCTCTGTAATAAGCATCAAAGGGACCAATGTATTCGTCGTCATTGTCGGACCGAACACACAATAACTTCTTATCCGTCTTTCTTTCAACAGAAGCCTGAAACTCTTTGAAAGTAGGCAGCACCTGATCCTTGGTCTTTAAGACATAGACCCAAACCTTCCTGGAACAGTCATCAATAAAAGTTACAAAGTAAGAAGCACCACCAATAGATTTTACCTTCATAGGACCGCAGACATCCGAGTGAATCAACTCGAGCAACGCCGGCTTCCTTGAACTTGGGTGACTTTGGAAAGACACCCTATTTTGCTTTCCAGCTAAGCAGTGCGTGCACTTCTCCAACTTTGTAGACTTGAGCCCTGGAATCTCCTTCCTGTTCACCAAGTAGCTCATCCCCTTCTCACTGAAATGGCCGAGCCGTCTGTGCCACAACTCGGTAGACGCATAACTGACTGCGTTCACCTCCTGTGCCCCCTGTGCGCTTCCCTCCATATAGTAGAGACCGGACTTCTTGCTTCCTCTGGCAATCACCATCGAACCTCTGGAAAGCTTCCACTGACTATTCCCGAAGAGACCGAAGAATCCCTCGTCATCCAACCTTCCAACTGACACCAGGTTGAAACGGATATCAGGGACATGACGAACATCTTTGAGAACAAGAACCGCACCCGTCTTCGTTCTCAAATGCACATCTCCAACGGCAACCGTCTTGACACATCTCCATTGTCCATCTTCAACACTCCACAGTCACCTGTTGTGTAAGTGGCAAATAGTGCCCTGTTGTGAGATACATGTGCTGAAGCCCCTGAGTCCACCAGCCAAGAATTGTTATCGCAAGCGAGGTTTGTGATAACCTCATCATCTACGACGATCACATCGCCTCCATGCATCGAGGCCGCCGCTGTAGTGTTCTCTTCTTGCTTTCCCTTGTCGCCCTTCTTCTCTCTCTTCCAAGCGAAACAGTTCCGCTTGATGTGGCCCTTCTTACCACAATGGTAACACTCTGAGTCCTCGTAACGACGCTTGGACTTTTTCCTGCTCTTGTCTCTGCCACCACCTGGACCCCTGCTTTTGCCCCTTCCGCGGTTCTCTGAAACCAATGCCTCTGAATGATGGGATGTAGATGAAGTGCCCTGAGAACGTCTCTGCATCTCTTCATTCAGCACCCCGCTCTTGGCAAACTCCAGACTGACCACGCCCTCTGGAGCAGAAGCATTCATAGATACTCGTACGGTCTCCCACGAGTCTGGCAATGTACACAGCAGCCATAGTCTCTGAACCTCGTCGTCGAACTTGACTCCCATCGAGGATAGCTGGTCCACCACGTCCTGGAACTCACTCAAGTGATCCGTAATGGATGTACCATCTTTGTACCGCAGACCCATCATCGTCCGGATCAGGAACAATTTGTTTACTCCGGTCTTTTTTGCGTACAAAGATTCCAGCTTCTCCCACAACGTCTTCGCATGCTCAATATTGGCAACGTGGTTGTACACGTTCTCGTCAACGAACTGCCGCATGTACCCACACACATGTATATGCTCGAAGTTCCAGTCCTCATCGGATTTGTCACTGGACTTCTCGGATGCAAATACTGGAAGATGCAGCTTCTTGACGAACAGCAAATCCTTCATCTTGCTCCGTCAATAATGGTAGTTGGTACCGTTCAGGTTCACCATGCGCACCGGCTTTGCGTCCATCTCTGCTTCCTGGTTTGACTGTCAACTCCTGACACTTCTTTGAACCCAAAGCTCTGATACCACTCAGTTGGGAACGAAGCGCGGAAATCGTTCCCCCAAACCAGAAAGTCTTGCGAGAGAACCGAGCAAAAGCACACAAACCAAAAAACGCCAAACACAATCGCAGACACAAAGATTTTTGACGTGTAAAATCTTTGCGGAAAAAACCACGGGACGATCGGAGTCCAACCCTGAAGAACCTCCACTAATGGAATAAAGAGAATACACCCTCTACAAGCTCCTCCCGATCCAACACGGATCACCACAACTCACTTGAAAGAAGAAAATTTTTGATTGCGGACTCTGAAGAACAAGAGATGCCGAAAAATTATTCGAAACAATCTCTCCTTCACAATAGTCCTTAATCCTCTCTCTCTCAAAGATTGTAAAGCACTCTTTTGTTTTGAGATAATTTTACAACTAGCATGCATCACCCTTTTATAAGCCCTTGGTAACCCATACATGGAAGGCCAATATATATGGAAACTTCCAATATAAATCAATCATATATTTAATGAAAATCCAATCATAATTAGCTTTACCATAATTGGAAACCCAATAATATGGAAAGCTACTATATGAAGGGTCCAATCATAAATATATAATCAAAGTAAATATGGAAATCCAATAATATATTTCCTTACCATATATGTACCAAAATAAAATCCATGCACTCCCCAAGCTTCTCCGACACACGGATGGCGCTCGTCGCTTTCTGGGGTATTCTCCACATAGGTGGAAACCCCACCCACTCCAACAGTAATACCCAGACTAATAAGTGATTACAGATTAATGAATTGTACCAGTTCTTTTACAATCAAATTGGAGTGCATGGGTATAACTATATCACAATTACCAAGTCTAGATCAAAAGATAATTGGCTGCTACCAAATAAACAAGTTGCAACACAAATTTGTGCAAGTCTCACATTCTGAAGGAAATCGATGTAGTGCAGAGCTCCGTGTGCAGAGCTCTATGTATGAAGTGTGTTCCACCTTCCGGAAATGTTAGATACTCTCTGATCCCTTCCACCCAGTTCTGATGCCCCTTCATTTGCGCGAGTTCCATTCGGGACCATGCAGGCCCTGGTATCGTGAACTAGAAACAAACAATGGAACGAGCTTTTCCATGAGGCATAGGTATATTAAAAGAACATCCTTTGAAAGACGGGTTTAACGATTAAGTCCGAGAAAATTTATTTGGACCTTTTTTTATAGAACTGGCCCAGTCCGATCCGACTTGGCCCGAAAAGCCTGACCCTTGTGGACGGGTTTGGACTTCATAGATAATAATTAAGTCCGACTCGACCAGGTCCGAAATTCCTCTAGGGCTAAAATAGTCTAACCTATGTCCGGCCCGAACACATACTATATATATATATATATATATATATATATATATATATATATATATATATTTTGAAGAATGGGTACTTTATTGATAAAAAAGGAGAATTACAATTTACACATACTGCACTAGAATCAGGAAAAAACCCTTAGCAGTTAAAATCCAATGGACTTGATATCACAGTCAATGTTGTTCAATATGGCGTGCATAGAGGACTGCATGCCATCAAAAATCCTCCTATTTCGTTCTCTCCAAATGTGCCAAACGGCCGAGAGGAGTCGGATTCTCGCTTTGTTATAGATTACTATCCCGCGAGTCATCAGAGCCGCTAAATCCTGTAGAACTTCATGAAACCCTTGGGCGTAAGATGACGGCAAGCCAATATTGGCCCTGCTTCTTTGCCATATAACTCCAGTCCAATGGCACTGAAAAAATAGATGATCCCTGTTCTCCAGACCACTACCACATAAGACACACGCTTGGTCGGTGTTGATGATGCCGAACCGAAGGAGCCTCTCCTTGGTTAAGAGTCGATCCCTCGCTGCCTTATACGCGCAAAGTTGCCATTTGATTGGCGCTCCCTTGGCCCAAACGGTGGGCGCCCACTCCATGACCGGACCATGCGGCCGGGTAGACTCATACGCGCTCTTAATAGAGAACTTGCCGTCGCTCTCATCGGACCACGACCAAGAATCAGTTCCGTCATCACCAATGATAGGGATATATATATATATATATATATATATATATATATATATATATTTTTTTTTTTACTTTGAAATTGTGAGCAAAACTCAATAGTCATAAAAAAAAAAGTAGTTTTTAGCATTTGGAAAAGTAATCAAGATCCAATGCAAAAAAAAAATTGCATTGAAGAATTATTTTGTTGGGACTTGACATTTTACAATGCAAAAGATTATTTTTTAAATATTTATTAGGTGTTGATAATAATTTTTAAATTTAAAAGCTATGTATTAATTATATTTAACATGTGCCCTTAGCAAAATTCTTAACTGGGGATGACTGAGTAATAAATTGATACATTAACTGGGATGACTGAGTAATATAAATGCATATTTATCTGTAGTAATGATATTAATCTCTCCAACTGATTCCAAACCATTTATCTTTACGTGGCAGTTGATATGACATCTAACATGATAAAAATTACAAAATTAAAATTAAATGGATCAATTTTTTGGGCTAAAAGTTACCATGTCGGATGTTATGTCTGTCACATAAGGAGGAATGGGTTGGATGGATATTTTGGAGGAATTAATAGCATTAATAGAAAAATATAATTGCGAATGAAGTTTTTACAATGTATATGTATTTTCAAATAGGTTATCAAAATTATCCTAAATTTTATTTCTAAAAACTGTAATAAATTGAGGGTAGTTTTAATCCATCTTGAAAATTACGGAATATTGTAAAAGCCTCAAGGCCATTGCAATTTCCTTTTAATAATACTAGTATGTATGCTTGTACACAGATTTTAATTATCTTTTAATTATTTTTTCATATACTAGTGAATAGCAAAAAGTACTAGAAGAACAAAAAAATTCTTAATTTTTTTTAACTATATGTAGGTACATAACAGGCCTTATTAAATATAATTAACAATTTTAATTAGTAAAGTTAGTTTGTAAGAATTTTTTTACTATAAAGTCAACTTTTATTATTATATAACAGTATAGATTATTAAATAAAAATTATATCACAAGATTTTCGTCTTGTATATTCATCTAATATAAAAGCAACTACAATTTTAAAATGGAGCTTATCATCCAAGAAATAGCCGTTAACAACCAAGGAAAAGAAGACTAATTTCTTAAATACAAGTTCATAATTTAAGGTATTTATTTAATCATAACAAACGAAAAGCCAAGAGAATAATATAACAAGGGACGTTTCTATGTTGTCCGCAGTCTGTAACTGTGAATTATAATCGTAAGTCATGTGCCAGTGTCTCACTGGCTAAAATTTTGATAGCAAATCCAAACAAATAGGAAGATGAGACAATAAGATTATAACACGTGGTCCGCAATTACAGTCCGCATGCATATACCACAGGCATATATCATTTTTCTATAACAAGGCCACCCAAAAAACATAGAATAGGTTACGAACGACGGACTTATCAGATCCTCTTGAGGCATGTAGGATTTTGGTAAGTGATAGTTCGATTGAATTAAGGTGAGAAGTTATGGAATTAGGATAAAATCCAATGATTCACGACAAATATTGTACTGTGGTTCTTAAATAATCAAATACTTATAATTTTTGTTGATGTGTTGTTTGCGGTTGTTTATCCTAGATTTGTTGACTAAGCTGTGTGCATCCTCTTCTCTTATATATATATATATGTGCATCCTCTTCTCTTATATATATATATATATATATATATATATATATATATATATATATATATATATATATATATATATATATATGTCACTCATCAAATTTTTAAATACCATAATTATTTTTAATTTATTACCATTTTAAAAATAAAATCTATATTTTTCTTATAAATTAATAATAATTTTGGCAATTCACTCTAAAATTTTTGTGAACATTATTAATCATTCCTTGATAATTACAGTTCCTTTTTTAGATAAAATAAGTTATTAATTCCATCGTTATCCTATACTACTAGTGGTATCATAAGGCTATTCTCCTTTAGGGGCGGACAACTGTTCGGTTCGATTCAAACCGAACCGAATATATAAAAACCAAAATAACCGTAAATCGTATTTCTCAAAATCGAAAATTGAACTGTTTTTATATATAAAATCCGAACAAAACTGAACCGAATTAATTCGGTTCGATTTTCGGTCGATTCGGTTTCATGGACCAGTGTGTGGTGCATTCAAATTTTTAGCAAAATCAGTCTATCTAAATAACAAAAAATTAAAAATGACATTATTGTATTTATGAATTATTATATTACATAGAGTGAAAAAATATTAGTATATATAGATTGCGGGTAGAGAGAATGCTCAAAGAAGCACAGACAAAGAATAGGAGAAGAGAGTGCGTTCATTTAGGGGTTAAAAAATATTAGTATATATAGATGGAGGGTAGTTCGATAAATTACTAAATCTAAGTCGGTTACCAGTTCGATTCGGTTACTCGGATCAAGAATTGAAAACCGAACCGTTGTTTCAAAAATTTAAAATTTTAAACCGAAAATTGAACTGATAACCGAAAAACCGAATCGTTTGTCATATTTCGATATGATTCGGTTCGATTTTCAACCTTTATATGCTTGTCCGTGTTCTCCTTTTCTCATTTACTACTGTTATCATAAAACTATTCCTTTGATGGTATGTTGTTGTGTTATTACTTATTAGCATTGTTGGTGTTTTTGCCTTTAAACTAGAAAAGATAGTCCCACATCGGCTACACCTAATGATAAGTATCTCAATATAATGCATTGCTTGTGTTGAGGTGTGCACATGAGGTGTAATGGGGCACAAGTGTGACATGTGGGAGTATTTTTCTAGACGGAAAAAGGATTAATTCTAACAAGATGTAAGTTGATTTTTGTTGATCGGACTCGGACTCGGACTCCAGGATGCCTCGTGAATGCACGGTCATGTGTTCGGGGGATAGGCATGGGCTAGCACTTGGGATGATGTAAAACATCACTCTATTTTAGAGACATCATCCCAAGTGCTAGCCCATGCCTATATCGGATAGGAGAGATGGTGATATCTCACTCCACTCTATAAATAGAGCCCCCTGACATCCTTTCTAAGATGCACTAAAGAAGAGAGTTAAGGGAGTCCGTAAAGTTCAGGAAGCCCGTTCAAGTCTGAAAAATTGACTGACGAGCGTTCCAGAAGTTCTCTAAGAACTTGCTAGTTCCTGAAAGTGGATCGTATATAGGCGAATCTTGCTTTGAGCAACGGTGATCTGATCACCCCAGCAAAGCTGCCTTTCTCTTTCTTCTTTCCTTCTCTTCTTCTCTGATCTAATCAGAAACTCCTTATGGGCTTTCGTTGCTGCTGCTGCTAGCAATTCGATTTGTACCTTCTTTTTAGAACCATTACATTCGTTTTCGACGGTAACAAAATCTTTTTAGATCTTCGTTACCCAGAATCCTTCAAGGATCTCTGTAGTGCACCTTCTTTGAAGAGTTGCTACGAAATTTTGTTTTTACGATCGTTTCATTTTTCAATTTTTTATCAAAAATTACGCCTCGGGAATAACAATCTCAAAGTAAGATTTATATTCGATGGAAAACAACCGTGCAAACCTTCTCGACACAAGTTTTAAAAAACTTGAGAAGTTTGACGGGGAGCATTACAACGTCTGGAAGAGAAATGTCAGCCTTAATCTTCAACTCGTGAGCGTTGACTACGTGTTGACAGATCCTGAGCCTTTAAGTCCAGAAGGTGAAAATGCTCGAAGGGTCGCTGAGGCCACTGCTCTGTAATCCAAGTGGAGGAGAGAGATAACAACCATTGCAAGTTGCTTATCTTAAACTCTATGAAAGACTCTCTGGAAGAGTCAAGCAAGACGATCCATGCTAAGGATGTCTGGGAGCCTGTAGAGAATCTCTACAAGGCAGATGAGAACAGGAACAAGATCCACGTGACCGAAAATGTCTGGAAGATGCGATTTGAGGACGACAAGACGATGTTGTCTCAAGTCAAAGAGTTTCTCAAGTTCCGTCAGAAACTTGAGGATGATGGCATACCTTTGTCGATACATTTGTCGTCGGGGGCATTACGCCAAGATCCCACCTAGGTGGAGCAATTTTATTGCGGACTTGCACCGCAAGAAGATGGAGGTGGATCTTAAACGCCTCTTGTACTGGATCCATGTTGAAGACGAGCTAAGGACTCTCACCAGCTGTAGGTGAAGACAGCTCAATTCAAGCCAAAGACCTATGGACGATGGTGCTTGCTTCAACTATGGCAAGAAGGGTCACTTCAAGAAGGATTGCAGGGCCAAGCCTAAACCAAAATAGCAGGTATGGCTAAACTTGGTTATTTTGATTACTTAACTTGGTTGCTATTATTGCACAGGTTGAGTTATCTAGCGTGCTAGCTGACTAGTGGTCTGACACTAGTGCATTTGACTACATATGCTCTCGAAGGAGCAGTTCACCAAGGACGAGCCGTGTTATGACAAAGGTCTCGATGGCGAACATGTACCTAGTTGGCCTATTGGTCATGGTCAAACCTGATTTTAATAGTTTATCAAACTCTGTCTCGATATACGGAGCTACCACTACCAAAATAAGTCATATCGGCGACGTATTTAGCGACTCCAAGATAAAACGTCGCTAATATTTGGGGGTTTAGCGACGTTTATCTAAGACGTCGCTGTTTGTCGCCAACATCGACTAAAAGCGACGTCTAGCGGCTACAATTTGTTAAATGGGAATCTGCGTCACAAGTTCGTCGGTACACGTCGCTGATATAGCGACGTGTAGCGACGCATTTTAAGTAGCGTTGCCGTTTATTAAATATCAGCAACGTTTAGCGACGGCTGAGAAGGACGTCGCTAAATGTTTCATATAGGCGGCGAGGGTTTTCTTTTCGATCATTCATAAATTTTTCCCCCCAATTTTTTGCGCGCTCCTCCTCCGCGACGCTCCTCCGGGAATTTCCCTCCTCCGGCCTCCTCCGCGGCGCTCCTCCGGCGATCTCCCTCCTTCGGCCTCCTCCTTCCTCAGGTAGCTCCTCCTCAGGTGATCCCCTGTCCCCGCTTCCCAGTTTCTCCTTGTCTTCTAGCTCTCTCTCTCGCTTCTAGTTCGTGTCCACGAGAGCGTGGACTCGCTGCGGGGGACACGAGACTCACAGTGGACTCGCTGCGAGGGACACGAGAGCGTGGACTCGCTTCTAGTTCGTGTGACACCTATTTTATTGGTTTGGATACGTCGTGTCCCACTGTGTGGACACGAGACTCACAGTGTGACACCTATATACTGATACTGGGAGTTTTTTGGGTATATCAACTGTCAATTTGATGTTTTGCTTGGATTCGAATTCTAATTTAGGGTTCGAGCCCTATTTACTGATACTGGGAGTTTTTTGGGCATTTTCAGGGTTTTGAAATGATGAATAAATTGACTAATAATTATTATCGAGCCCTATAAAATTTCAGCTATGTCACGAAGGATGGATACTAATCCTGTGAATAAGTTTTTTCCTAAGTATTCTCGACAGTTGAGTATGATCTAGCTCACTGACATTACTGAAATATGGAATGATTAGTGTAGGGTATGTTGGTCAGGTTTTGGCAGAGTTGGAAATGATAGTATGCATGTTACAATTAACAAGGAAAGCTGTTGACACCAAATGTTGCACGACAGGTTACTTGAGTAACCTGGAATGTTTTACCTACTGAAATAAATAGTTTGGACAAGGGTGTGTATAGGTTTGGAAAAATGGTGAGATACACCAAGTCAGACACTGTCCCTACAGCCATTCGACTGACGAGGTAGAAATTTATGTACGACATTTGCTATAAGGACTTTGCATTAATCTACGGTACGACATCGTGATCAGGACATAGTCCCTGCAGCCATTCGACTGACGAGGCAGAAACTATGTAGCCGTAGATAAAGTTGACTGTCCTCCGACCCTCATCCCTCGGCAATGATGATACGACAACCTATCACTATTTCTTATATAGTAGATGATGTCTTAGTATTACATTATGTGAGTTCATCTTGATTCTGTTACATTCTTCAGATACTAGATACGATAAGAATATATACTACACCATATGTACAGAACATAGATGATTCACACTAATGTATGCTAGAATGAATCTTGGGTTGTGTTCTGAGCCATCCGTTCTCACACTTGGCAAAAAGTTAAATTTTTTATACTTTATCTGCTTTCGAAAATGTACTCAAATTATATGATGGTTCTTTTAGTTAGCTTGCTTATGTTACAATTATATTATTTGTGACTATCGATCTTACCAGATGGCACCCATGACCCGAGGAGCGGTACGTCGTTTGAGGGAAACAGTGAATGCTGAGGTGGCTCCTCCTACAGTTAAGGAGGAAGTGGCACCGGTTGCTAGTGAGACCGGGAGTTCTATTCATCCAGCACCGGTAGCTAGTGAGACCGGGAGTTCTATTCATGCAACACTTGCAAGGGACGACATCTCTCCTCACGCCAAAGATCTCGCTTTTTCGAGGTGGTTGCGTGATCGTATCACTGAGCGTTTGCGTGAGCTGCGTGGTTCTCATTAGCTATTAGTATTGGGTTGTTTTTGTATTAGACTATTTGTGTTGGGTTGTTTTTGTATTAGACTATTTATATTGGACTACATATATGAATTAGTACTGTGTCAATCTCTGGATTGTATTGGTACTACGACCCTCATCCCTCGGCAATGATGATACGACAACCAACCAGAGAGGATACTCTGAGAGATCCATTTGAGTAGGACGTATACTCTGAGAGATCACCTTTACAAGTATGATATCAGTAGTGGGATTGAGTGTGTACGTCCTACTCAGATGGGTCTCTCGCCGTTACTATTTTTTTCTGACAGCATGGTGGATTTGCTCCGTCAACAGATTCTTGCTCCGAGCCAAAACTTTGCCCCAGAGCTCAAGTGGACATCCTTCGTGTAGAGCTCGAGTGAGAGGTTCCTGACAGCATGGTGGTCTCCTTTGTCAAAGTATCCGTGCTCATCACACATTGGTTGTGGGACGAGCACGAATACTTTAACAAAGGAGACCACCATGCTGTCAGAAACCTCTCACTCGAGCTCTACACGAAGGATGTCCACTTGAGCTCCGGGGCAAAGTTTTGGCTCGGAACAAGAACCTGTTGACGGAGTACATCCACCATGCTGTCAGAAAAAAATAGTAACGGTGAGAGACCCATCTGAGTAGGACATACACACTCAATCCCACTACTGATATCATTCTTGTAAAGGTGATCTCTCAGAGTATACGTCCTACTCAAATGGATCTCTCAGAGTATCCTCTCCAGTTGGGTTGTGTTCTGAGCTATCCGTTCTCACACTTAAAATACATATGAATTAGAACTGTGTTTTGTATTTTCGGCGAACCCAGGGATTTGATTCTGTATTTTGTATTTTGGTTTCTGTATTTTGGCTCCAGCTCCATTTGCATTAATTTACGGTACGACATGGTCCCTGCAGCCATTCGACTGGCGAGGCAGAAACTATATAGCCGTAGATAAAGTTGATTGTCCTCCGATCCTCATCCCTCGGCAATGATGATACGATAACCTATCACTATATCTTATATAGTAGTAGATAATGTTTTAGTATTACATTATGTGAGTTCATCTTGATTCTGTTATATCCTTCAGATACTAGATACGATAAGAACATATACTACACCATATGTACAGAACATAGATGATTCACACTAATGTATGCTAGAATGAATTTTGGGTTGTGTTCTGAGCCATCCTTCATCTGCCCCCTTTCCTGTCCCTCTTGTTATGTCACGAACCTCTTCCTCTATGCCATCAAAATCAGAATCCTCGACTCTCTTTCGCTTCTTGGATATTGACCCAGCTTCCAATCTCTCATTTTCCTCCGGGTCCACTCTACTCCCAATCTCTTCCTCTTTTATACACGGATCTACAGAATCAATACCATCCAAGGAAGGCAAAACTGAATCAGCATTGTCTTCCGGATCGTCCTCATCAAGGCATAACGGGCTGCTCAGCGTGCCCAGCTTCTTCAACTTCTCGCTGGCTGCAGAGTCGAAATGGGAACGGGTCCTCTTTACCGGCCTGGAGCTCTGACTCGCACTCGTCGCCTCGCTACCGGTTTTCTCTCCTCCTCTGACGCGGGTCATAAGAAAAGAAATTTTGTACCTCTTCTTCACATAAACATCATTGCCGCCTTGTACTCGAGCCTCCTCGTCTGTGACGCTATCCAACTTCTCGGTGCCTACATTGTCACTTGAATCTCTCCTTCGACTCGTATCGTCCTATTCTTCGCCTGTCTTTTCGATTCCTGTCTTGCAATCATCTGCTATCACCGCCGACTCATTCGACTCCTTCTCCGATGACTCCGAGGAGGAGGAGGAGGAGGAGGAGGAGGAGGAAGACTCGGGGAAGGAGTCGAATGAGTCACACTACACCATAATAGACGTTTGCCCACGGTTATTACCGTTACAAAAAGTTTTAGTAACGGTAAAAACCGTGACGAATTAGCCGTTACAAAATATTGTAACGCTTTTCGTAACGGTTATAACCGTTACAAACAATATTTTGTGACGGATTTCCTAACGGATATAACCGTTACTAAATTTAATTTACTAACGGTTAAAACCGTGACTAACGTAAACTGTTGTAACGGTTATAACCATTACAAAATATATTTTCCTAACGGATAAAACCGTTACTAAACTAAAATGTAGTAACGGTTATAACCATTACAAAAGTTGTTTTCAGACAAAACTAAATGTAAATTAGTAACAGAAAAAATCGTTACAAAAATGCGTTTTTTTTTTTCCTGATACAACCATAAACCTGATAGAGCTTTGTAATATACAACCATAAACCTGTATTCATCCTGAATTTATAATAATTTTCCTGTAATCAAATAATAAAACATAAAATCACATTCCAACATCTCGACAAAAGGTGCCTTACATATTGTCCAACAAAAGTATATATATATATAACCATAATAGCTGAAGCATAATAGTTAAATGCCTACAAAAGTTAACAATATTTTACCAACAAAAGTTTACATGTTTTAATGTTAAACATAATACTTTGAATCCCCAACAAAAGCTTACATGTCTTAAAGCTTACAAATACCGGATACGTCCGCCTCCCCAAATAATATAACCTCCATCAACTAATTCACAAAGCAAAGAGATTCCATTTTGTGGACCATCATAAACCGGTGCTTCTGGTTTTATCACCTCCGACACATAAACAATTTTCTCATCGTCTTGCACTTCCCTCCCATGACAAATAGTGTGAGATGCTAGGAATCCCTTAGCTACATCCTCTCGTCCACGTCCAAGTAAAACCACATTTTGTTTTCCTCCTGAAGTTGGTCCACCATTCTTATCATGGACAACATGGCCACCATTGTTACCATTTTCATCAGGGCTGACAGTCTTATTCAAAACAGGGTTCAAATTTCTTGGAGTTATAGGGATATGCATGTTGTTAGACGCACCTTCTGTCTCGGGCGTGCCAGAACCAAAAGTTGGATTTTGAGACTTATGTGAAGTATAAACATAAGTGAGCACTTCCCGTACCATACCCTCAAGGTTGTCCAACCTTTGTATAACTTCTGGATTTGTATTTTTTTTGGCTATTGCCTTTGCTGCTTGTCCGATTTTTACTTGCTTCGTCGAGGATGTGGAGCTAACTGCACGACAACGACTCCTTTTATCAGCTCCAAAAACTTCAGCAATAGGGTCAGTCTCAAAGTCTTCTATGTTTGGCACACCATCGTGACCACTCTTCTCTGCGGCTAGTTTTTGCCTCTTTTCTGCGACCTCTATTTCATTCTGTGATTTGACAAGATATAAGACAAAGGTAAGACTTTAAGAAAGTAAAGAACAAAATTAAGCAAAAACCAATATTACCTATAACAATATCATAACGGTATCAGTAAATATCATAATGGCTATAACCGTTACAGGTACATATATATATTTCACTAAAGTTATATCAGATTATTAGAATATCTCACTAAAGTTATGTTCTTAATTCACATAATGAAATGGATCTCCTTTCAAATGAAAAGTAAAACCGAAAGTGAGTAGACATAATGAGGCTCATCAGGAAATGAAACTTATGGCACGAAAATATGACATTAACAACTAACCAATGATTCCTGAAATAGAAAAAAGGTAAATAACTGTAAGAAAGCAAGGTTCTCTATAGCAGCTGGCATCGGTTAAAATTGGTTGATGCAGAAAATTTGGACAACTCCAAAATCCTATAGTAAGTTTTGGTTGATCAGTTAAATTTGGCATTGGAAAACAGCAAATCTTATATAAGCAGCCTACATATCCAGTGAAGATCTGAGGGCCTCATCTTTCCCTTTCCCTAACCATACAATATGATATCTCTGGTTGATTTCTACCATGTACTGGAAGCAACTGTGCCACTATATGTAGCTATGATCCTGGCGTACATGTCAATAAGATGGTGGAAGCTCTTTACTCCGGATCAGTGCTCCGGTATTAACAAGTTTGTGGCAAAATTCTCGATCCCTCTCCTGTCATTCCGTGTGCTCTCAACCAACAACCCTTACGTGATGGACCTTAAACTTATGCTCTCAGACATGGTACAAAAGCTACTAGCGCTCCTGTTATTTGCAATGCAAAGTATTCTCTAACGGCAGCTTGGATTGGATAATTACCGGACTCTCCGTATCTACACTGCCCAACACCTTGATTGTGGGAATCCCATTACTGAAAGGTTTGTACAGGAATGAAGCTGCCAGATTCTTGGCTCAGATAGTTGTGTTACAAAGCTTGATTTGGTACACAGTTCTATTGTTTCTGTTTGAGTTCTGTGCTGCTAGGTCAGTTGCTGCAACTCCAACAGAAAATACAGGTAGCTAAACAAACTTGAGTTTAATATTAAACTCGATTGTCATGCACTCTCATTGATGTCTAATGCTGAATATTACTGCAACCAATCATAACAAGAAGCAAGTACTAGTCACTCACTACTCATAGTTATAGCAGATACATCATCAAAGTCTACTGACCATCATTCTAGTTTTATTTTGATTATATTTTGTGAAAGCAAGTAGATATGGATATTATCAATTTAATATAAATAATTTGTATACAATTGTAGATATATATTCATGTGTATAGTGTCCGTATCGGCCATGTCCGTGTCTATGCAACACACTGTCTAATTCTCACTATATAACCTAATAGCATTTAGGATATTCTGTAAAACTGACATTAAATAAGACATTATGTTTCCCATTTTGAGTTAAACGGGCATCAAGTGTTAAATTCTTTCCTCGGCTGGCTTCTTCAGATCACCAGAGTCATTATTATTATGATTACTACTCATTCTACTCAACTACCACTCGTTTTTGCTAGTACACCCAACTTGTGTAGAGTTCTAGTTACATATTTCATTTGAAGAATATGGTTATGCTCTGAAAATTTGACATGAAATATATGCTTACTGTCTGAATAATATTTAGGTCATCTTTTTCTTGTAAGTTAAATACATCTCAGTAGATCCAACTGGAATGAATTGAACAGGTCACAACTTTAACTGGTCACACTCTTCGGGTACTTTACCTTGCTATTTCGCCAGATGGACAGGTTTGCTGCTAATTCATCAGATGACCGTCTTCCTGTCGCTTTTTTTTCATGCTAAACTAGTTGGGGGTAGCAATGGACCTAGGGCCAGACAATCTGATCCAAATGTGAAATTTATTGTTTGGATCCTCAAATATTAGACCCCATAATCCAAGTCAGGTATGCTAATCCAAGAAACAGAACAAATTCCCTATTGGTCTAGGTTTAGAAACCAGAGTATCCTGATCAATAGTAATGATAACCCATAATCGATCTGATATCTACAAAATCTGATGAACCATAATAGTATCTACAAAAATCTGGTCTAGTCAGTGTAGTCAAGTGACAACCGACATCTATGCTTTTCTAGGTGGCATTGTAGCTTGCTCGTTTATTAATCACTTGGTCTGTTTCACTTGTGTATGTACTTTAGCATTATCGACTTTTTTTTTCTTGAATAAATAGCATCATCGACTTAACTCATAATCGGAATTTTGTACTTACGTATTTCTCCAATGCACATGGAAGCACATTTCCAGTAGCCTTGTTTTTGTGGGCTCTCTTCCACGCTTCTGATCGTCTAACAACCTCTCCAGGGTGTTCTTCCTCCTACAAGTACAAATAATAATTAATGACACTAATAATAATATCAATTGGATTTACAAGTAAAAAGTAAGATACACACCAATTCTTCGTATACTCTGTTATAGCTTTTCCTTCCAAGTGTGTGGGTGATTTTAGATTGGGCCTTGTTTTCAGCATTTTTCTTGCGCTGCTCAATCTTCTTTGGAGCATACTCATTTGCAATAAACTGCTCCCACCATATTTTATCAATATCATCAGGACATTGACTGAGTGCTAGAGGTTTCGGTAAATATATTCCTTCTTTGTCCTTGATTGTGCCTCGTAGGTGATACTTCACTGTCCTAAAAAATTGTGGAAATTTGGGTTCCAATAGTGGTCGAGCGAGGATGGGATCAATATTGAATTCAAACTTCGCCTACCACAATAACAATAAGTAAATAAGGCATTCTTTAAGCCGATGAAGCAATTAGATAAATGTTCCAAATGCATGTAAAAGTGATTTACCGTTAGAGATTTCCAAAGAGCATCTATGTACACCTTATCTACACTCCTCCAATCATTGTAGCCTAATTGGGATGTGAGCTCGAATCAGTTTCCCACATTTACTACTACATTTTGTCCTCGCCTTCACCTCTAATTACGCCATTTGCTTCAATATGGAGTGAGTATTTTTTGACTTTTGATGGAGAGGCATCTTGTGTTCCACTAGGATTTGATGACATTCTGCACTCAACAAGTTAAATCAATAGCAAATGATATGTCGTGAGGTACCAAAATATGATCAGAAATAGGGTGGCTGTCACCTGTCTATAGGGATTGCTAATTTGTAAAAAAAATGATCAGAAATAGGTAGAAAGTCACATATCAAGAGTTGCCTGTATGCAATGTATTGCAATGGGGTATTACTTGCCTGTATGCAATGTAAACCATGCTATTGGGGTAAACAGTGATTACTTGCATCATTGATCCAACTCTTTAGTCTTGCACCCGAAAGAAAAATACTGGTAATACATTCACAATACAAGACAATTAACCAGCATTGAAGGCTGGAAAATTCACACATTCTTATGACAATGGACATGCCTATATTATTTTTGCAAATTGGAATCATTGTTAAAATAACTAAAACAAATAATCGCAGGGTGCTTCGAACATCAATTGTAATACAGAAACAGTTGACAGTTTAAATTGGTGCCAGGAATAAATACTCAATTCAAAATTATGGTCAATTTGTCGGTCGTTGCAAAATTATGTTGATTATATTAAGCTGCAGGACATGCCATCTTTATGACAACAGAATCTGCATCCTGAAAAAGTGAAAAACAAAGGAGTTAAGTGAAAGAAAGCATTATCATGCACCATATGTATGCCTTTGGGTGGCTGTCACCTGTCTATAGGGATTGCTAATTTGTAAAAAAAATGATCAGAAATAGGTAGAAAGTCACATATCAAGAGTTGCCTGTATGCAATGTATTGCAATGGGGTATTACTTGCCTGTATGCAATGTAAACCATGCTATTGGGGTAAACAGTGATTACTTGCATCATTGATCCAACTCTTTAGTCTTGCACCCGAAAGAAAAATACTGGTAATACATTCACAATACAAGACAATTAACCAGCATTGAAGGCTGGAAAATTCACACATTCTTATGACAATGGACATGCCTATATTATTTTTGCAAATTGGAATCATTGTTAAAATAACTAAAACAAATAATCGCAGGGTGCTTCGAACATCAATTGTAATACAGAAACAGTTGACAGTTTAAATTGGTGCCAGGAATAAATAACAGTTGACAGTTTAAATTGGTGCCAGGAATAAATACTCAATTCAAAATTATGGTCAATTTGTCGGTCGTTGCAAAATTATGTTGATTATATTAAGCTGCAGGACATGCCATCTTTATGACAACAGAATCTGTATCCCGAAAAAGTGAAAAACAAAGGAGTTAAGTGAAAGAAAGCATTATCATGGGCTGAGGTAGGAGTTTTACCATGGCTGGCAATTCACTTGCCCCAGGACTCGAATTACTTTTCTCTCATTTTCATTTTACGACTCATAAAATCTAGAATGCAGCATTTCTCTCTCCTTCCCAAATTATACTTCTTAGTAATCAAGTAAAGATTCCTAAATTTATGAATGCTATGTTGGTTTTGTTTCCTTCTCTTCTTACTGGTATTATACAGGTTATTAGGACTCAGGTTGGTCTTGGTTTCATTCCCCCAATTGGTTGTACACACATGCATGTAGATGGGTAGATGGTCGTGTATAGTTTCGACCATTTCTAAACCACGGAAATAGAACGAAACTACTGGGAACCAGCAAAACCAAGTGAAACTGAGCCAGAACCTAGTGCTACAATTTTTAAGGTCCAGAGGTACTGTCTGAAATGTCTGAAACCTTAAACCATATTCTTATAATCTCCTTGGCAACAAGGCAGTTGCTGTTGTTGGTATTCCTAGCATAGATCTAATTTGTTTAAATTTGTTTGCAACAGTAAAAATATTGTAATCACCATAGGATACATATCTTCTTGTATATGCATGCCTTTGGGTGGCTGTGATCACCTGTCTATAGGGATTGCTAATTTGTAAAAAAAATGATCATAAATAGGTAGAAAGTCGCATATCAAGAGTTGCTTGTATGCAATGTATTGCAATGGGGTATTACTTGCCTGTATGCAATGTAAACCATGCTATTGGGGTAAACAGAGATGCAGCATTATGATAACATTCATAATAGGTAGAAATAACTTCATTTCGGAACTACCCGACTATACCTGCTCAAGTACCAGAATAAAGATATCCAACATGAAACATAAGATATGGAAAGGCCATATCACCATGAGATACCTCTAGTTTGTTATTCATATGCATCCATTTATCTATGATCGCTAAGTTTTCAGTATCCAACTTCAAGATGCATACAAGCATTACTTATCTTGCCCGAAAGAGCTAATCCTATTCTAGGAATGCTTCACATATGGAAGGTTGTACAAACAAAAATAGTCTTGAAGTGGCATACATTTGGTCAGTTGAGGTTGACTGATGCCGGTTACAACTAGGAATAACAAAGACGAACATACACAAGTTCATAACAGCTAGATGTTGGCATCACTTCTTCCCCCAAAAATGCCAACAATCCGACCTTACACCACCAAAAGACACAGCTAAAAACTTTAAATGCTCATATATAATAGTACCCAGGTGATCTATATTAACAATTATTTAATGTGAAATTCAAAGCCATCAAATGGTTTATAGGGCTAAGCAATATGCACTAAGGCTTATTTTACACCAGAAACAGTAAATATGTTTTGAATACATAACATATCATAATAGTTTGACATGTGAGAAGGACACTAGCTTACTCCCTAGAACAGAGTAATGTAGATGGTTTATGTGCTCATATTGTATCATGCACACTTGTACTATTATGTAATGAAGGAAATGTAAATACTTCTAAGAAAAGCTAGATTCCAAGTATAGCATTTATTTTTTTCTAAAATGCAAACCAACAAACTGAAACTGAAACCCAAACACTATGAAACTGATACAAAAAAAATATTAAAAGCATACCAACAATGTTTTGAATGTCACAATTTTTCTAAAATGTAAACAAAGGAACCTGGAAACTAAAATAGCAAAAATCTTCAAGTATAGCATTTATTTTTTTCCAACACATTTAGTAGTGGTGCCAAGTGAGGTTGCTCCAGAAGACAAGATTGAAAATTTTCTGGTACAATCAGCCCATCCACCTCATCAGTCATTCGCTTTGGAGAACGAAGAACAATCGACCAATCTGGATTTTGAATGTCTTTTACATAAAAAACCTGACTTGCTTCAAATGCAAGAATTGCCGGCTCATCATACTCCCCATCGATGCTCTTCAAATTTTTTAAATTCACCGTCAATAAATTAGAGTCTGGATATAACTTACAGCCGTTGGTCTTATCTCCAACATTCACCCACTCACAATAGAACACAACATGATGAAATTCATAATAGTCAACTTCTATGATCTCTTTGATGATCCCATACCATGTAGTATCATCATCCGTAAGGTTCTTGTCTTTTGAACTTGCCCTAAATGTGGTGATTGCATCCATGCAAACACCGCTATCTTGAGTTGCAACTTTATCATCATAACTCTGGGGAGAGAAGATATAGCCATTGACCCTATACTTAAGATATGTTTTGGCTTGTCGACTTGGTCCGCTAATATATCGCCAAAGATCTCCACTCATACATCCTTCTTCAATTAACTAGTAAAGCAATAAAGTAAACATAATTAATTAGCACCACATCAAGTAAAATGATATATACAAATATATATATATATATATATATATATATTTTTTTTTTTTGATATATACAAATATATATATATATATATATATATATATATATAAAAATATATATATATATATATATATATATATATATATATATATATATATATATATATATATATATATATATATGATACCTTTTTGTGTAACCAGTCAATGAATTTGGATTGTATCACTACTTCTGCCTCTTTGGTATTACCACGGGAAGTAGTTTCCAGAGACGAGTGATATATACAAACTGGAAATCATTTAAAATAAATTGAATATAAATAAAAATATATAATTTTTTTATAATTCTTTATTCCAAAGATAAGCGATACCTGTAGTACTCTGCTAGTTTCGGTATTTCTAATCTAAAAACTATCCATCTTCGAATTTGTCTCCATTGTACCCCGTTTAACTTAATTGTTTTACCCTCAATAATAGAGCGCTCATATACATCATCACCGTTTTCAACTAGAAAAGAGGCATGAGTAGAACTGTGATTGCCGTCACGTGGATTTGGCATGTACTCCATAGCATATCTAACAGACTCTGAAATAAGATAAGCCTCGGCAATCGACCCTTCAACATAACGCTTGTTGCTAGGAATGTCTTTGCACTCCTTCATAGACCTTGTATCCGATAAAACAGATAAAATTGTTAGTTTCCATCTAACTCAATAAATAACAACGTTATAAGAAAATAATCATCTCACCTTTCAAATGGATACATCCAAATATATCTCGTAGGTCCACAAAGTAGAGCTTGGTCAGCAAGATGAACCATTAGGTGGATACTTATGTCAAAAAAGTAGGCTGGAAAATAATGCTCCAATACACATAATGCCTCAGCGATCATATCTTTTGCAGCTTGGACATGCTTTCGATCTAGGATCTTTGAACACAATATGTTAAAGTATAGACATACTTGCATAATAGCTCTTTTTAGGTCGCGTCTATTTAGAAATGCATGCTGAAGCATAACTGGCAACAAATACTGTATCATGACGTGGTAGTCATGTGACTTCTTTATATGCAAACTTAGTGGTTGAAGACTTACAAGATTGCTCAGGTTAGATGCAAATCCTGATGGGAGCTTTAAGTCTTTCAGGACTTCGCAAAATTGCTTCTTCTGGAAATTGTCCAAGGCATAACCCGAATCTCGTTGCCCTTTTTTTATCAAAAAGCATATTTATTAAATGTTCGGCAACATTCTTCTCAGTATGCATCAAATCAATAGTATGTCGTACTTTATGAGATTGCCAATATTCCAAATTAAAAAGAATGGACTTTTTATACCATGCTGGTCTTTCACTACCATCACAATCGATATCATCATCACCACCACCACCACCACCGTCATCTTCACCACGACCATCGCCCTCGAGTGCCATTCTCTTCTTGCCATAACCTTTCACTAATTTACCAGGTATATAATGGATGCGGTCAAGCCTTTGCAAAAGGGTCGATCCATGCAAACGTTGTGGAGGTTGTCTGTGCTCTTCAGTCTTATACCATCCGCGTTTGACTGCTCTGAATGGATGATCATCCTTCAAAAATCTTCTGTACTTTGTGTACACATTCTTCCCACTAATCCTTTCAGACTCTGTCTCAGTGCCGCAAATAGGACATGCTTTGTAACCATGTGTTACACAACCTGATAAATTTTCGAATGCCGGAAAATCGTGGATCCCCCATAACAACATGGCTCTCAAAGTAAAAGTCATCCCTCTGTCCATGTCAAATGCCGATACTCCTTCCCAAAGTTGTTTCAACTCATCTACAAGAGGCTGCAAGAAAACATCAATATCTTGGCTTGGTGCTTTAGGCCCTAGAATTAATAAGCATATCATCTGAAACTGTGATTTCATGCATAATGAAGGAGGCATATTGTATGGTATAACGTAAACAGGCCAACAACTGTAATTATTAGATAGAACACCATGTGGGTTGAATCCATCAGTCGCTATACCAAGCCAAACATTTCGTCCCTCATCAGCAAACTCCGGCCACCTGCATTTAAGTGTTCTCCATTCAGCTGAATCACAAGGATGTCGCATTAAGTCCCACGAAGGCTCTACTTCCTTGTGCCACTGCATTTTTTTTGCAATCCAAGGTATTGTGTACAACCTCTTTAATCTTGGAATCAAAGGAAAGTGCCTCAAAACTTTTTTTGGTTCTTTTGATTCCTTTCTAACCTTTCCTGGCTTCGTTTTCTCCTTAACTTTAAATCGGGGCGTCTGACATTGAGGGCACTCAGTCGCATTTGCATACTCCTTCCAATACAACATGCAATTATTCTCGCATGCATGGATGCACTTCGCCTTCATTCCTAAATCTCTCATCATTTGCTTCATTGCAGGATACTTTTGCGGGAGTGTGTTCCCCTTTGGGAGCCATTGAGTCAAACACTTTAACAATTCTGTCACACTATTTCCCGACCAATTATACTTCTTCTTTAAGTTATGCAAGTCTATAATTACAGATAGAGTTGTGTGTTCATCTTCACAACCGGGGTATAATTTTTTACTAGCAATTCTCTTATATTCATAATACTTATCAACATTATCAAGATAATGAGGAAAAGAATTTTCGGGCACTACATTTGTTTGAGAATTATTTGCACCACTACCTTCACCACCAGGAGCTTCATTGTGTACACCATAAGCATCATCAACCAGGTTCCCCAGTATACCCTCATTGACATTGGCATCTTTGCTTAGAACTCCATCATGGATTTGATCTTCTTCAATAACTTGTTCTTCATAACCTGCTGTCATATCCATGCCCGGCTTCTCTCCATGAAGAGACCATTCATCGTATGTCAGAAGCATACCATTAACGATCAAATGCCTTCTAACTACTTCAAATGAAGCTCTTTTTTCATTTTTGCATACTTTACAAGGGCAACTACATGTTGTAAGCCCAGGAGGTGAGTGTTTCATTGCAAAATCCATAAAAAATCGAACCCCTTGTTTGTACTCGTCGTCATTTCTATGTGGATGTTTTATCCACCCTTTTGAAATCGATCGTGACATGATAAGAAGAAAAACTATATCCTCTCAAACAACAAACCTAAAAAACAAAGATGGATATTAGTAAGGATTTATATCATTACACAAACTGCTATGAAATAACACAAAATATTTGAACCATCCAGAAAGGTAAATATGCAACAATCAAGTTACTTGATTCTGAACCTCTGGCGTACAAATAACCAACATGTTTGTCATACAATTTTTAAGCTCCTGCAACCAATGAGCACACTCTACATTCCCGGGAATATTATATATTCACGAAACATGGGAATATTTTTTTCATAAATTTAATTCATGGGGATTTGATTCCTGGGATATTACCGGCTATATAGCTCCACGTACCAAATGCAACCTAAGAGTATTGCACAAATTGCAGCTTGACACTTGATAATGTTGAAAGAGCAATACAATCACATATTATGTTTCTCATATGTTGGAAAGCTTAATTTGAGAGCATCTGATCAGATATTTGCATAGTTGGACATGCTAAGATTCACCAAAGGAAATCAGAACTGTTGTAAACGTCTCAGTACATCAACTTACGAGTATTAGCAGAGTTGGCTGATATAACTAGAAGAAACATTTCTCACAAGGGTACAAAAGGGAAGTATTTTGTTGTGGATGGATGGCTTACGATATGATTTATAATAGCAGACATAATATTGTGTATGCATCTCTGTAATTCAGGTTCCGATGCATGTCAATAGATTGGATAAAGTGCATCCATGGTTGTAGTCCTCCATAATTTTGTTATCGTCCTTTGTGCAGGAACCTTACTAAACATTTTGTTATGCACAGGTAACAGGTGAAGGAGATGACAAATATCTGATTGCCACTTCCGAACAACCATTATGTGCTTATCATCTAGAAGAAAGAATTTATCCTACAGACCTACCAATAAGGTACTTTGTTTCTTCAGTATTCTAGTATCAGTCCTTAACTCATCAAATAATAATGATTTTTTTCATACCTAGATATGCTGGATACTCGACTTGTTTGCGGAAGGAAGCTGGTACACATGGTCATGATACACTGGGCATTTTTAGAGTCCACCAATTTGAGAAAGTGGAGCAGTTATGTATCACATCTCCCAATGATAATGATTCTTGGGAGATGCAAGAAGAGATGCTTAAGAATTTTGAGGATTTCTATAAAGAGGTGTGCATTTGTCGAGATTTATCAAACCTTAGGATCCTTTCCATGACTATTACTTGTGAGATTTTATTTTTCTGAGAATCTGAAGTGTATCCTTTGTTTATACAGCTGAAGATAACATACAACAAAATATTATCCAAGAATTTGATGCAACCTTAACATAAAATTAACAAAACCCAAAAATCATCGAAACCCATAAAATCGAAGAGAGAGAGAGAACGAGGGAATTACCTTTGTTGCTTCGACGATGCTCAAATTTTCAGATCGTGAGAGAATTAAGGAAAGCTGAAACCCTAAAGAAAACAAAAACCCTAATAAAATCAAAACCCTAAGAACCGAAATCCTAAGAAAAACAAAACCCTAAGAAAAACGAAACCCTAAGAACCAAAATCCTAAGAAAAACCAAACCCGAAGAGATTGTGAGAGAGGAGGAGAGGTCATACCTTCGTAATAGGAGAGAAGAGGGAAGTTCGGCAGCGGCTCACAGGAGACTAGGAGAGAAGAAGATGGAAGGGGAAACCATCCACAGAGATATTCTGTGCGGCTCACAGGAGAGAAGAAGGGGGAAGGGGCCGGGAATAGATGAAGAGGGAAGTGCGAGAAAAAATTGGGGAAAATTTTCCTTTTGGTTGCTTTGTAACACTTTTCTGTTGGCACATGTTTTGCATGTGACATAAGTTATAAATTTGTTACAGTTTTTACTGTTACAACTAATATAAAAAATAAAAGAATTATAGAATTAGAACTTTCGTAATGGTTTTTGCCTATCGTAACGGTTATAAGTGTTACTATCTTGTAACGGTAATAACTGTTACTAATTGAAAAAAAATTGTGTCACAATTTGCATATTATGGTGTAGTGTCAGCGGTGATAGCAGATGATTGCAAGATAGGGAACGAAAAGACAGGCGAAGAAGATGACGATACGAGTCGGAGGGGAGATTCGAGTGACAACGTAGGCACCGAGAAGTTGGATAGCATCACAGACGAGGACGCTCGAGTACAAGGCGGCAATGATGTTTATGTGAAGAAGAGGTACAAAATTTCTTTTCTTATGACCCGCGTCAGAGGAGGAGAGAAAATCGGTAGCGAGGCGACGAGTGCGAGTCAGAGCTCCGGGCCGACAAAGAGGACCCGTTCCTATTTCGACTCTGCAGCCAGCGAGAAGTTGAAGAAGCTGGGCACGCTGAGCAGCCCGTTATGCCTTGATGAGGATGATCCGAAAGACAATGCTGATTCAGCATCTTCATTCTCCTCTCCTCCACCATGGCTCTGGACCCATGTGCTCCTCCCTAATTTCCTTCTTCTTATTTGACTCTCTCAGCCACATATGATATCCACCTCAAGTGTAGAGTTATGGAAGAAGAAGTGAGCAGGAAGAGGAGGGGGAAGCAGCATAGCCGGCGGCATGACCCGGAGGAAGTACATATGTTTTCTTCAAATTCTTAGGAGAACTATAAGGATATATCTTTTCACAACATGTCATCTTGTCAAAGACTCTTAATGTGAATATCATGTTACCGCGGTGTCGGAAGACTAACATGTCTTAATTTTTTAAGCCGTGTGTTTTGACATAATCCTTCCAACTCTTTTCTCCTATGTAGTAATCTTGTATTACTACATAGCAGGAAAGAGTTTGAAGGATTATGTCAAAACACACGGCTTAGAAAATTATGACATGTTAGTCTTCCGACACCGCGGTAACATGGTTGTCACATTAAGGGTCTTTGACAAGGTGATATGTTGTGAAAAGATATATCCTTATAGTTCTCCTACGGATGTTGAAGAAAACCTCTGTACTTCCTCCGGATCATGCCGCCGGCTGTGCTGCTTCCCCATCCTCTTCCTGCCTACTTCTTCTCCCCCGACTCTACACTTGAGGTGGATATCATATGTGGCTGAGAGAGTCATATAAGAAGAAGGGAAGTAGGGAGGAGCAGATGGGTCCAGAGCCATGGTGGAGGAGAGGAGAAGGAAGATGCTTGATCAGAACTTGAGGTAGAAAAGTTATGACGTTGATAGCGTGAGAGAGGGAGGGAAGTGGCTGCATGCCTTTGGCTCACTCGAGCGGTATTTGTCCTCCGACCCTCATCCCTCGGCAATGATGATACGACAACCTATCACTATATCTTGTATAGTAGTAGATGATGTCTTAGTATTACATTATGTGAGTTTATCTTAATTCTGTTACATTCTTCAGATACTAGATACGATAAGAACATATACTATACCATATGTACAGAACATAGATGATTCACACTAATGTATGCTAGAATGAATTTTGGGTTGTGTTCTGAGCCATTCGTTCCCATACTTGGCAATTAAGTTGTGGACCATTATGTTTGACATTGTTGTTAAAAATTTTCATATATCTGTGTTGATTGATGACATTGTGTTTCAAACGTGTTTGCGATTGTGTGTATATGTGTTGTTTGATACTGTGTTCGTGATACACACCGTCGTTGTTGTAACAAATGGTGTAGGGGATACTGCAAATACTGCAGGGGATGCTGCAAATGCTGTATTTTTTTTATTTTTTTTCAAGATTAGCGACGTTCAGAGACTCTCAGCGACGTCCAGAGCCATGGTGGAGGGGAGGAGAGGAGAAGGAAGATGCCTTTGGCTGAGAGAGTCAAATAAGAAGAAGGGAAGTAGGGAGGAGCAGATGTGTCCAGAGCCATGGTGGAGGAGAGGAGAAGGAAGATGCTTGATCAGAACTTGAGGTGGAAAAGTTGTGACGTTGATAGCGTGAGAGAGGGAGGGAAGTGGCTGCATGCCTTTGGCTCACTCGAGCGATATTTGTCCTCCGACCCTCATCCCTCGGCAATAATGATACGACAACCTATCACTATATCTTATATAGTAGTAGATGATGTCTTAGTATTACATTATGTGAATTCATCTTGATTCTGTTACATTCTTCAGATACTAGATACGATAAGAACATATACTACACCATATGTACAAAACATAGATGATTCACACTAATGTATGCTAGAATAAATTTTGGGTTGTGTTTTGAGCCACTTCGTTCCCATACTTGGTAATTAAGTTGTGGACCATTATGTTTGACATTGTTGTTATAAATTTTTATATATCTGTGTTGATTGATGAGATTGTGTTTCAAACGTGTTCGTGATTGTGTGTATCTGTGTTGTTTGATACTGTGTTCATGATACACACCGTCGTTGTTGTAACAAATGGTGTAGGGGATGCTGCAAATGCTGCAAATGCTGCAGGGGATGCTGCAAATGCTATATTTTTTTTCAAGATTAGCGACGTTCAGCGACTCTCAGCGACGTCCAGCGACGACGGTAACGTCGCTAAGTAAGTATCACAACGTCGCTAACTGTGATGAATACCGTTGCTGATCATCACTAAACGTCGCTACGTAAGACGTCGCTAAACGTCGCTATATGTCGGTACTATAGCGACGTAGCAACATCGCAGAATGTCGCCATTTGGCTCTCAAGCCAGGTCAGCATCGATGCATGTCAAGTCGCTCAACGTCGCTAGGATGCGTTGGTAAATGATGACGTTTTACGTCGCTGGTAGTCGCTGAATTAGCGACGTGCCCGCGTCGCTGAGTATCGTCGCAATAGCGACGTATTACGACGTTTTGTTGTTTAGCGACTAGGTTAATCGCGACTACGTGCAAACGTCGCTAAATACGCCGCTAATCTATATTAGCGACGTATTTTCCCTATTTAGCGACGTCCTGAGGCGTCGCTGATTTGAAAGATTTTAGTAGTGTACTCAGATGTTTACTCAAGACGTTTTGGACACTTGGACACTGATCAAGATCGGATATCTACTCAGTTCAAGACCGAGTTCGGTTAGTGATCGTTTTTGTAATGCCCCGCTCCGTACAGTACATTATGCTGAGTCGTTGACTCAAAGGGTCGTGTTGACCGAATGAAATATATCGATGCAAATCGATACGAGAGTTACGTTGTCCCGAGCAATATATCGAACTAAGTCGATACGAAGAGTTGTATTGTCCCAAGGAATGCATCGAGTTAAATCGATGCGAAGCACCGCATTGCCCCGAAGGATAAGTGTGTTGAGACGGCCCAAAGAGTCTAAGAAATCGAATCGACCAAGACGCAAGCCCGAATCGATGCAAGTATTGATTTTTGTTGGTTTCATGTGCAGGCTATACGTTTACGCTGAAATATTAGAGGTCGACATTCTGCCTTATTCAGTAAGGGATCCGTGAAACCAAATCGCCGCTCGCAACGGGATGAGACTTGGGCACGGTAAGCCAAATTGGATGTATAATTCAATGAAGCACGAAGTGCTCGAATGGCTAAGTCAGGAGAGTTGGCCGTACAATGAAGTTATGAAATCGAGCCGTATTGGCTCGACAAAATGACAAGGCATATCGACTCAAGGTGGGGGGACATTGACTCTCTTTCCTACTCCTTCATGCCTAAGTAAAATATATATCATTGTATGCTGAGTTAACCTATCAACGCCACGGGCGTAGCTCGATAGAGAGATAAACATAGTGCGTGTCGAACACTAGATAGAATAATTGAAATGAATCGTACAGCAAATACACGAGTCGCTATGGAACATTGAATATCACAAAGGCGAGCGTCTCGGTGCACAAGCCATAAGAATATAGGATAACTGTATCGACGAGTGCCCTAGTGCATAAGTCATTCCGTGCCCCCGTGCACGAGTTAGCATGCTAGAACATTGAAAGACTATATCGGTGTGAGTGCCTCGATGTACGAGCGATAGAAAATTGAATACCTTATCGAGGCATGCCTCAGTTGTACGAGTCAGAAGGATGGAACATAAGTATAACACGTTGAATACTAAGGCATATAATATGGAAACACGGCTTCGAGACGTGCATTGAATGCACGATATAAGGAAAGACGGCAAGCAACTGCACAATACTTACAAAAGATGGCATCATTGAGACGAGGAGAACAGTGGCACGGATGTGTCATAACTGTCGATGCGGCATGGTGCCTTCAAAATGTCCGTGGCCTTCGGACCGTTCATTAGGAACATTGGGGCGTTGTTTCAATTGAAATAGATATAAGACAAACTTGCTTGGTTGTATGAAATATAAGATACGTTGTATGGTCAAATGGACTTAAAGACATATTGCCCGTACACGGGTGTTATCTTTCCTCGAACGTTGATCACCAGGGCGCTGGGACCGTTCGGCCTAGGAGGGACTGCGGGTAAAATCGGTATTGTTGGTACACTTTATTTAGACGGATAGCGACCTTCTAGTGATGTGATAAGCCACTTACTCGAGTATTTCGGGGGTTCTCTGATTGTTTTGGTTAGCAACCGCAAGTGATCATCATCTTACATATTCGATTTGATAAATATAAGTCCATTCTAGCCCGGAAAGCTAGTGACCTTCATATAGTTAAGGGCGATGCGTCGAAAGTACAAGGTACACTCATATCATGCACATATAGATACTCATAGAGAGCACTTATAACATGACAGAGAAAGCTGATAGGCATATTCACCTTGCGTCGGTGCAAGGGCGAGTGCGTCGATGTTGGTAAGAAGTCACGATAACAACACGGGATTGCTGTTGGTTGCCTGTTTACTTATGCGAATTGAATAACATGCTTGCCATGATAACATGCTTTATATTCTTCGAATTATGCCATGAACTGATCCTAAGGAGAACATAGAAAGAGAACTAAATTGTATGTTTGCATGAATCAATATAATACTAAATGTCGGTTTGTTAAGTGGATTTTTGATAAGTACAACGAGGACGAAAGTACTAATCTCCTACTAGTTTGCTAGCAGGTTCAGGGATTGGTCTGCTCGTGGCGGAGCTTGCTTGAACGCGTTGAGGCTTGGAATGACGAAACGTATTGAAGCGTGCGATCGCATTGACGCTCGGACTTGCAATAGGATTGATGCAGCCGAGATATAAAAGACATGATATATGGAACGGTGAAATCTTTTGTGGGCAAGAGAGAACCTGAGTGTTGTAGCCAATCTGGCATATATTGTTGGGCTATCGAAAGCCTTTGTAATCTTATTTTGTATATTAATAAAGAGAATTATTTCGTATACTCTGTTTTCCTTTCGTTGTTAATATCAACTCAAAGATAACCATTTGAGAACTTGTCATCTTGCCTTGTACGAGCGCAACTCCAGGCTCGTGCGGCATCACGCCCCCTGCGAGGACGATGATTCGGGTGATTTCGGGTCGGGGCATGACAGTTTTGATTTTCGAACGTTTGAAAAACTTGGGTCTCCCTTCAGTTGTAGATTTTTACATAGAGTTTTGTCCGAATTCTGCCAGAGTTCTGCCTTTGGAAAAACTGTAAATAGAGAAGAATTCTGATCATTTCAAATCACTCATTCACTTTCATCTCTTCTCTTCTAAGCTTACTTTTCTTTCCAAAGAATTCTAAAATTTTTTTATTTTCAAATCTCAAGCCAGTTACAATTCTTTAGTCAATTTGTCGGTACGGTACGGTCTAGAAGATTTCAAAAAAAATTGTAATCAAAGGCTTGATTGAAGAAAGACTCTTCAAAATTGAAGTTGGTCGAGTTATTATTATCAAAGCTCGCGTCTGTAGAAGTTGCAAGGACTTCGTATGAAAACTTACAGATTTTCCAATAGTGGATTTAACTGGAAGCTAGAGTTCTTCCGACTGGACTAGTCCTCATAAGAGGAAAACCAGTATACATCGTTGTGTTTGCGTTTGCCTTCTGATCTCATTTCTTTTACAGTTATTATTTTGTGATTATTGATTTAATTCTGTGATCTTGCTGCTAACAAGTTTTTAATTAGCAATATTCTGCTGCCTACTCTATTCTGTAACGTCCCAGTCCCAAAATAATAGGACTAGAAACGTATCATGCCAGCTGTATACATACGAGTAAATATACGGCTCGTATGTATACATAAGCTGTAAATGTAGAAAGCCAAGACACTAAATCTCATCCACGAAATAAATAATAATATAAAAACAACTTTGAGTTTGTCATGTACACAATAGTTGGGCGAAGACAAATTCACTACCAACTAAATTAAATATGGAAAAATATACAAAGAAAGAATTGAGCAAGCGAGAGCAATGGCGAGTCAAAGAGCAATCATCACGAAGGAAGGAATGGCCTTAGCTAGAGCACCTGCAAGAAATCACGAAACACACACCTGGAAAGATCACCAGGTCCTCAGAGGTGTTGGCCTATTGGTCATATGATCAACATGATTTTAATAATTGATTAAACTCTGTCTGGATATATGAAGCTAGTCAAGATGTATCGAACTCTTGGACATGAACAAGAACAGCTATCTACACAGTTCAAGACCGAAGCTATGTTTGCCTGTTCGAGTCTGTATTTCCTTCAAGCAATGTATTTTTTATTTTATTGAGTATAGGAATACGTTGTACACCGAGTCGTACTAGCAAATAGGCTATTCTAAAATATTTTCAAAATACTTTTAAAATGTCCTTTGTTTTGAAAAATATTCTTTTAAACAAAAGCTTCAAAAAGGTTTTCAAAAAGATTTTCAAAAATCCCCAAAAACTGATTTTAAAAACCTAACCTAACCCTGACAGAACTCGGCCAGAGTTCGGCCAGAGTTCGGTTGGTGGCCGTTTGATTTTTGAATTCTCTGGAACTTGGTCCTCCTGCAGTTGCGGATTTGACCGAGATTTCCTCATCGAGTTCTGCCCGAATTCTGCCAGAATTCTGTCTTTGGAATTCCTATAAATAGAGAAGGATTTCGATCATTTCAACTCACTCATTCACTTTCAATCTTCTTTCTATCTAAAGCTTTCAGTCTTCCATAGAATTTTTCTTGAGCTTTAAATTTCAGATCCTAAGCCAATTACAATCCTCTAGTCAATTTGCCAATGCGGTGCGGTCTAGAACTTCTGAGAGATTGTAATCAGAAGGCTTGATTGAAGAATACCTCTTCACATTTGAAGTTGGACGAGTTCTTCGTATCAAAGCTCGCGTTGTAGAAGTTGCAAGGACTTCGTAAGAAAACTTACGATTTTTCCAATAGTAGATTCAACTGGTAGCAAGAGTTCTACCGACTGGATTAGTCCTCAACAGAGGAAAACCAGTATACATCGCTGTCTTTGCGTTTGCATTCTTATCTCTGCCTTTACTTTACTTAGTTGTGATTATTATTCTGTGATCTTGCTGCTAACATTTTTTAATTAGCAATATTCCGCTGCCTACTCTATTCACCCCCCTCTAGAGTATTGTGCTTTTCGATTTCGTTCCTACAATTGGTATCAGAGCTGGTACTGCAACTAGAGGTAATATATTCTGATCCCAATTGTTCCTACAATTGGTATCAGAGCGGGTGTTACAGGTAAAGCAAAGGTAACAGTGCAATTATTTATTCATTTTAATTAACTATTATATAGATCACAGCACAACACATGGCAACTGTGAAATTCATAAGTGAAGGCCAGGCCACAAACAGACCTCCACTGTTTGATGGTACGAACTATACCTATTGGAAAACACGGATGAGTTTCTTCTTGAAATCTCTTGACTTTGATTTATGGTCTATTGTTATTGATGGCTATCAAAATCTACCTCGTATAAATGTTGATGGAGTTTTAGTTGAAAAACCCCATAGCAGATATACAGAGGAGGAAAAAAAGGCCAGTCTTGACGCACGTGATATTAACGCTCTATTTTGTGCTTTAGACAGAACTGAATTTAACAGGGTGTCTATCTGCACAACGGCTAATGAAGTGTTGAAGCTACTTGAAGTCACACATGAAGGCACGACTCAAGTCAAAGAATCTAAAGTCAGCAGACTTACTCAAGAGTATGAGGTGTTCAAGATGAAGCCCAACGAAACAGTTACTCAGTTGTTCGAAAGATTCTTGGATATTGTAAATCCTTTGTCCTCCCTAGGCAAAGAGTACAGTAACCATGAAAAGATTCGCAAACTCCTGCGAGCACTTACCAAGAACTGGATTCCAAAGGCTACTACAATCATTGAAGGGAACGACCTCACAACTATGTCCCTCGAAGTACTCATGGGTAAGCTACTCACTCATGAACTGGAGCTACAAGATTTTGAAGAGCCTGCACCAAAGGTGAAGACGATCGCTTTCAAGGCTCAGCACAGAAAAGCTGCTGAAGGTGACTCAGATAGCAGTGAATCTGATGCTGAAGATCAAGCACTCCTAGCAAGGAAATTCAAAAGATTCATGAGACATGAGAAGAGAGCCAAAGAAAACAACAGCAACAACTGGTATCAAGATGATGCTGTCTGCTATGGCTGCAAGAAGAAGGGACACATGAAGAAAGATTGTCCAACAAACTCATCATCAAGCAAGAAGAGCAACAGATATGAAAAAGGGAACCTGAAAAGATCAACATCACGAAAGTAAGCCAACACCAGCATATGGCATGAAAGTGAAGCCAGCGACTCAGAAGACGAACAATCAGAAGACGCTGCAAACGTATGCTTTATGGCATCCGATCAGGTACCTACTGAATCTGTAGTTGATACATATGATGACTTCACCTTTGAGCAATTAGGAGATGCCTTCAGTGAACTGATGACTGATTACAGGAAACTGCGTAGCAAGTATCAGACCTCTAAGAAGGTACTCAAAGAGTACAAAGGTGAAATAGGTAGACTTATCGACCTACTAGCTGAGGTTAGAAATAATGTTAGTGAGTCTGGTGAGCTTTCTTCAATAAAGCTCTTATTACACGAGACTACCAAGTCATCTGAAGAGAAAGACAAAGTTATTGACCATCTCAAGGAAGAACTTTCTAAACAGTACCAAAATGCACTCAATTAGCGACGGATATTTAGCGACAAAATTTTTTTGTCGGTGTTAGCGACGGCTTCGTGGTCGCTCAGCGACTGAGTACCGACTACACGCCTTTGCCATTTTTTATTTTAATTTTAGGGGGAGGAAAGGTCGCACGTCCGTCGCTAGACTGTCGGAATTATAGCGACGGATCCCCAGTTGTCGCTACGTAGTCGCTTATTTGGCGGAAATTGTGTAGAGAATTGGCGGGACATATCTTCGACTACGTAGCGACGGATATTCAGTCGGATAATCAATAATAGCGACTACTTGGCGACGGATTATGAGCAGTCGCTATGACGTCGCTAAATTTACATTCCAGACTTAAATGAAAAGGCGGGGGGAACTTTTAGCATTCCCTCCAATTTCAATCTCTCTTCTCTCTCTATCTCTCTCTCTCTCTCTCTCTCTCTCTCTCGCGCGGCTTCGGTGAACGACGTTGGCGTCCTCTCCTCTCTCTCTCTCCCGAAGGTAATCCCCTCTCTCTCTCTCTCTCGATCTCTCTCTCTCTCTCTCTGTGTCGCGGTGTCGACGTAGGGGCAGCAGGGGCGGCGGGCTTGGGGACATTCGGGCTTGGAGCGGGGGCGTCGGGGGCTGGGCGGCGGGCTTGGGGCGGGGGCGTCGGGGGCTGGGCGGCTGGCTTGGGGTGGGGGCGTCGGGTGCTGGACGGCTGGCTTGGGGCGGGGGCGTCGGAGGCTGGGCGGCGGGCTTGGGGCGGGGGCGTCGGGGGCTGGGCGGTGGGGTTGGGTCGGGGGCTGGGCGGCGGGATTGGGTCGGGGGCGTCGGGGGCTGGACGGCGGGCTTGGGGCGGGGGCGTCGGGGGCTGGGCGGCGGGCTTGGGGCGGGGGCGTCGAGGGCTGGGCGACGGGCTTGGGGCGGGGGTGTTGGGGGCTGGGCGGCGGGCTTGGGGTGGGGGGGTCGGGGGCTGGGCGGCGGGCTTGGGGCGGCGGGCTTTGGTCGGGGGCGGCGGGGGGCTTTGCTTATTAAATTCATCTGAGTTTATATATTGGCTAAATAATGTGTTATCCATATTGGGTGTTATCCATTAGTTTGGTGGTGTTTGGATTAGTAAATGTGAATATGGAGTTTGGGTTCATGGTGTATATGTTCACTGTGTCAAGGATAGTACGAGTTCTTCATCTGCATAAGTCAGTTGTGTGCTTCTATATAGATGTATATATCTATACATCTAAATGTGATATACATATATATGTGTATGTGTGCTTTAGAGAGTGAGGAATGAAAGGCAGGCCTACCATGCCTATTAGCATGCAGGACGGCTTGGGGTGTAATGTGTGATTGTAGACATGGTAGGAATTATAGGTAATTAATGCTAGTGTGACTAGACTAAGGTAGTGCTTGCTAGATAATAAGGACACTCTAGTATCCTAACCAAGTTAATTTTAGACTAGATATTTAGGATATAGCTCCCATATCCTAGAAGTGGACTCTTGCAATTTAGAAATAGATAAATTGACTCAGTTTGGTATCGGTATCGCACTATCGGTATCGGTATCGTACTATCGGTCAAGGTTCACAATATCGGTATCGGAATCGGTTTCGGACTATTCCTATGAGTATTGGTATCGGCGATATCGGTAGTATCGATGGTATCGTATCGGAGTATCGGACTTTGGTATCGGAAAACAAATAATTATTAATAAATTATTTACATTTAAAAACATATATTTTATACATTTAGGCATAATTTTAAGTATTTCAGCGTTATTTTTTAGTAGTTTTGAAATTATATGAAATAGTATTCACCCTTACCGATTGGTTTTACCGAATTGACCGGAACAAAGACCCCCAATGTCGGTATCGGTCAATATTTGGTATCGGTCGGTATCGGATCGAAACATGCCAAACGGTATCGGTATCGACCGTATCGGATCGGTATCGACCGATACTTTAAACCATGCTATCGGTATCGAACTATCGGTATCGGTATCGCACTATCAGTATTGGTATTGGTATCGCACTATCGGTATCGAACTATCGGTATCGAACTATCGGTATCGGTATCGGTATCGCACTATCGGTATCGGTATCGGTATCGCACTATCGGTATCGAACTATTAGTAACAACTGTATTTAGATTTTTCTCTTCTCGAGCTAGAATACTAGCGGATCCACCAGTTACATGATTATATACTAATTCTGTTTAGTTTATCTTACTATACAAATTTTTACATCTAATCTGTGATGGATCGTTATTTCGTTGATCGTACATGGATGTACAAACGATAACACGAGAGCAGAATAGGTGTGAGTGACAATTTTCAGGCAGGCGTGGAAGTGTTTCTTAAGTATGCCATGAGCAAAGCTCAGTTTATGGACGGTAACAAAATCAAGTGTCCATGTCGTAATTGTCGCAATAGACGTTACGAAGAAGTGGTGAGTGTAAGAGATCATTTGACCCGTAAGGGTTTCGTACGTGATTACGGCCTGTGGTCATCGCAAGGTAAACTATATGCCGAAAGACAGGTTGCGAATGCTGCTACTTATGCTTTTGATGATAATGCTGTAGCGAATTTTGTCGTCGATGACGACGAATGCTCCGTTGATTATGGAGACGTGCAGAACCTTGCACGAGATATGGTGTACGACGCGGCAGGGCCTAATTTTGATCCGGAGGATCCTAATCCCGAGGCGAAGGAGTTCTATGATATGTTTCAGGATGCTGAAACTTCTTTATATCCTGGTTGTGATCCACATTCCGTACTGTCAGTGACGATGCGGTTGTTGAACATAAAGTCCGATTTTAACTTGCCACAAACTTGCTATGATCGGATTACACAACTAATGAAGGAGGTGTTACCGAAGGAATCAAAAGAGCTTCCAAAAAACTTCTACAAGTCGAAGATGATGGTCCGACAACTGGGACTGGGGTACGACAAGATAGATTATTGTCGCAACGGATGCATGTTGTACTACAAGGAGAACGAGGATGTAGAAAGTTGTCGCTTCTGTAATGCGAATCGTTACAAGGAAGTCAGGGGAAAAGGAAAGTCAACTAGAAAATGACGTCCTTACAAGTATATGCATTACTTGTCGATCACGAAGCGCTTGCAGAGGATGTATATGTCTCAGAATACAGCAGAACACATGACGTGGCACAACGAAGAACGCACAAAAGACGATGGAGAATTGTCACATCCTTCGGATGGAGAGGCGTGGAAATATTTCGATTTTTGCCATCCAAATTTTGCTGCAGAGCCCAGAAATGTACGTATAGGGCTATGTTCTGATGGATTCGCCCCTTTCGGGCAGTCGGGATCTCAATACTCCTGCTGGCCGGTCATTCTGACCCCTTACAATCTGCCACCATGGATGTGTATGAAGACTCCTTATATGTTCTTGACAGCTATCATACCGGGTCCCAAAAATCCGACGAAGAATATCGATATATATTTACAGCCGTTGGTGGATGAGCTAAAACAGCTGTGGGAGATCGACGTCACGACGTATGATATTTCCAAGAAACAGAACTTTCAGATGAGAGCTTCACTGATGTGGACAATCAATGATTTTCCCGCATACGGTATGCTGTCGGGATGGAGTACTCACGGCACCCTGTCTTGTCCGATATGCATGCAAAATAGTAAGGCGTTCCGTCTTAAGCATGGAGGAAAAACTTCTTTCTTTGATTGTCATCGTCAATTTCTGCCCGCGAGTCATCCTTGGAGAAAGAACAAGGACGCATTCAGAGCTGGAAAACAAGAATTTTCTCATCCGCCTGCCAGATTGTCGGGATACAATATTTGGGAAGATGTAAAGGATTTGCCCACTGTAATGGAAGATCCATCGAACAATCGTGTCGATGGGTTCGGACAAACCCATAACTGGACCAAACGGAGTATCTTCTGGGACTTGCCTTATTGGAAAGATAATCTTATAAGGCATAATCTTGATGTTATGCGTATCGAAAAGAATGTATTCGATAATGTCTTCAATACCGTCATGGACATTAAAGGAAAGACGAAGGACAATCCAAAAGCAAGACAAGACATTGCCGAGATATGCAAGCGTCCTTATCTGAACTTGATATAAAGGGGAGCTGCTGGACAATTAAGTAAGCCGATAGCACAATACACATTGAGCAAGGAAGATAGATTAATAATCTGTAAGTGGGTATCTACTTTAAGATTTCTCGACGGCTATGTGTCGAATTTGTCTAGATGCGTTGACCTCAATGAACGCAAGCTAATGAGAATGAAGAGTCATGACTGCCACGTGTTTATGGAAAGATTACTGCCCATTGCTTTGAAAGAGTTGTTGCCTTCTGCTGTATGGGTTCCGTTGGCCGAACTATCAATATTTTTTAGGGATATTTGTTCAACTAAGTTGACTGTGCAATACATGGTTGAACTTGAGGAGAAGATTATCTTAACAATTTACAAGTTGGAGAAAATATTTCCTCCTGGCGTCTTCGACAGCATGGAGAATCTACCGATTCATCTAGCATACGAAGCCCGTGTCGGTGCATCTGTTCATTATCGATGGATGTACCCATTTGAAAGGTACATAAATATCGATATAATTTAAGCTGAATTTCAGTGGGTTTTAAAATTCTTTCTTAATTCTCAAGATAATTTGTCTCTCTAGATACCTACACCATCTAAAGAAGAAAGTTGGCAACAAAGCTCATATAGAGGCTTCGATATGCGAAGCATATCTTATCGAAGAGGTGTCAAACTTCTGCTCCATTTATTTCGATACTCATGTTAAAACAAATCGAAATAGACCTCAAAGGAATGACGAGGACGTTGAGGATAGAGGAAGATTCAATGTAAGGGGCAAGCCTGTTGGGGTTAGTAAAAAACGGTGGTTGACAGACGACGAGTATGATGCGCTCACCGATATGTCTTGTTAAACTGTGACATACAAGAAGTGAGAGATTTGGAGAAGTAAGTCAGTACACTTGCACTCGTTATAATCTCGAATTTGATGAAGTAAGTGACTACACTTATATATTCTTATTTTCTCTAATAGTGTATTTAGAGATGAAGTCAAAATGAGGAGACCCGATATTACCGATGAGGGACTTCAAAGAGAGGTTGATTGTACATTTTCGTCATGGTTTCGCAAATACGTAAGTAACTGTGATTGTAATTGAGATTATTAATATATAATCTGAAATATTTAAATTATAAATATTTGTTTACAGGTTTTATTGCCTGAAACAACACTCACTCATGAGAGTGTTCGTTATCTGGCACTGGGACCGAAGAAGCAAATAAAGACTTGGCCAGACTATGTCGTTAATGGCTTCAGGTTTAAGTCAACTCATAATGCTATAAATGTCGAATTTATCAATGACGGCATCAATACCAAGGATTTCGGTGTTTGCATAAGAGGCACCGTCTATGACGACGAGCCGGACTTTGAATATTATGGAGTGCTTCGGGATATTGTAGATTTACAATATACTGGCCCATATGATATGCATATTGTGATGTTCAAATATGAGTGGTTCGATACGACACCAAATATCGGTTGGAGAATCGATAAACAATTTGGATTCGTCGATATAAATTATCGCAGGAGGTATAGAGGGTCCGATACATTTGCGACAGCAAATCAGGCTGTTCAAGTCTACTATACAAGCTACCCAAGGCATCGTAGAGATCGATTTGACTGGTGGGCAGTATGCAAGATTAAATCTAGAAATACATTCAACGTTGGAGACCCAGCATACCAAGAGGAACAGATCAAAAAGTCCCAATACTTGGGACAACACTCAGATACAATGGATGTTGAAGATATTGTTGAGGAAAATAGAGGGGAGGAAGAGGTTGATACACAAGACTTAGCTGTCAACCAGGGGAGAAAGAGGCGTCTTGTCCCAAATTTTGAGGCAGAAGAAGAAGAAGAAGAAGAAGAAGAAGAAGAAGAAGAAGAAGACGAAGAAGAAGAAGAAGAAGAATTTGATGGAGATGAGGATACAGATGAAATCGACGATGAAGATAGGGATGAGGATGAGGATGAGGAGGATGATGATGAGGACGAGGCCGAGGATGAGAACGAAGACGATGATTAGGTTAAATATTGTTGTATATTAAAAACTCTTCCAATTACGTGAATTAAGTTTGACCTCATAAAAGCAATTACGTGAATTCATATTTTTTTCATTCGATTATTGGCTTATTGCAGATGGCACTCCTAGTCTTTTTCGTTGCGGCGGCACTCGTCTCCCTACTGGTGGTATGTATATTTTAGTTTAGTTTTTTATATCCATTTACACTTTTATATTGTTAATTATGTTTATGTGTTCTATTTACAGGTCATGATGGCTGGCCGTGGTCGTGGTGCTGGTCGTGGTGGTGGTGGTGGTGGTGCGGGTCGTGGTCGTGGTCGTACTGGTGCTGGTGGTCGTGGTCGCATTCAAAGTTCCCGGGATGTGACCCCATCGAGCGAGCCCGACCCGGAGAGTACCCCGGGCACAGACGCATCCCGCCCTCGATCGACCACTTCATCGAGGCAAGAGTCCGGATCTGCTAGCGGATCCGTTCAGCTATCGGAACCACCACCAGCGGATCCACCAGGGGATGCCCCAGTTACTGCACAGTGGGCCTCGGAGTACCCCCATACTCGGTTCCATCCGGTTACTGGGGAGTACATACGAGGACCCGCGGATCCTCCGACGGCACCAGAGAGGCCGAGAGGCGAGTTCCGACGAGAGCTATGGCCCGCGGGAACCTCGTAAGTAAATTTAAGTTAATTTATTAAATTTCTTTCATTTATTCAAGTTAATAATCCAGTCGTTTCTTCTTTGTAGGTTTTTTTCGTTTAATGTTGGCAGGGCCCTTGGAGAAATTATCAGGGCTAACTTTCACGGTCCCTACCTCAACTTTTCGTCGGTGCCCCCAAACGTGCAGTACGTCTGGCTCGACGAGTTGAGGGTATATATCTATATCTTTTGGTTAAGTCTATGTGATTCTTTAATCAACCATTTTTTAAATTACGTGATAATTGATTTTCTGTGTTAGACAACGTAATGGTGGCCCCCCCATCGCGAGGAGGGGATCCGCAAGACCTACAGAAGCGCTTGCTCGAAGAAGATACGAGATATGATTCATGACCTAAAAATGGGGCATACGAGGCCGAATTAGATCCGGTAGAAGTATTATGAGGACCTCTTAGGCATGATGGATACCCCTGCGTACAAGGAGAAATCGAAGAAGGCGAAGGTGAACCGATCTGCCGTGGGCCTTCATACGGGGGGATCAAGGTCCCATGCAGTGACACTTGCAGATCTGGTGAGCAACCGTAAATTTATTTCACTATCGAATTAGGTATTATTAATTAAAGGAGTTAATTAGTTTCTACGGAAATTTTATATGCAGGCCCAACGGGCGGTAAAGGAAGGAAGGGCACCAGAATCGGTCACCATGCACGACGTGTTCCAGCATACGCACAAAAGACGGAAGGACGGGAGCTTCGTCGACGAGGGGGCCAAGGAGACTGATGTAAGTACTTATATTTATGAGATTAACGTTAGAATTAAAAGTATTCGGACTATAACTTAGGTAAACTTAGGATTCACACTTAACTTAGTGAAACATAGGATTTAGATTACAACTTAGGTAAATCTTATAATATAAACACATTCATTTGATAGGCTGCGTATCGTGAGGCCCTTAGTCGGGCTCAGTTAACCGACACCGAGGATGTCGGTGAAACGACGCCCTTCCTGACGCCCTCTTCTTTGGCCGTTCGGAACGACTTGTTCGTAGATACCGTCGGCGGCTTTAAGAAAGGGTTCCTGTACGGAGTCAGCTCCCTAGGGCCATTGCATATGGCGACGCAGAGATTTCCACCGACACCGCCTTCTCCCGTGGCCCGGGCAGACGATGATGTTAGGTCGCAGCTTACGCAGCTGCACAAGGCGGTGTCGTCCTTGCGGGAGCAATTTGCCACGTACTTTCCGCCTGCGTCTGCTGCTGCCGGTCCGTCTGCTGATGGTGCTCGTCCGTCTTCGACTGGTCCGTCGACTGCAGGTGTCGGTCCATCTTCCGTGGGCCATCTTTCTTTCAACCCTGATGCCCCTGTGGTACCGCCTATGACTGTGACGTCACTCCTGGATCTCATGTTCGTAGAGCAGCTACGCCGACTTTCGAGTAGTGTCTACGACGGCTTGCCTCCGTACCTTGTGGAGGAGTATATTCGTCGGTCGCATATGGGATTACCACTACCGGACAATCGACCTCCTCCTTCTTAAAATATTATATTAATAAAATTTGGATTATTTGTGAGAGCTTTGAACTAATTGTGCTATAATCGGCTTATAGCACCGGATATTATGTTACTCTTTAGGATAATTGATATTTATTTTCTATTAATTTGGTTTGGTCTGTGATTCTTGGATAATTGGTGTACATTAAATTCGTATGTGCATATTTGGTCTATGTGATTCTTGGATAATTGGTGTGCATTATATATTTGGTCTGTATGATTGTTGGATAATTGGTGTGCATTATATATTGGTTTGGTTTATGCATATATTTGTGAACAGGGAAAGTGCTGCAATTTTTTTTTGCCAAAAAACTCAGTTAGCGACGGACTAGTGACCGTTTAGCGATGGATAATCCCAGTTGTCGACGGTTCGTCGACGGATTAGCCGTCGCTATCTGGAGTTTTTAAAGTGTTTCCAAGTAGCGACGGATGCTCGACGGATTATCCGTCGGCAAGGTTCTGGTGGTATAAACTTCGACGGAATAGCGACGGCCTATCCGTCGCCAGGGCGACTGATAATCAGCCGCTAAGCAGTCGCTCGCTCTAGCGACTGCTTTGCGACGGATTATCCGTCGACATGGTTCTGGAAATGCCTGACATTTCCAGAACCATGGCGACGGATAATCAGTCAGTAATCCGTCGCTGTGGCGACGTTGTAGCGACGGATTAGCGACTACTCTTTCGTCGCCATGGTACTGGAAATGCCAAGCATTTCCAGAACCTGATCGACGGATAGTCCGTCAGCACGCCGTCGCTAATCCGTCGTTCGTTACCGACGAATACCGACGGATGAGCGACAGAACGATACGCTCTGATACGCTGTTACGACGGGTTACCGACGGAATTTTACGTCGCTATTGTCTGCACAGTTCAGTACTTAATAGTTGAAATGGACGACAGTCCGTCGAAAATGCGTCGCTAATGCTTCGTATTGTGATGTCGATAATCCGTCGCTATTCCGTCGTTTGACGACAACTTAGCGACGAACCGTTATTAGCGACGAGCTGATTGCCGACGGATGTTTTTAGCTAAAATCCGTCGATCATCGATCGCTATTCGTAATTACCGTCGGTTTAGCGACGGATAGGGCCGTCGCTAAAAGGATAAATTTTGGTAGTGAAAGAGAAGAAAAGTCTTCAAAGTGCACAAATCAGAATGGAAACACTCACTTCTGATTATACTAAGTTGTATGACACTTCCAAAAGATTAGAAATTAGGTTAGGAAAATAGCCTGAGACTGCTGCTTCCTTCCCTAACACGTGTCACTTACCGAAAAATCGGAACATTCCCAAGCCAAACACTGTCAGACCTAACCCTATCAAACCTTTACCCCAAAAGGTTAAGCCCAAACAGGATTATAGGTATGCTTTCTTCTATACTAGAAAACCTAAACCTACCAACCATGCACACCACTCAGCTTTCAACACTTGACATGCAAAATATCATTATTGTGGCCTCATTGGTCATATTTCATCTGTATGTCGAATCAGAAAGCTTGTTGATTTAAATATTTATGCTTGGATACCAAAGGCTAACATTTCAGGACCCTACAAGAAATGGGTACCAAAAGTTTCATCTGCAAACAGTTTTGTAGGTGGAACACCTTTCACATGCTAGAAGCAAATGGATCCTCGACAGCGGTTGCTCACGGCATATGACCGGTGACGCTACACTATTTGCAACACTGTCGAAGAAAAAGAAGGAAGGCTATGTCTCCTTCGGTAATAACTTGAAAGGGTATATTATTGGTATCGGTGATGTTGGTAAGTCTCCCTATCCTGTTATTAAAGATGTCTGTCTGGTTACCGAGTTGAAACATAATCTACTCAGCATAAGTCATCTAGCTGATCATGGTTATGGCATCAACTTTGGCAAAGACAAATGTACTATAGTTGATAGCTCAACTGGTAGTACTATCTTTGAAGGTATCAGGGAAGACAACATATATGTTTTCTATTTTTTAGAAGAAACTAATATTTCAGGTAGATGCTTAATGGCTAAAAGCGATGAGACTCATCTGTGGCATATGAGACTCGGTCACGCAAATATGGACACAATATCAAGATTATCCACAAAGAAGCTAGTACGCGGTTTACCGGACATAACATTCAAAGATGACTCAGTATGCAGCCAATGTGAAAAGAACAAAGCTACCGGATCCACATTCAAGTCAGTAAATGCAGTATGTACTACTAGACCTCTATAATTGCTTCATATTGACTTATTTGGTCCTAGCAGAGTTGCTAGCCTCGGAGGTAAGCTTTATGCTTTTGTAATTGTAGATGATTTCTCTAGATACACGTGGGTATACTTCTTGACACGCAAGAATGATGCATTATCCGACTTTGTTGCCTTTTACAAGAAAGTACAGAATGAAAAAGGTTACATGATCACTCGCATAAGAAGCGATCATGGTGGCGAATTTAAGAATACAGAGTTTGAGCATTTTTGTGACACACACGATTTTGTACACGAGTTCTCCTGCCCTAGGACTCCACAACAAAATGGAGTTGTGGAACGTAAGAACAGAACTCTATCCGAAATGGCCAGAGTAATGTTAAACCAGTTTAGTCTACCCAAATATTTCTGGGCTGAAGCTGTCAATACAGCTTGTTTTGTTCTCAATGGAGTTCTAATTCGACCCAAATCGAAGAAGACTCCATTTGAGTTATGGTTTGATAGAATTCCATCTGTTTTATATTTTAGAATATTTGGTTGTAAATGTTTTATTCTTAATACAAAAGACAATTTGGGAAAGTTTGACGAAAAGGCCGATGAAGGTATATTTTTAGGTTATACGGCCAAGAGCAAAGGATACAGAGTCTTCAACAAACGAACCATGATCATCGAAGAGTCAATCAACGTCACTTTTGATGAGCTGAATCAAATGACTATCGATGACAATGACGAAGATCCAACTGTATCAAGCTCAACAACAGCTGATTCTCAACCAAGCTCGGCACTAGCTGATCCTCCTAGAGAAGATCCAGGAACCAGCTACCTTCAGAGTCTGCCGAAAAGATTAAAATTTACGGCTGATCATCCAAAAGATTTGGTAATTGGTGACATTACCAAAGATGTAAGTACTCGTACATCCAGTAGAGATATTATTTCTAGTGTTGCATTTATTTCACAGCTAGAACCCAAAACTATTGATGAATTGCATGTAATGATAGTTTTTGGATAGATGCTATGCAAGAGAAATTAAACCAATTTGAACGGAATCAAGTTTGGAAACTTGTTCCCAAGCCTATTGATCGTCCGGTCATTGGCACCCGTTAGGTATTCCGAAATAAACTAAATGAGAATGGTTTAGTGACTCGTAATAAGGCTCGACTCGTAGCTCAAGGATACAATCAAGAAGAAGATATCGACTACGATGAGACTTATGCCCCAGTTGCGAGATTAGAATCCATTCGCATGTTATGTGCATTTGCATGTTTTCATAATTTCAAACTATTTCAAATGGATGTCAAGAGTGCATTTTTAAATAGTTTTATTAAAGAAGAAGTTTTTGTAGCACAACCTCCAGGTTTTACAGATTTTAAAAATCCTGATCATGTTTTTAAGTTGAAGAAAGCTTTGTACGGTTTGAAACAAGCCCCTTGTGCTTGGTATGATCGTCTAAGCTCTTTCCTACTTGACAACAGTTTTTCAAAAGGCAAGGTTGACACTACACTTTTTATTAAGTCCTTTAATGGTAAGCTTCTTTTAATACAAGTCTATGTAGATGATATCATATTTGGATCTACTGATGAATCTCTGTGTCAAGAATTTTCTAAGTATATGCAGAATGAGTTTGAGATGAGCATGATGGGAGAGCTGAAATTCTTTTTCGGACTGCAAATCAAACAAACTGACAATGGGACATTCATAAATCAAGCGAAGTACACAAAAGATTTGCTAAAGAAGTTCGATCTGGACAATGTCAAACCTATTGGCACTCCGATGGCAACTTCAACAAAGCTTGATATTGATGAACAAGGCAAGCCGGTCGACACACGTAAGTATCGAGGTATGATCGATAGTTTACTTTATTTAGCTGCTAGTCGTCCAGATATAATGTTTAGTGTTTGTCTGTGTGCACATTTTCAAGCTAATCCAAAGGAATCACATCTGTGCGCAGTTAAGCGTATCTTTCGATACCTTAAGGGCACTTCTTCTGTTGGCTTGTGGTATCCCAAAATTAAGTCCTTTGACCTTACTGGTTATTCGGATACAGATTTTGCCGGATGCAAAGTTGATAGAAAAAGTACCAGTGGCACATGTCATTTCTTAGGCAAAGCTTTAGTCTCATGGTTTAGTAAAAAGCAAAATTCTGTAGCCCTATCAACAACAGAGGCTGAGTATATCGCCGCAGGACGTTGTTGTGCTCAGATTTTATGGATGAAACAAACCTTGGAAGACTACGATTTATTTTATACACATATTCCCATTTTCTGTGATAACACGAGCACTATTAATTTGACTAAGAATCCTGTATGTCATTCTCGTACTAAACATATCGAGATTAGACATCATTTTCTTAGAGATCATCATCAAAATGGAGATATTGACCTTGTATACATAGATACTGAGAATCAATTAGCTGACATTTTCATAAAACCTCTAGCAGAAGATCGTTTCAATTATTTACGTCAAGAATTAGGAATTTTGGACGTCAATAATATTAATTAATTTTGTTTTATGATTTTATTTCAATATGCAAAAACTGTGTTAGAGACAAGCCAATAAAGAGTCTGTCTGTCACCACAACTACGGTTGAAGCGAAGCTGTACTTAAGAGTTCCCCGGTGAACCTCCGCCAGCTGGGACAGTACTCCTACAGCTAATCTGAAACAGTCGCTGTGTAACGAAATTTAATTTATAAAATAACATTAATTACATTATTTTAATGTCAAAATTACTAATCTTTGAATTAAATATTTGAAATGAGCCAATGAAAAAGAAAGTGTTCCAAACCAAACCCAGGCAAATTCGGCCAGACTTCGGACCGAATTCGGTCCGAGTTCGGTTGAGGGTGTCAGGTTATATATACCAGAACCCGAGAGCCTTTCTTCCTCATTGTTTCTAAACTACATCATAACCAGCAACAACAGCCGCGAAGGAGCCCCGAACCCTAGTTCTTCACCACCCCCTATCTTCTAATCTAAGTGGTAAAATCAATCCAAACTTTGGATTCGTGCGGAGTTCGTCGTTCTCTTCGACATACTTTGATTTCGAGAGGTATAACTCCATCTTTCTCCACTTTTCAATTAGTGCATATTTACTTCTATTTGTACAAATGGCACCTAAGGGATTCAACTCCTTTAAGAGGAAGAAGACAACCAACCCAAGTGAGGAAGGTTCATCTTCGGATCCACCTACTAATTCCCTATTTTCGCCAGTCCAATCTAGCGACGGCGCATTCGACGGATTTTACTTTTAAACCCTAGACCAAGCCTTACTGTGGTATGGAGACTTCTCCATGAGATCCATATGCACAGGCGCACCCATCAAGTGGACTGTATTTCCTGATCATCGCCATTTCTTTGAGGCATTAGGGTTACAGCATTTTGTTAAACTCTGTTTTTCCGTAGCAACTAATGCCATTAGACTGTTTTACTGCAATATCATATTAAACACTTTTGATGTAAGCACACGTGTTGGAGGATTAGATATCAATTTCAATGATGTTTTCTTAGCGGAGATCCTTGGTATTCCCAACGAAGGTGAACCGCTTGTTGACATCACTGAGTTTGATTTCCCCGAAGGCACGACACTTACCAGTTTCAAAGCTGAACTTTGGCACCTGATAGAGTTCGCTCTGGAAAGTTCCAGGCAAACAACCTGAACTTGTTTAATTATGAATTGCACCGTATCATTTATTCTACTCTCCTTCCAAAGTCTACTTCGAAGGATGATGTCACGTCTCTTGAATTATCTGCTATGTATCACATTCTTAAGGGGATTCCATTTTCTGCCCCTAAGACTATTATTCAGATGATGGGACGTTGTCGTGCAAGAGATAGAAATCTCTCTTATGCGATGATTCTTCCACGCATCTTCCAGCGTTTCGACATTGACTTATCTACTTGTGCTCAAGACCCTGAGCCCAAGGTTCTCAAGTTATCTCGTCGCAGTATGACTGCATCTGCTCCTCCTGCTACTGCTCTACCTCCTCCACCTCCTCAGCAGTATGCTATGACATTTGAGGGCATACACCAGCACCTTTCAGATTTACACGTCTCTATGACGGACATGGCTCGCGAGCGTGAGTTCCGCGACGTCACCCGTTATCAGGCGATTGCAAACTCATTAGCTGATCTTCGTTTCGCCCAGACTGGACATTCAACCGGTTCTATCCCTAGAGATCCAGCTTTCTCTGGTTACCGCTGTGAGGATGAGGCTGTTCATGCCTACTTCCAGCCCGGTAACGCATATGATTGGTACCGTTCTGACCGTGCTCCTCCTCGTGACTATGTCGGTGAGTTTTACACTGGCGCTCCTCCTCACCCTTCTGGCGCGGGTACCTCAGGAGTTGGTCCTTCTGGACATGCTGGTCGTCATGCTGATGATGACGATGATGATGATGATGAGGAGTTGTGATATGTTTCTTTTTGAGACTTAGATATTATCTACTGTATACTTGGAAATGCTCCGACATTCCAAGTTTTTCTATTTTCAGACTTTATTATCAGTATTTTTTTGAGGACTTGTACTGGATTTGTTTTATTTGATGTCATTTGAACATCTTTATCAGCATGTTTATTGGTTTATGATTCACATCAGTTTATTTACTTAGCATTTATTTTATCTGCTTCTCAACTATAAACTGCCTGTGATATAATTCTTTGTTTATTATAAACTGCCTGAATACAAATACATGCCTGTGATGTTATGCAAAATTTTCTTTACTATTTCTATCATTTATCATGTTTATTTTCTTTTGTTTCTTCACTGTTTGTTATTTATGCATTAATTGCGGGGGAGCTTTTTTCTTTTTTGTAATTATTTTGCTAAGTGACAACGGAGGAGAAAAATAAAGATCTAACATTTCTTTTGAGAAAATGCAGGACATGAACTATTTTTGATTTTATTTCAAGCTTAAATGTTATATCATTCATAGTTTGTCAATTATCAAAATGGGAGAGATTGTTGGCCCATTGGTCATATGGTCAACCTGATTTTAATAATTGATCAAACTCTGTCTGGATATATGAAGCTAGTCAAGATGTATCGAACTCTTGGACATGAACAAGAACAGCTATCTACATAGTTCAAGACCGAAGCTATGTTTGCCTGTTCGAGTCTGTATTTTCTTCAAGCAATATATTTTTCATTTTATTGAGTATAGGAATACGTTGTACACCAAGTCGTACTGGAAAATAGGCTATTCTAAAATGTTTTCAAAATACTTTTAAAATGTCCTTTGTTTTTAAAAATATTCTTTTAAACAAAAGCTTCAAAAAGGTTTTCAAAAATTCCCAAAAACTGATTTTAAAAACCTAACCTAACCCTGACAGAGTTCGGCCAGAGTTCGGCCAGAGTTCGGCCAGAGTTCGGTTGGTGGCCGTTTGATTTTTGAATTCTCTGGAACTTGGTCCTCCTGCAGTTACGGATTTGACCAAGATTTCCTCATCGAGTTCTGCCCGAATTCTGCCAAAATTCTGTCTTTGAAATTCCTATAAATAGAGAAGGATTTCGATCATTTCAACTCACTCATTCACTTTCAATCTTCTCTCTATCTAAAGCTTTCAGTCTTCCAAAGAATTTTTCTTGAGCTTTAAATTTCAGATCCCAAGCCAATTACAATCCTCTAGTCGATTTGCCAGTGCGGTGCGGTCTAGAAGTTTCTGAGAGATTGTAATCAGAAGGCTTGATTGAAGAATACCTCTTCACATTTGAAGTTGGACGAGTTCTTCGTATCAAAGCTCGCGTTGTAGAAGTTGCAAGGACTTCGTAAGAAAACTTGCGATTTTTCCAATAGTGGATTCAACTGGTAGCAAGAGTTCTACCGACTGAATTAGTCCTCAACAGAGGGAAACCAGTATACATCGCTGTCTTTGCGTTTGCATTCTTATCTCTGCCTTTACTTTACTTAGTTGTGATTATTATTCTGTGATCTTGCTGCTAACATTTTTTAATTAGCAATATTCCGCTGCCTACTCTATTCACCCCCTCTAGAGTATTGTGCTTTACGATTTCGTTCCTACAGAGAGACGTAACAAGACACATAATATCATGCCGATAAACTGAATAAATAAGCTCAACAGAAAAGTATGCATGAGTAAAGGTTCCTAACCATTCTAGGTGATATGCACTTTGAGGACAACGTTCTACGCAGGGGCTGTAACGGATTCACGCAAGCAAGTAATAGAGAGTGGCCAGCAAATCGTGCTCATCCGAGACACTATCGGCCTGGGCAGAAGGTAGTGCTCATGAGAGTCACCCTCGGCCCAAAATGTGTGTAAAAATAAAATGTAGCCCCTACGCTAATAGCTGTCCCCTCCCCCCAATGATACTATACATGTGTCGACTCAACGACACTGTTTAATCCTTAATAACTGCCAAGTCTTCTATACAAATCTATTAGCAGTTATATCCTAACGCACGGCCTGTACGCGCCAATGATCAGTCAGCACGCAAGTCCGCATCTATATGCGACTCACAACTCACACACAATCTGTGGCACATCGTGACAGTTTATGAGATACACTAAACCTACGGTGGTCCCTTAACTCTAAGCCAATTGCATAAGTATAATAATTTGCATCTATATATGTTTTTGAAAGAGCAACATAAAGAAAAAAAGCATACATAATATTGAGCAAGAAATTAAACAGTAAAGGCAAGGTGTCTTGCCTGATGGATCGCCTGATGTGGTGCGGTGTTCTGACAAGTTCTGAATAGTCCGATGGCCGGGGTTGATGTAATGGTCCAAAATCGCGAGAAAATAGAAACATGTGATTAGTCATGAGCAATGAGGATAATTGGAAGAATTTGTGGAGTAGATAGTGTACAAATTCCTTAGAAAATATTTATATTACTTTTAAAAACATGTTTACTCGTAAAAATTCATTTACGGAATACTTTGAAAATATGTATATATAATTGAAAATTATATCTTATTAGTCAAATACTCTAAGTTGTAAATATGAGTATGGTGGAAACTATATTTCATAATTTAAAATATCTATTTTAGATAAATGTTTTAAAAATACTTCTAAATCATTTAGACCAAAAGTATAACTGGTCAAATATATAAAACGAAAAGAATATTTTAGTGTTTAAAATTAACTTAAAATTTTGCTAAAATATTTGCTCAATTCAATTAAAATAATAGTAATAATAATAATGTAGATAATAATATTTAACAAACTAATATTATAAATAATAACACTAATAATAATTAATAATAATGATAATAATATTAATAATAAAAACTTAACCCAAAAACAACACAATCCTCCTTAATAATAATAAATAAATAAGTATGTTTCCATTTTAAATCAATGATAATAATAAATAATAATAAATAATAATAATATTAATACTAAATACCAAAGCTTGAAGTTAACCACTTCTGTTCTATTTAACTTAAAAAATGTGGTAGAGAGAGAGAGAGAGAGAGAGAGTAGAAAAAGGGGAATCGGGAAGGGGCTCTCACCAGAGGGGCGGCTCCGGCTGTCGGCGTGCTGGCTCCGGGGAGAGGAGGCCGACAGGGTTCGGCGGCTCTGGGCAGAGCGCGGCGGGCTGTTCCCGTGCGGCGTGGCTCCGGTTGATGTCCCAGCGACGAGATCGGGCGCGCTCACCTGAGGGCGGAGTTCAGCTGGAGGCGCCACCCGCTGGGGCTGGTGCAGGCTTGGAGCGACGGCGGCCGTGGGAGGCGATGGGGGCGACGGCGGGTCTAGGGGAGTCGGAGAGGGCGGATGGGGGTATTCCAACGGCGGCGGCGATGGTCGGATCTGGCTGCGGGCGGAGCTTCCGGCAGGCGGGCGAACAGTCGGTCAGGTTAGGGTTCTTCTTCGTTCTCCTTTTTCTGGTGGTGGCGGTTACGTCGGGATGGGTGCGGGTGGCCGGGGACGGCCAGGATGGTGGTTTGGTGCTTGGGTTCGCAGAGTGCGGGCAGTGGTTGCGTCGGGTAGGGTCGTCGGCGCTGCGGGAAGAGCAGGGGCTGCAGGCGTGGAGGAGCAAGGTTGGTGATGCTGGCGACCATAGCGGTGTAGAGGTTCGGTTCACTCGGGGCCGTAGATGGAGATAGGGCTTGTGGGGATCGATGGTTGGTGATGGTATCCGGGTGATGATGGACACGAGGGGATATGTCCGATATGTCGGACACGAGGAGAACCATGTATATGTACTTGATGAATCTAGTGGATATGATCTGGACATGGACACGATACACGATTTGGTTGTGGATGAAAAATTTATGGAGGAGTACCTCTCCTTTTATAGGAGGTGGGAATTCCCAGTTGGATAGGGATTGGAAGAATTTAAATTCTCCATAGATAATATCATACTATTTTTAAATTCGATTTAAACTAAATCAATTCAAATCAAATCCAATCTAAATAAATTCTATACTTAATTTAAAATAATTTAAATACAGTCAATAAAATCTTTTGCAATTTAATTTACCATATTTAATCAAATATTAAATTTAACATAATCTCAAATATTATTTTCATAATTAAATAAATATAGTAATAATTAATTTCAAAAATCACGATAAATACTTTAATATTAATTCATGAACTAGCTTTTATAAATAACATAATATATTAATAAGCAAATTTTATATTTCGCAAAATATTAAACTACAATTTCCAAATCACAATTTATTTGTAAACGACGAATAAAATAACCATTTTATACAAAATATAAATATTTATCACCTTTGTTTGAACATGAGAAAAATAAAATTTATAATATAATAAAAATATTTTTCTAACATATGTACCTCGACACATATTCGCACTCGTCGAGAAATTACGAAACGTAAATCTCGCACTTACGCAAAAATGCGAACTCGTATGCAACGTGTAAATACGAAGTATAAAAATATTAAAAAAATCGTAGTAGAAATTTAGGGGGCTTACATATTCACCCCCCTCTAGAGTATTCTGCTTTACGACTTCGTTCCTACAATTGGTATCAGAGCGGGTTATACAGGTAAAGAAAGATAAAATTGCAGTTATATTCAATTATTCTTAATTGATATATAAATCACAGTATAACACATGGCAACTATAAAATTCACAAGTGAAGGCCAAGCCACAAACAGACCTCTACTGTTTGACGGCACAAGCTACACTTATTGAAAAATACGGATGAGTTTCTTCTTAAAATCTCTTAATTTTGACTTATGGTCTATAGTTATTGAAGGCTACAAAAAGCCTCCTCGTATTACTGTTGATGGAGTTTTAGTTGATAAATCCTATGATAAATGTACTGAGGATGATAAGAAAAAAAGTCAGTCTTGATGCACGTGCTATTAACGCTTTATTTTGTATTTTAGACAGAACTGAGTTTAACATGGTATCGACTTGCACAACATCGAATGAAGTGTGGAAACTTCTCGAAGTAACCTACTAAGGAACAACACAAGTCAAGGAGTCAAAGCTCAGCAGACTTACTCAAGAGTACGAGGCATTCAAGATTAAGCCAAATGAATCTGTCACTCAGATGTTTACAAGATTCCTGGATATTGTAAATCCTTTGTCTTCATTAGGCAATAAATACAGTAACCATGAGAAGATTCGTAAACTTCTACGAGCTCTCACGAAGAACTGGATTCCAAAGGCTACAGCAATCATTGAAGGAAACGAACTCTCAATAATGTCTCTGGAAACACTCATGGGTAAGCTACTCACTCACGAGTTGGAACTTCAAGACGTTGAAGATGCTACACCAAAGGAGAAGTCAGAGAAGTCGATCGCTTTCAAGGCTCAACATAGAAGAACTGTCGAAGATGATTCTGACGACAGCGACTCTGACTCTGAAGATCAAGCTCTTCTTGTAAGAAAATTCAAGAAGTTCATGAGATTCAATAGAAGAACAAAAGACAACAACAACAACAACGAGGAGGATCCTATTTGCTACGGATGTAAGAAGAAAGGACATATGAAGAAAGATTGTCCAACAGTATCATCACAACAAGAAAAAGCAGTAAATATGACAAAGGCTACCTGAAGAGATTTACATCAAGAAAGTATGCCAATACAAGCATATGGCATGAGAGCGAAGCCAACGACTCAGAAGACGAACAATCGGATGACGCTGTAAATGTATGCTTGATGGCTTGCGATCAGGTAACCACTAACCCTCTGTTTGATCCTTATGATGATTTTACCTTAATTTGAGCAACTAGGAGAGGCTTTCAGTGACATGTTAAATGACTACAGGAAACAACGTAGCAAATATGAAACCTCTAAGAAGGTACTTAAAGAGTACAAAGGTGAGATATGAAGACTTACCGACCAACTAGCTGATGTTAGAAATAATGTTTCTTCTATTGAGTCTGGTGAGCTTTCTTCTATTAAGATCTTGTTACACGTGACTACCAAGTTATCCGAAGAAAAAGGCCAAACTATCATCTAGCTAAATGAAGACCTATCTAAGGAGAGAAAGAGTCTCCAGTGTGCATAAGTCAGAATGGAAATACTTACATCTGACTATAATAGATTATATGACACCTCCAAAAATTTGGAAATTAGTTTAGGAAAACGGCCTAAAGTTGTTGCTTCCTATTCTAATACGTGTCAATTACCGAATCATCAGAACACACCCAAACCAAACACTATCAGACCAAACCATACCAAACCACTGCCCAAGAAGACTAATAGGCATGCATTTTTCTATACTATAAAACCAAAATCTACCAATCATGCACCTCACACAATTTTTAATACTCAATATGCAAAATGTCATTATTGTGGCCTCATTGGTCATATATCCTCTGCATGTAGAATCAGAAAGTTAGTAGATTTAAATATTCATGCATTGATACCAAAGACTAACATGTCAGGACCATACAAGAAATAGGTACCAAGAGTTTCATCTGCAAATTGTTTTGTAGGTGGGATGCCATTCACATACTAGAAGCAAATGGATCATCGATAGCAGTTGCTCACAGCACATGACCGGTGATGCAACATCGTCGAAGAAGAATAAAGAAGGATACGTCTCCTTCGGTAATAATTTGAGAGGGTACATAATCGGTATCGCTGACATTGGTAAGGCTCCCTACCCTGTGATTAAAGATGTTTGTCTAGTTATCGAGTTAAAACATAATCTGCTCTGTATAAGCCATTTAGCTGATCATGGTTATGGTATTAACTTCGTCAAAGGCAAATGTACTATAGTTGATAGCTCAACTGGCAGTACTATCTTTAAAGGTATCAGGGAAGACAAAATATATATTTTCTATCTTTTAGAAGATGCTAACAAAGCAGGTAGATGCTTGATGGCTTAGAGCATTGAGAGTCAAGTATGGCATATGAGACTCGGTCATGCAAACATGGACCCAATTTTAAAACTATCCACAAAGAAGTTGGTACGCGGCTTACCGGACATATCTTTCAAGAAGGATACGGTATGTAGCGAATATGAAAAGAATAAAACCACCCGATCCATCTTTAAGTCTTAGAACGTTGTAAGTACCACTAGATGTCTACAATTATTGCATATAGATTTATTTGGACCTAGTAGAATTGCTAGTCTAGGTGGTAAGTTATATGCATTTGTCATTGTAGATGATTTCTCTAGATACACATGGATATATTTTCTTGCACACAAGAACGATGCTTTGTCAGAATTTGTCACATTTTGCAAGAAAGTACAGAATGAAAAAAGGTTTCATGATTACTCGCGTTCATAGTGATCATGGCGGCAAATTTGAGAATGCAGAGTTCAAGCAATTCTGTGACACACACGGTTATCTACATGAGTTTTCCTGCCCTAGGACTCCACAACAAAATAGAGTTGTGGAACGCAAGAACAGGACTCTATCTGAAATGGCTAGAGTAATGTTGAACCAGTTTAGTCTACCTAGATACTTTTGGGCTGAAGCTGTCAATACATCGTGCTATATTCTCAATAGGGTTCTGATTCGAACCATATCGAAGAAGACTCCCTATAATTTATGGTTTGATAGAACACCCACTGTTTCATATTTCAAGATATTTTGTTGTAAATGCTTTATTTTTAATACTAAAGACAACCTGAGTAAATTTGATGAAAAAGCCGATGAAGGTATCTTTTTAGGTTATGCGGCAAAGAGCAAAGGGTACAGAGTATTCAATAAGAGAACCATGATCATCGAAGAATCAATTAATGTCAAGTTTGATGAACTAAATCAACATTCAGTCGATGACAATAATGAAGACGTAAGTACACCAAGTACAGCTACTGCAAAACCTTCACACAAAGATGCAGAACCTTCACACCAAGCACTAGCTGAGTCTTCAAGCAAATCACATATAGAACCAGAAGCCAAAACCAGCAATCCTGAGGATATGCCAAAAGAGATAAGATTCTTGGCAGATCATCCAAATAACTTAGTAATTGGTGAGATTACCAAGGGTGTAAGTACTCGTTCCTCTAATAAAGATATAGCTTCCTGTGTTGCTTTTATCTCACAGCTTGAACCCAAAAACATTGAAGAAGCATGTAGTGATAATTTTTGGTTAGATGTTATACAAGAGGAATTAAACCAATTCGAACGGAATCAAGTTTTGGAACTTGTTTCCAAGCCCATTGATCATCCGGTCATTGGCACCCGTTGGGTATTTTGAAACAAATTGAATGAGAATGGTTTAGTGACTCGTAATAAGGTTCGACTCGTAGCTCAAGGATACAATCAAGAAGAAGGTATTGACTACGATGAGACTTATGCCCCAGTTGCGAGATTAGAATCCATTTACATGTTATGTGCATTTGCATGTTTTCATAATTTTAAATTATTTCAAATGGATGTTAAAAGCTCATTTTTAAATAGTTTTATAAAAGAAGAAGTTTATGTAGCTCAACCTCTAGGTTTTACTGATTTTAAAAATTCTGATTATGTTTTCAAGTTGAAGAAAGCCTTATACGGTTTGAAACAAGCCCCTCGTGCTTGGTACGATCGTCTAAGCTCTTTTCTACTTGACAACGATTTTTCAAAGGAAAAAGGTTGACACTACACTGTTTATAAAATATTTGTATAGCAATCTTCTTTTGATTCAAATCTATGTAGATAATATTATTTTTGGATCCACTGATGAATCTCTTTGTCAAGCAAAGTACACAAAATCTATGTAGATAATATTATTTAGCATATCTCGTTATAGTACTCTTTATCATGCTTCGATATTTTTTTAATATACCATGCCTGTGAACACTATAAATATTTTTTATATTTTTTTTGTTTCACTACTGATTATTGCTTATGCATATATTGTGGGGGAGCTTTCTCTTTTGCAATTATTTTGCAAAGTGACAACGGGGAAAAATAAGATCTAATATCTTAATCTTTTCTTTGTAAGATTACAGAAACAATATTTTTTTCCGAAAATTTATTTTTTTCTTATCAAAGATACCAAAGATATTATATCAGTCAAGTTTTGTCAATTATCAAAATGGGAAAGATTGTTGGCCCATTGGTCATGGTCAAACCTGATTTTAATAATTGATCAAACTCTGTCTCGATATACGGAGCTACTCAGATGTTTACTTAAGATGTTTTGGACACTGATTAAGATCGGATATCTACTCAGTTCAAGATCGAAGCTATGTTTTCTACTCGAGTCTGTATCTCTTTATGCAATGTAATTTTTACTTTTATTGAGTCTAGGAATATATTGTACACCGAGTCGTACTGGCAAATAGGCTATCCAAAATCATTTTTTTTAAAAATGACCTATATTTTTGAAAAATATTCCTTATTTACAAAAGCTTCTGAAGGATTTTAAAAAGCCCAAAAATTACTTTTGAAAAACCCTGACAGAACTCGGCCCGAGTTCGGCCAGAGTTCGGTTAGTGACCGTTTTGATTTTCGAACATTTGAAAAACTTGGTCTCCCTTCAGTTGCAGATTTTTACATAGAGTTCTGTCCGAATTCTGCCAGAGTTCTGCCTTTGGAAAAACTATAAATAGAGAAGAATTCTGATCATTTCAAATCACTCATTCACTTTCATCTCATATCTTCTAAGCTTACATTTCTTTCCAAAGAATTCTAAAAAGCTTTTATTTTCAAATCTCAAGCCAGTTACAATTCTCTAATCAATTTGTCGGTACGGTACGGTCTAGAAAATTTCAGAGAAATTATTATCAGAGGCTTGATTGAAGAAAGACTCTTCAAAATTGAAGTTGGTCGAGTTCTTATTATCAAAGCTCGCGTCTGTAGAAGTTGCAAGGACTTCGTATGAAAACTTGCGTGATTTTCCAATAGCAGATTCAACTGGAAGCTAGAGTTCTTCCGACTGGACTAGTCCTCACAAGAGGAAAACCAGTATACATCGCTGTGTTTGCGTTTGCCTTCTGATCTAATTTCTTTTACAGTTATTGTTTTATGATTATTGATTTAATTATGTGATCTTACTGCTAACAAGTTTTTAATTAGCAATATTCTGCTGCCTACTCTATTCACCCTCTTCTAGAGTATTTTGCTTTACGACTTCGTTCCTACACCTAGCAGAATATCTGAAGATCGAGACAGTAGTTATGAACCACCGGCAAGGATACTGGAATGCGTGTTACACGTACCTGAGATTTTCGAAGATCTAATCTCAGAAAGTCTGTTATCTGATACAGACTTGAAAGATGAACATTCGTACTAGCCAGATGGTAATTTATTGGCGAGGAACATGCTTCGAAAAGATATTCCGTGCTGAAGGGATGTTAGAACTTCTGCTGATGATGATGAAGTTACTTCATTGAATGGACTGATAGTTGTTCTATGATAGAAGCAGACTCAAGCTGTCCTACCAGGACCTTATCTTCAGAATGTGGGGGTAAGGAGGTAGAGGGATTTAAGGTCTGTGCAGATACAAGACTGCCAGGAAGCTGCTCAGACGATTGAACTAAAGTACTGATCATCTGGAGTTAGTACACTCAGATATCTGTGACTTTTATTAATTCTCCACAGAGTTCGGTTCGAAGTGTTTTTCGAAGTGCACGTTCGCCTGACTTCTCAAGTTGAAGGATGCAGCATTCGAGTAGTTCAAAGACTTCAGGGCTGAAGCTGAACGTTAAACCGATCTACAACTACTCAGAAGTGATCGAGGTGGAGAGTTTAGGTCTCATGAATTTGCATCGTTCTGCAGAGAACATAGAATTTTTAATGAGACGAATGCTCCGTACTCCCTTTAATTAAATGGTGTTGCAGAAAGGAAGAACAGAAAGTTAACAGAGATGATGAACACAATGCTATTAACTGCGGGTCTTCTAAATTACTTCTGGAGAGAAGCAGTACTTACTGCTACTCTCATTCTGTATAGAGTACCGTATGTAACTTCCAATGTCACTCCTTATGAACTCTGGTTCAAGGTCAGACCCAACTTGAATGTTATTCGAGTGTGGAGATGTCTAGCATATGTGAAGCTTCCGAATTTGAAGATTCAGAAGCTAGGTACAAGGACTACGAAGACAATCTTCTTGGGTTATGCCAATAAGAGTGATGCTCGGAGGTTCTTTGATATTGAATCTAATCATATCATTGAGTCTTGCGATGCAAAATTCTTTGAAGATAAATTTACAAGGCACAAGAATATTATTTTTGCGGATATTCTGGAGAACAGTATGAGTGCACAGGAGGCTGAAGCTCCTTATAGCGATGTAGTCCAAGAAGTTGTTGTTGCAAGAACAACTATTGAACCAAAACTCATAGAACCTGTGTCTAAGCGAATGAGGAGACAGAAAGGACTTCAGAGAGAATTTTGTCACCTATCATGTGGAAGCAGATCCGCTTACCTATGATGAGGCTATGAAGACTAGAGACGCTGTCCTCTGAAAGGAGGCTATTAATGATAAGTATGACTCGATAACCTCCAACAATACATAGGTGTTGGTCGATCTACCTGAAGGAGCAAAACCAATCGGATGTAAATGGATCTTCAAGAAGAAGCTGAAATTTGATGGAACTGTTGATAAGTTCAAGGCTAGGTTGGTAGCCAGGGGGTTTTCTCAGAAGCAGAAAATTGATTACTTTGACACTTATGCTCTAGTAGCACAGATGACGACCATGATCAGGATGTTGATTGTTCTAGGTGCATTTCACAAGCTAGTTATTTATCAGATGGATGTTAAAACTTCTTTCTTGAATGGTGAGTTGACTAAAGAGATTTACATGCAACAACCATTAGGATTCGTCGTCAAGGGCCTCGAAGACAAAGTCTGTAAGTTGATGAGATCTCTCTATGGCCTGAAGCAAGCTCCCAAGATGTGGCATGAGAAGTTTTATAAAGTCATAAGATCAAACGACTACAGGCTCAGCGAGACAGACAAATGTGTATACACAAAGTTTGCTGACGGAAGTTATGTGTATATTCTGTTTATATTTTTTGGTATATGTGCTTTTTGGTGCTTTTGGAAGATATTCCTTATCAGGCCAACAGGTTCAACGCATTGTTTACGGGGGAGCTATCTTGTTTAGCTCGGCACTGATTATGGGGGAGCTATGCTGTGTCCAGGTATAAATATTGAATATACATTTATTATTTTATCAATTATTAATATAGGGAAGATTGTTGACACAAAGTCACATTCAACCAAATATTGATAACATTGACTAAATAATACTTGTAATAATTCAATACGACACACGACGTCTACATCAAGCTCAAGTCAGAAGACGGCTCAGTCTTTGCAATTCAGTTATATATGAGTCTGTATTTTATACTTTTATTGAGTCTAGATTGATGTAAACTGTGTCATGCTGAGCTCTTGAGACTTGACCTATAGCCTACCCAATAATCCCTAAACTCCACCATCCAGAAAATGTCCATTGGTCCCCAAGAACCAGTTCTGTGCTCTGGAGACAGAGTTCGGGCCGAACTCTGCCTCCACACAGAGTTCGGGGCTGAACTCTGTCCCCTAAAAATCAGCAACCTTAATTTTAGGGTTAGCTGGTTGCTAGTTGTCCAACGGCCAAATATTTGAAATTTTTTACCCGAATTCTGGCCGAATTCTGCCTACAAAAACCCTATAAATAGGCCTAGAATTCTCTCATTTCAAACCATCCAATCTTCTCTTCTCTTCTCTCTTAAAGCTCAAATAAGCCATACCCTTCCCATCTACTAGCCACAAGCTTCATAAGTCTCGAGTGCTCAGCATCTCTCAGTTAGGAGTCTTGTGCAAGAGTTGAAGAAGTCGCTTAGAAAATTCTGAGCAAATCGCCACTGCGATCCTCTGTAAGAAGTTGACGTGCTCTTCTGAAGAAAAGGCACGGGTTGTAAACTACTATTTCACAAATAGTGGATTTAATCCTGAGCTAGAGTTCTCAGGCCTGGACTAGTCCTCCACGAGGGAAACCAGGTTAAAATCGGCTGTGTTTGCGTATGCTCTCTTGCTTCTCACTCTAAATTCCGCATTTACTCTAATTAGTTTTGTTTGTGATAGAGTTGAATTTTTAATTGGATATTTTCTCTATAAACTCTATTCACCCCCCTCTAGAGTTGCCATCTGTTCTTCAATTGGTATCAGAGCTCTGTTCTCTTTACAAGGATTTACATCCTAGAGATGATCCATGGCAACCACACAATCCTTGATTTTCAATCACGGTGAAGGACAGCCCACTCATAGGCCTCCCCTATTTGATGGAACTAACTACACGTATTGGAAAACAAGGATGAGCTTTTATCTCAAGTCGCTAGACTTTGACCTGTGGACTGTCGTCACTGACGGTTACAAAAAGCCCGCCAGAATAGTTGTCAACGGTGATCTTGTTGAGAAATCACATGACAAGTATTCTGACGAGGAGAAGAAACAGGCAAGTCTAGACGCGAGAGCTATTAATGCTTTATTCTGTGCTATAGACAGGAATGAGTTCAACAGGGTATCTACATGCACCACATCTCATGAAGTATGGAGACTTCTAGAAGTGACGCATGAAAGAACTACCCAAGTCAAGGAATCAAAGATAAGCCGTCTCACGCAAGAATACGAGGCTTTCAAGATGAAACCAAATGAGACGATCACGCAAATGTTCACAAGATTCCTCGACATCATCAACCCCCTGTCTTCGCTCGGCAAGCAATACTCAAATCACGAGAAGATTCGCAAGCTACTTAGGGGGCTACCAAAGATTTGGAACCCTAAGGTGACGGCCATCATAGAAGGAAATGATCTCACAACCATGTCCATGGAGACCTTGATGGGAAAGCTAATGACTCATGAGCTTGACCTCAAGGACTTCGAAGAGCCTGCTCCTAAAGCTAAGGAGATCGCACTCAAAGCTCACCGGCGAAGGGCTGAACCCGAAGAGACAGATGATGATGACTCGGAAGATGATCAAGCCCTTATGGTCCGCAATTTCAAGAAATTCCTTCGCTTCAATCGAAGGAAGAAGGAACCACAAGAAGATGGTGAAGAAGAGCCAACTTGCTATGGTTACAAGAAGACTGGACACGTCCGAAAAGATTGTCCATTCTTGAAGAAGAGCAACCGCTATGAGAAGCCATACAAGAAGACTTCATCAAAGAAATATGCCAACACAAGCATTTGGCATGAAAGCGAAGCTAGTGACTCCGAGGAAGAAAAGGACTATCCTCAAGATACGGCTAATGTGTGCCTAATGGCAACATCCGATAAGGTATCAAACGAAACTCTTGACGACTTCTCTTTTGATGAACTTGGCGATGCTTTCACTGATTTACTCGATGATCACAAAAAGATTATTGGTAAATACAAACACGCCAAGGACAAAATCAAAAGTCATGAAGTCGAAATTCAAAGACTTTCTCTATTGCTTGATAACATTAGAGACATTTCACCCACGGAAGTCACAGATGAGGTATCGAAGCTTAAACTAAGCCTTCATGATGCTGAAACACGTATTGAGCAACAAACACAAGAAATCACAACACTCAATACGATACTTGCTGAAGAAAAGAGTAGACACAAGATTTACATGACTAAGATATATAGCTTAAATGCTAAGGTTACTGAACTGCAGGCTGTCTCTAAGAGATTAGAGACTAGATTGGGAAAGCAGGTTGTTCAACCTCAAACCCAATCTCATGAGACACCCACAAAGCATAACACTCCTCATGCTAGTCATCCGCATCATCCATCTACAACACATAATCATGCTTTTATATACACACAATTTTACAAAGGACACAAACCACATGCACGTAGAAATAATTATCATATGTCACAAAATCATCATGTTACACATAGATACAATCATCATATTGCACAAAGACACAATCAACATCACTCTACTTATAGACAACATCACCATGTCATACCATATAGACAACATCACCATGCTCCATATAGACAACATCATCATGCTCTATATAGACAACATCATCATGCTCCATATAGACAATATCACCATGCCACTCCACAACACTCTATGCACAATCATCATCAACATGCTAATCATCATACTTTTGCTCATTACACTGCTTATAGACATCATCAGCATGCTCATAATATAAATAGGAATGCTACATGTACTTATTGTGGTTTACATGGACACATATCACCACAATGTAGAATTAGAAGATTAGTTGATAGAAAAATATATGCATGGTTTCCAAAAACTAACTTTTCAGGACCCTCAAGAAATTGGGTACCAAAGGTTACATCTACTCTTGATGTAGGTGGACCTTCCCTCCTCAACTAAGAGTAAGTGGATTCTCGATAGTGGATGCTCGCGGCATATGACAGGAGACGCAAATCTTTTCGCATCACTATCGATGAAGAGAGAAGGATATGTATCCTTCGGCAACAACCTCAAAGGTTATATTATAGGTAATGGTAATATTGGTTATCCTCCATCTCTCGTAATAAAGGATGTCTGCCTAGTGACCGAGTTAAAGCATAACCTGCTCAGCATTAGTCATCTTGCTGACCATGGATATGACATTAACTTTGGACAAACTAAATGCCTTATTTATGATAGGTCAACGGGAGACATCGCTTTTTGTAATGTCCCAAATTTGTGATACGTATTTAGTGTACGTATACGTATTTTGGACCCATATTTTATTTATTCATGGTTAGTTGTCTTGGTTTATTTTGCATTGGCTTGGTTTTATTGTCATTAATAGTTTAATTGGTTTTAATGGTTCATTGGTTTATTTGGGCTTGGTTTATTCTTGGTTTGGGTTGGCTTGGTTCGGTTTGGGATTGCTCTTGGTTCATGATGAACCCAAGGTGAACCCCCTACCTACCACCACCATTTGTATTTATTAGCCCTCTTCATTCTCTCTCTTCATTATTCATCTTCTTCTTCCATTTACTCCCTTCATCTACCAAAAAGAGAAGAGAGAGGTCTAGGCAAGTGCAACTTGCTTCCACAAGAGAACCAATTTTATTGTTCCATTAGCTTCTCCTCATGTTTCTAAGACACATTAGAACTTGTCATTTTCTATTTTAAAGCTTTAATTTTCGTAGATCTAAAAATTGCTTATTTTCGGATTTTGGTGGTTTTGATCTATCAAACTTCCTTGTTTTCAAGTTTTGAGGGCTCCATGCTGTAGAAAATTTTATTCTACCCAATTTTGACCTTTGAAAAGTTGGATTTGGGCTTATTTTGACCAAGTTATGGAATTTTGAAGTTTTAGGTTCAACCCATGGAGTTCTTACTGTTTTGGAGAAGACAGTGAGCAGTGCTCGAGCTTTTTAGCTTGCGCCACTGAGTTGCGCGCGCTCTTTAGTGCAGCGCAGTCCCCATACGCTGCCTTTTGGAAGAGTATGGATCTCATACGCTGCCTTTTGTGAGCGTATGGCTTGCATACGCTGACTTGTGTGACAAGGAGTCGTATGGACCCCATACGCTGCCTTTTGTGAGCGTATGGCTTGCATACGCTGACTTGTGTGACAAGGAGTCGTATGGACCCCATACGCTGCCTTTTGTGAGCGTATGGCTTGCATACGCTGACTTGTGTGACAAGGAGTCGTATGGACCCCATACGCTGCCTTTTGTGAGCGAATGACCTGAGCGTATGACCTGAGCGTATGCTGATTGAGCGTATGCTGCCTGAGCGTTGCCTGATTACCCTGGATCTTCTATGGCCCTGTATATTGATATTTTATTAGATATTTCACGCCCATTTTATATCCTTACGCCTTTTGTCCTGAACTTAATAATCATGAATTTACTTAATATGTTTGGAATTGATGATTGAGCATGACGTAATAGTGACCCGTAGGGGTGCACTCCTGACATAATAACCTGACATGACATGATAGTGGCCCGCCGTGGCGCACTCCTGACAAAGTACACTTGGCATGATAACCTGACCTGATATATCTTGAATAACTGTTGCGACGGCTACCTGACATGACATGATCTGTTTAATTAATCCTGACACCGTGGGCGATTGTGCTTGTACAAATAATCCAGTCCTGTCTTGCATCATGTCTAGGAGGGGACTCCTGAGTACCACGGTCAGGAGTACCTACTGAAATGGACTAAGGTTAATGACTAGTATAATTCATTAGACATGAAGAGATGTTCTCCAGTTACAGGCGATCCCGTTATCCCGGCCGTAAATGTTTGGACTTGTAGCCTGCCGACGAGTAGGGCACATTTCCAGCCCACTGTTATGTGGGACACCTGCCATTGGCACTTAAATGATTGAACTCTATTGTCACTCTAATGCATTATACTCTCTAGATTGTCACTATAATGATTGCCTGGATAACCTGGATAGCTGCAGGACCTGTGACTACTTGGAGCATCTCATTGCATCTTGCTAGTAACTAGGATTGTGATAACCCTAGTTAGTTATTGTAGAAAGTCGCAGGCAATGATTGGCCGTGATTGATTGGATGGAGTCTAGTCCAGTATGGTATTGTCTAGAATTGATTGATTGCAAGATTGTACCAGAATGATTGAATTATTGTCACTCCAGATTGTCACTATAATGATTGTCACTCCAGATTATTACTTGACCTGATTTCTTATATTTATCTTGCCGATAAATGGTGAGAGAAACCAAGTTCCGTTCAGACGAAGGGTTACAACCCTGGTCCTTGTTTGGTTTACGGGTTGTAACCTAGCTATCTGAATAGACCCATGGTTATCTCATCGTATATCATCCTGGCATGCTATTCCATATGTCCTGTCTTTTAGTGATTCTATGCAAGATTGTCTTTTATAATTACCTATCATGCTTTTTCTTAAATTATTGTCTCTTATTATGTAATTATATTATTGTGCAAATTTGCTGGCTTTAGTTCTTAAGTGAAGCCTCCTTTGTGGCACTTGCTCTTTCTGGGGTCTGACCCAGCTGGTTTTGTATGGCCAGATACCGGAGCAGCACCGAAGGATCTCCCTGCTTTCCAGCCCGATGGTGGTCACCAGGCGTAACCAGGGCATCGAGTGGGTTTCTTTTGTTCTTCCACTATAATATTGTAAATTATTCTTTTGAGGCGTTTAGCCGACGAGCAAGTGTTAGCTCGATTGTACTTACTTTCTGTCTGCCCACGGGCTGTAACATGATTGACAAGCCCCGGGGGTTGATCATGTATGACTGAACTCTTGCTAGTCCTCACATTTTGTAACGACTAGCTTCATGATCATCTGGATATGTAATGTTTGGGACGCCTTACAATTGTATATTTGGAGATCTGATATCTTGTGATTATTATTAGTTGGTTGAGATTGAGACAATAGGCTATTTTATGACCTTAAGAGACTTATGGATTGTAGTGAACCCTCACATATCTAGACAGCCGTGACCGTATAGCGGTGTGGATCCCATTCCGTTATACGTAGCTGGCTATGTCTGCCCCCGCTCTCCAGTATTCTGGTTCTGGGGCGTGACACTTTTGAAGGGGTAAGAGAGGATAATATTTATACTTTCTATTTGTCTAGAAATACTAACAATGCAGGTAGATGCCTATATGCTCATAAAGATGAACGGCTACTATGGCACCAGCGTCTTGGTCATGCCAATATGGATAATATATCCAGGCTATCGACCAAGAAGCTAGTTAGAGGCTTGCCCGACATCATATTCAAAAAGGACACCGTATGTGCCGAATGTGAGTTGAACAAGGCAACCAAGTCATCTTTTCATTCCATAAACTCTGTAAGCACTTCTAGACCCTTGCAACTACTCCATATGGATTTATTTGGGCCTAGTAGAGTAGCCAGTCTTGGTGGAAAACTCTATGCCTTTGTTATTGTTGATGATTTTTCAAGATTTACTTGGGTTTTCTTTCTTGCAAATAAAAGTGATGCTATTTCGGTTTTCAAGATTTTTGTTAAGAAAGTTTAAAACGAAAAAGGCTACATGATTACTCGAATCTGAAGTGATCATGGAGGCGAATTCGAAAATTCTGATTTTGAAAGGTTTTGTGATTCTAATAGTTTTGATCATGAGTTTTCTTGTCCAAGAACTCATCAACAAAATGGTGTTGTGGAGCGGAAGAATAGGACTCTTGGCGATATGGCCAGAGTTATGTTGAACAAGTTTTCACTTCCGAAATATTTTTGGGCTAAAGCTGTCAGTACAGCATGCCACATTTTAAATAGGGTGCTTATTCGTCCTATTACGAAGAAAACACCCTATGAGCTTTGGTTTGGGAGAACCCCAAATGTTTCTTATTTTAGAGTTTTTGGATGTAGATGCTTTATCCTTAACACCAAAGACAACTTAGGCAAATTTGATGCCAAAGCTGACGATGGTACTTTCCTTGGCTATGCTGCCAAGAGTAAGGGATATAGAGTTTTTAACAAACGCTCTTTAATTGTGGAAGAGTCTACAAATGTGACTTTTGATGAAGATAACAGTGCATCAGCTACTCATGATGATGATGTTGAGCCATCAACGTCTACTCCAATGAACACCACAACCGAAACAAATTCTCTGGAAAGCTTGCCTAAGAAATTCTCTTTCAAGCCATCACATCCAAAAAATTTGGTAATCGGTGAGGTTTCACGAGGAGTAACTACTAGATCATCATTAAGAGACTCTATTGCTAGCACTGCCTTTATTTCACAAATTGAGCCTAAAACATTTTTGTCACCCTTATTTCCGTATTTCCTATATTTCGTATTTGTACTCGTAATTTAATTTTGGCACGTATTTTATTTTCTCGACTTGTGGATTTGGTTTCTCGTAAATGGGTTTTGGACCATGGCTTGGTTTTATTTTGTGGAGTTGGTTTGGTTCATCATGAGATGAACACCTTAACCTATTCTCCACCCTCATTCCACCACAACCCACCATCATAAATCCCCACCTACTTTTCTCTCTCCTCTTTATTTTTTCATTTACTTCTCCAACTTCTTCTTCTTCCTTCTTCCACACAACTCCCCAACCCATAGGCAAGTGCACCTTGCCACCACTTGATAAACACTTTTTATTTGTCTATTAGCTAGATTAGGCCATGGAGATCAACATTAGAACTTGACATTTTGTGATTTGGAGTTTCCATTGTTCTAGATCTAGATTTTTACTATTTTCGGATTTGCATGATTTTGATCTATTTAACTTGGATTTTAGTTTATTTTGATGCTTCCATGTGGAAGAGAATTCAATTTTACTCAAGTTAGAGCTTTGAAAATCTAAATTTCGTTTTGATTTGATCAAGTTATGAAGTTTTGAACTTTGGAGTTCTTGGAATCTTCTTCTCGGCCTGGAGAAGAAGACAGCAGCCTGCGCTCTTTAGCGCAGTGCTGTATTGCGCATCCCCCTCGGCCAGCGCTCTTTAGCGCAGCTTGCCCCTTGGCAAACTGCGCTCAACCCGAGTGCGCATGGATTCTTGCGCAGTCTGCTCATGCGCAGTCTGCTCCTGCGCAGTCCACTTCTGCGCAATCCATCCATGCGCAGTCCGTCCCTGCGCAATCTGGCCCTGCGCCATCCACTTCATGTGCAACCTGAATCAGCGCAAACCATCTGCTGCGCCATCCACCCCTGCGCAGTTGGTACCCTGCGCAGCTCACCCCTGCGCAGTTGGCCCCTGGCGCACTTGACTCCTGCGCAACCCGACTCCAGGGACCCTTGCGCAATTTTTCCAAATCATGGAGATTTGGTTTTATTTTCTTTAAGCTTGACTCTTCTACAGCCCTGTGTATTGATATTTTATTAGATATTTTACGCCCATTTTATATCCTTACGCCTTTTGTCATGAACTTGATTTTACTTAATATGTTTGGAATGACTATTGTACATGGCTTGGTATGACAAGGAACTAGTATAACACGACAGTGACCCGTAGTGGTGCACTCCTAACATGACCTACCTGACTTGATAGTGGCCCGTGGCGGCACACTCCTGACTTGACTTGACTTGACTTGATAACTTAACTTGACCTGCCTTTACACCGTGGGTGGTTCTTTCTTGCTTGCTTGTTAAATCTACTTGTCCAGTCTTGCATCATGTCTAGGATGGGACTCCTGAGTACCACGGTCAGGAGTACCTACTAAAATGGATTAAGGCTAATAACTAGAATAATTCAGTAGTCATGAGAGATTTCCCCAGTTACAGGCAATCCCGTTATCCCGGCCGCAATTGTTTGGACTTGTAGCCTGCCGTCGAGTAGGGTACATTTCCAGCTCACCGTCGTGTGAGGCACATAATTATTGATAACTGCTTAATGAATTCAAATCGCCTGGATAACCTGGATTAGCTGCAGGGCTTGTGGCTGGAGGAACATCTCATTGCATCTTGTTAGTAATTAGGTTTGTGATAACCCTAGTTAGTTAAAGTAGCAAGCCATAATTATTGCTTGGCCGTGATTGATTGGATGGAGTCTAGTCCCGCTTGTCCTGTCTTGATCCTGTACAAGGTTATGACATGACATGCTTCTCATGCTTAAATCTTAATTCTATATCATGAATAATTGCATACCTTGATTTCTTATATTCACCTTGCCGATAAATGGTGGGAAACCAAGTTCCGTTCAGACGAAGGGTTACAACCCCGGTCCTTGTTTGGTTTACGGGTTGTAACCTGGCCATCTGAATAGTCCCATGGTTATCTCATCGTGTATCATCCTGTCATGCTTTTTCATATGTCCTGTCTTTTTAGTAATTCTATACAAGATTGTCTTTTATATTACCCATCATGCTTTTTTTAAATTGCTGTCTTTTATTATGTAATTATATTATTGTGCTGATTGCTGGTTTTTGTTCTTATTTCGTGGCCTCCTTTGTGGCACTTGCTCTTTCTGGGGTCTGACCCAGCTGGTTTTGTATGGCCAGATACCAAAGCAGCTCACGAGGATCTACCTGTCTTCCAGCCCGATGGTGAACACTAGACGGAACTCGGGCAACGAGTGGGTTTTCTATTTTGTTTCGCTCACTCTATTGTAAAAATTATTCTTTTGAGGCGTTTAGCCGACGAGCACCTGTTAGCTCGATGCACTTTTACTTACTGTCTGCCTACGGGCTGTAACATGATTGGCAACTCGAGGTTGATCATGTATGACTTAACTCTTGCTAGTCCTTACATTTTGTACGACTAGCTTCATGATCACCTGGATATATAATGTTTGGGATGCCTTACAATTGTATATTTGGTGGTCTGATATCTTGTAATTATTATTAGTTGGTTGAGATTGAGACAATAGGATAATTTATGACCTTAAGAGACTGATGTCTTGTAGATAAACCCTCACATATCTAGACAGCCATGACCGTATGGTGAGATGGATTCTATTTCATCATACGTAGCTGGCTATGTCCGCCCCCGCTCTCCAGTATTCTGGTTCTGGGGCGTGACAATTTCTGAAGCTTTCAATGATGAATTTTGGATTTCTGCTATGCAAGAAGAACTCAACCAATTCGAGAGGAGCCAAGTATAGGAACTCGTTCCTAGACCGGCTAATCACTCGATTATTGGTACTAAATGGGTTTTTAGAAACAAAGTAAATGAAGATGGTTTAGTCACACGCAACAAAGCTCGTCTAGTAGCTCAAGGATACAACCAAGAGGAAGGTATCGACTACGATGAGATGTATACTCCTGTTGCTAGATTAGAATCCATTCGGATGCTTTGTGCATTTGCAAATTTTCAAAATTTCAAATTATTTCAAATAGATGTTAAAAGTGCTTTCTTGAATGGTTTTATTAAGAAGAAAGTTTATGTTAAACAACCCTCTGGCTTTGAAAATCACAAATTTCTCGACCACGTGTTCAAGCTAAAGAAAGCGCTGTACGGCCTCAAACAAGCCCCTAGAGCTTGGTATGAACGGCTAAGCAACTTCTTGCTTGAGAAAGGTTTTTCAAAAGGGAAAATTGACACTACACTTTTCATAAAGTCTTTGAAGGACACTATTCTTTTAGTACAGATATATGTAGATGATATTATTTTTGGTTCTACTGATGAAACCCTTTGTCAAGATTTTGCCAAGTGTATGTAGACCGAGTTTGAGATGAGCATGATGGGGGAGCTCAACTACTTTCTTGGACTGCAAGTCAAACAAATGTCAAATGGAACCTTCATCTGTCAGTCGAAGTATACAAAGGACATGCTGAAGAAATTCGAACTTGATAATGTTAAACCAATCAGCACTCCTATGACTACTTCAACCAAACTGGAACCAGATGAGAGCGGCAAACCCGTAGATCAACGTAAGTATCGAGGTATGATAGGCAGTCTACTTTATCTTACTGCTAGTCGTCCTGATATAATGTTTAGCGTTTGCCTGTGTGCTAGATATCAAGCAAATCCTAAGGAATCGCACATGACCGCAGTTAAGCGTATCTTTAGATACCTTAAGGGTACGATTACAGTGGGCCTATGGTATCCCAAGTCAACATCATTTGACCTAATTGGTTACTCTGATGCTGATTTTGCTGGATGCAAGGTCGACCGTAAAAGTACGAGCGGTACGTGCCATTTATTAGGAAAGGCTTTAGTCTCTTGGTTTAGCAAGAAGCAGAATTCTGTCGCACTATCCACAACAGAAGCTGAATACATAGCAGCTGGACGTTGTTGTGCACAAATTCTGTGGATGAAGCAAACCCTTGAAGACTATAATTTATCTTTCATGCATATTCCTATCTTTTGTGACAACACTAGTGCAATAAATCTTACTAAGAACCCCATTTGTCACTCACGCACGAGGCACATTGAGATACGACACCACTTTTTGCGTGATCATCAGCAAAATGGCACGAGTAACTTAGAATTTATTGACACTGATCACCAGTTAGCAGACTTCTTCACAAAGCCATTATCCGAAGAGCGCTTCAATTTCCTTTGTCGTGAACTTGGAATTTTAGATGAAGCCGTCATAAATTAAAATACACCTGTGTAAATATCGATTATATTATGATTCTCTTATGATGAACTTGCTATGAGTACAAGCCGAAAGGGCCCTTCTGACAACAAGGCGTAAAAGCCTAAGCGACACGGTGCACTAGTCCTCAGGACTACCGCTAGCTGGGATTCGGCCCCTGCAGCTAACTCATGGCAAATTCAAAATATTGAATTATAATATAACTCCTTGTTTATTATACGGTACATGTTGATTTATCACTTGCTGATATGCTATTTTTTAATTTCATATTGCTATCTTTCTACTTCTACTATCTGGTTTATTGAATTTCTTAATCATTTATCTTTATAACTTATCTTGATTTCCCATACTTAACCAATATTTCATCCTTTTAGCCTGATTTCAGTTCTGGGACAAGGACCCAGAATTCGGGCCGAACTCTGCCCTTACCAGAGTTCGGGCCGAGTTCGGCCTCCCTGTTCCAGAATCGGGGACTGTTCCAGCCGTGGATCTCATTGTTGATCCAATGGTCAAAATTGAACCCGACCAAGAGAAACCCTCACCTTTATTTCGGTTTCTCTTCCCCCTCCTTCTTTCTTACCACCTTTTCCACTTCTCCTCCACTATTCTCTCAAAACCCTAACCCTAATTTCTTCTCTATTGTGCTCCATTCTTTCCCAAACTCAAGGAGAAGGGCTATTTTCCAATTCTCTTTTATTGTTCATCATCTATTTGAGGTATAACTCACTCTCTTCTCTATTTCAATTTCTCAATTTTGTGCAATGGCTCCTTGCTTGCCCAACCGTGGGAAAAGATCTCGGACCGAGGGTGCATCCACATCGAGTGCTCCTCCTCCCGTTGAGCAACCCGTTGAACAACAACAACCACCTCATCCGTTGTTCAACCCTTCACGTCCTCGTGACCCTAACACCTATGACGACCGAATCTTTGTGTCACTAGACGCATCCAACGATTGGTTTAGTGACTTTCGGACCCGTCCGGTGTTTGCGGGACACCCCATAAACTTCACAATCTTTTCACAATATGAATCCATTTTTTGTGATCTTTGCATTGATGAGCTAGTTGCTACGAATTTCGTCATCTATCGTAGTGCTATACAAATGTTTTAGTGTAACTTGACTCATGATGATACTCACATCTACTCCCGAGTTGCGGGCATTGATATCTCCTTTGCTGATTCTGATTTGGCCGAGTATCTTGAACTTCAAGATCTCGATACTTGGGATAAGCTTGTTGAAGCTCGATCGTTCCAATTTCTGGATGGAACTTCCCTTGAGAGCTTCAAGGCAGATTTATGTGCCCCAAACATTTGCCCTCGTAAGCTTATGGCCAAACATCTCAACCCTTACTACTATGAACTTCATCGGATTATTTTTAACACAATCTTACCCAAAGCCGGCTCCACCGATGAAGTTACTTACTTTGAAATATCGGCTTTGTATCATCTTCACTATCGTATTTCTTTTAATCTTCCACGTTGTCACGCTCCAGTACCGAAATACGGAGACGGACTAGGCCAGCTACACCATATGAGGTACGTAACGTCATACGGCGATCGTGGCAGTCGAGAGACTAGGGGGTACATGCTACAATCAAGTCTCCTATGGTCCCACAGAGTTCTATGTCTCAATCAATCAAATCATATCAGCAAAAGATGAGCATTAAAGATAAAGCAGTAAGGCGTCCCCGATGCTGTATCAAAATGATCATGAGAGACTAGCTTCATAATTTAGCTATCTCGGAGAGTCAGGAGTACAAAATTATACACAGCTGCAGTCTGTTTAATTACAATTATGTACTGACACAAAATATCAAGTAATCCGGCTAACAGGTGCCGGTGGCTAAACGTCGCAAAAGTATAAGCAGGAGTGGTGGAGAAGAAACCCACTCGATTCCCCGAACTGCCATGCTCCTAGTATGCACCATGGATGTCATAGAGGAAGATCGTGTCCTCTGGCTCTGCTACGGGATCTGGCCAAACAAAACCAGCGGGGTCAGCCCCGAATAGCAAGTACCGCCAAAGGGGCACAAGAGTTAAGACTAAAAACCCAGTTAATAGAATGAATGATAATAGTAATACTTATGCTACCATTATAGGGTGGCGCCACATCCTCGAACCCATATGGCACCCTTACAACCAAACAAGGACAAAAGGTGCCGCATGGAGTCGGGACGCGTCGTACTCTATAACTTTCGCATAAGTTAAAGGGTATAAACAATAAAATCTTCTGATCGTGACTTCGGTCGATAGCCTATCGCAGCACAATAACCAACCCAACAATCAAACAAGAACAAGGGTTGGATCATGTACCACGATAAACCATGTTCCTCGGTCATTCACAGAAGTAGCACTTCACAACCAGAATAAGTCTTCCGTTCATAACTTCGGTCCACAGCCTATCATAGTACGATAACCAACCCAACAATCAGACAAGAACATGGGTTGGATCACGTACCATGATAGTCCGCTTCCCTCAGTTATTCACAGAAGGTAATAGGATACAAGCAAGTCATTTTCACGGCCAATCAAGTCTACGAGTTTCTAGTGGGACGAGGTTATCCTCGCATCATGTTATTAGAAATCCTCAGATCGTATCTTTCCAGCAAGGCTAGCCCACCCAGGGGTTCGCGTAGACAGGTATGATTGAGCACAGGTCCCTCGTAAGGCCACCTTGCTAAAACATATAATATGTAGCAGGAATTAATCGGATACAGTCATCCACTCGTTGCAGATGACACAGTATCCGTGGAGACCAGCCGACGCGTCAAGACAGTACCTCAAGGCGGCTGGTGTAACACGATCTCGAGATTTTTTCCTCCCCATGCATCTAGTATATTTAGTTGCCTAATTTAACCCTAGGTGAAATCTTGGATTTTCATGCTGTGGCCTGCATGATTATCCTCCTAAAGTCGTACTTTAGTACGAGTACCCCAAAGAGGATCCCTGTCAATCAGTATGTCAACATGTTCTACCCTCCTTAGTGTAATGCATCATTGCAAATACGCCACGTAGAGTTACGAGTCTTTTGTCGAGCATGAACAAGAACTGGGACATTCAGGTACATGTATCAGGTAGGAACACTTTGTTCTCCGGGGTCACATTAGTGCTCATATCATGCTCGGGACAAAAGGCGTAAGGATATAAAATGGGCATATACTATATATATATATATATATATATATATATATATATATATTAATAATAATAATAATAATAATAAGGTAACAATTTAGGGCACAAAGGTCCATGCGACTCAGGAAGAGTGAGTCCATGCGGCCGGGTCAATACTGGTTCATGCGGCTGGGACTACACGCTCATGCGGCTCAGAGAGCCCCAAGGCGCATGCGGCTGGAAGGTCGGGTTCATGCGGCTAAGGGGTGTCAGGGTATGCGGCTGCGAAGGGGGCAATCGCCAGGCGGCCGGGGTTCGACAGCATATGCGGCTAGGATCAGACGAAGCCTTATGCGACTGAGCATGGGCGATACATATGCGGCTGGATTGATGGATGAGCTTATGCGGCCCAAAAACAGCAGCACGTATGCGGCCGGGTGCAAAAGAAACTCATGCGGCTCGAAGGCTAGCCGTATGAAGTCCATGCGACAGGGGCTCATGCGGCTGAGTCTGAATAAGGCTATGCGGCTCAATTACTTGCCGCATGAAGATTCATGCGGTCAAGTACTCAAGTGAGTCTTATGCGGCTAGGAAGGACTTTCCATGCGGCTGAGCTCGAACGAGTCTCATGCGACCGGAAAGGCCATGCGGCCAGAGACTTGCCGCATGAAGATTCATGCGGTCAAGTACTGCTCTTCTTCTCCATTTGTCCGAGAAGAGGAGCCAAGCAGCCATGGCTTCCAAACTACACAAAATATTCATCCGGAGCCCAAATCGGAACTTCCTTAGGTCAAAATGGGGTAGAACAAAATTCTCTACAACATGAAACCATCAAAACTTAAAAATAATGAAGTTTGCTAGATCAAAACCAAGGAAATCCGAAAATAGTTAAAACCTAGATCTACAAAGATTAAAGCTTCAAAATGAAAAACTTCAAGTTCTAAACTAGTATAGAATAAGGAGAAGAACATATTTTGACAAATAATTTGTAAGAAAATATCAACAACATTTATGGATCCATCTCTTGAGCAAGTTGGTACTTGCCTTGGTTGGTGGAGGAAAATAAATGAGAGGAAATAAATGAGAGGAAATAAATGAGAGGAGAGAGAATGAGTTGAGTTATTATATAGAATCTTGAACCCATGGGTTCATGATGAACCAAGGTGAACCAAGAATAGGTTCCCCAAATGAGCCAAAACTGTAGGCCCAAATGCAGATAATAAATTACGAAATAATATTTTTTTTCAAATATTTTTGGGAAATACATGAAGAAATACAGCATATAAATATCGTATAAATACAAAGTAAATACAATTTATCGGTTTACGTATTAAAATGCGTATTCCAGGATCGGGGAGTGACATCTCTACCCTTCTTAGAAAAATTCCGTCCTCGGAATTCCAGCCAAGACAGGATAGTGAAATCAGGGCAAGCAAGGCTCAATTACATACAAGTTAACTATCATAGCAGTTATTATTATACATCACAAAGTGCAAAACAAGCAGGTGCAGATAAGCATGGAATCGTGTTAATAAGGTGCAAAAATATACCTTATTAGTCAAACAAATGCGGATACCGAGATCTGATCTCGTCCTCGCGCTCCCAGGTTGACTCTTCCGGAGAGTGATGGTTCCAAGAAACACGGACAAGGCTGATCGTCCGATTCTTGAGCACCTTCTCTCGCCGGTCTAAAATAGATACGGGTTGTTCCTCGTAAGTTAGGTCGGTACCAACGACTAACTCTGAATGATCGAGGACATGACTCGGATCCGGGACATACCCACGTAACTGGGACACATGAAACACATCATGTATGCCAGTTAACGAAGGCGGAAGGGCAAGTCGATAAGCCACATCGCCTACCCGAGCGAGAATCTTGAAAGGACCACCGTATCTTGGACTAAGCTTTCCTCGGGTTCCAAATCTAATGATACCTCGAGTTGGCGAAATCCGCAGAAATACTTGGTCGCCAACTCTGAACTCTAGAGGCCTGCGATGCTGATCTGCCCAATGACGATGTCGGTCCTGTGCAACTCGAAGGCGCTCTCTGACCAACTTAACTATCTCCACAGTCTGTGTGATCATCTCTGGCCCCAACAACTTTCGTTCTCCAACATCGTCCCATGCCAAAGGGGACCTGCACTTCCTTCCGTACAATGCTTCGAACGGGGCCATCTGAATGCTAGCCTGATAGCTATTGTTGTAGGAGAACTCCACTAGATGAAGGTGATCCTCCCAAGATCCGCCAAAATCTAAGGTACACGCCCGTAGCATATCTTCTAACGTCTGAATGGTTCTTTCTGATTGCCCGTCAGTTTGTGGATGATAAGCAGTACTGAATCTTAACTTGGTTCCTAAACTTTGGTGTAAGCTCCGCCAAAAATGGGAAGTAAACCGCGTATCCCGATCTGATACTATACTAACTGGAACACCGTGCTGCCTTACTATCTGCTTCATGTACATTTCTGCTAGCTGTTCAGTAGTCTGTCCAACTCGGAAGGGAAGGAAATGAGCGACCTTCGTGAGTCGATCTACTATTACCCAGATTGCATTCTTGCCAGCCGGGGATCTAGGTAAACCGGTCACAAAGTCCATCGTGATGTGCTCCCATTTCCATTCTGGGATAGGAAGCAGCTGGAGCAATCCTGCTGGTCTCTGCTGCTCGGCTTTCACCTGCTGACATACCAGACACTTGGATACAAATCTCGTTATCTCTCTTTTCATGCTATTCCACCAAAAGAACTGCCTGATATCTCGATACATCTTCGTTCCTCCTGGATGAATGGAGTAAATAGAACTATGAGCTTCGGACATAACTTCTTGCCGAAGGACTCCACTCGGTACACAGAGTCTGTTTCCAAACCTAGCGTACCATCTTCATGAATTACTAACTCCTTCCTACGGCCTGATTCACACTCCGACCGCAACTTCTGAATCTGTGGATCTCCTGCTTGTGCTGCCCTTATCCTCTCTACTAAGGTTGACTGAATCTGCATACTGGTCATTCTTCCTATATCCCTTGGCAAAACTACTTCGATTCCCATACTCTGAAGGTCTTCTAAAATATGCTTCTGCGAGGTCAAGATAAAGGCACTGTTTCTCCTACTCAGTGCATCTGCAACTATATTCGCCTTGCCTGGATGATACTGAAGATCTAAATCAAAATCCTTCAGCAGTTCTAACCATCTTCTTTGCCTCATGTTCAAATCTCGCTGCGTGAACACGTATTTCAAACTCTTATGATCAGTATAGATCTCTACCCGATCCCCGTACAAATAATGCCTCCACAACTTGAGTGAAAACACCACAGCTGCTAACTCCAAATCGTGAGTCGGGTAATTCTTCTCATGGTCTCGAAGCTGCCGAGACGCATATGCTATCACCTTTCCATGCTGCATCAATACACATCCAAGACCCTTCCCAGATGCGTCACAATATACTGTAAAGTCTCCCGCTCCTACCGGAAGCGTCAAGATCGGGGCTGAGATCAACCTCTTCTTCAATTCTTCAAATGATGCCTGACAGCTAGCTGACCAAACAAACTCCACGTCCTTGTGCGTCAAACGCGTTAAGGGCGCAGAGATCTTGGCAAAGTCCGCCACGAACCTTCTGTAGTAACCAGCTAATCCCAAGAAACTTCGCACTTCTGCAACCGTTCTCGGGACTGGCCAATGCTCTACGACCTCAATCTTCTTCGGATCCACTGACACTCCTGCCCCAGAAATTACATGCCCCAGGAACGAAATGTGATCTAACCAGAATTCACACTTGTCGAGCTTCGCATAAAGTTGATGCTCCCTCAATGTCTGCAAGACAGTCCTAAGATGTTTCTCATGCTCCTCTTCACTGCTGGAATAGACAAGAATGTCATCTATGAACACCACCACAAATTTATCCAAGTATGGCAGAAAGATGCGGTTCATTAAATCCATGAATACTGCGGGGGCGTTGGTTAGTCCAAAGGGCATTACTAAAAACTCATAATGCCCATATCTAGATCTGAATGCTGTCTTCGGTATGTCTTGCTCCCGGACTCTTACTTGATAGTATCCCGACCGAAGATCGATCTTGGAAAAGACACTGGCCTGGCTCAACTGGTCAAACAGGTCATCAATCCTTGGTAGCGGGTACTTATTCTTCACTGTTACTGCATTCAGCTTGCGGTAGTCGATGCACATCCTCGTCGACCCATCCTTCTTGGGAACTAGAATCACTGGCGCGACCCATGGCGATTTACTGTCTTGGATGAATCCTTTAGACTTCAACTCTTCTTCATGTTGATACAACTTATCCTGTTCTGACGGCGACATTCTGTAAACTCTGTCTGCAATAGGCCTCGTTCCAGGGTTCAACTCAATGCTAAATTCTACCTCTCTGACTGGGGGTATCCCTGGGAGCTCATCAGGGAAGACTTCGAGAAAATCTTCGACCACTCTCGGAATCTGTCCTGGCTCTGACACTGCTGCTGAGATGACGCCTCCGGCCTGATTCTTCAAGGTTCGAGTAAAGATGAACTGCTCCATCCCAGGAACGCTGAATATGACCCTACCTCCTCTACAATCAATGGTCGCATGACTGTCTCTCAACCAGTCCATGCCAAGAACAACATCAAAATTCCCCATAGGGAATTCAATCAATGACGCGGGCAGTAAATGCCCACACACCTCTACCGGACATGAAAAGTGCACTCTGCTAACTTCTACGAGCCCATTGCCGGTGAGTATATCCATCCTCTCCGGCAATGTCTCAAACTCTAATCCAATCCGTGTAGCATATTGTGCAGAGATGAATGAATGAGTAGCGCCTGAATCAAACAATGCTACAGCGGAAAATGAGGTGACGAGAATTTTACCTGCCACCACGTCACTAGACGCTAGAGCCTCTCCCAAGGTCAATGTGGGAGCCTGGCCCCGCGGAGCCCCTTGTTGCGGCCTTCCTCGACCATGCTGTTGCTGCCTCTGAGGGCCTTCGGCTTTCTGTGCCTGGCGGAACATCTGAGCCTGCGTTGGTAGACGCTGGGCTAGGGGCCTTACTGCTAATACTGGCCCTCCACTCGGGGTTGCCACTGGAGCTGGCAATGCTGGAAACTGCTGAGCTGGCCCTCCTGGCCTCTGCATCATAGGACAAGTAGAAATACGGTGGTCTGAACTACCACACCTCAAGCATAAGCCATTCGCTGACCGGCACACCTCCCTCGTGTGCCCTACCTTCCCACAGAATGTACAGCCCTGGGGTGCTCCCTGACGCTGTTGCTGGTTCCTCGGCTGCTGATGCCGAACTGGCGCTGTATGAGTTGACACGGCCGTCCTTCGTGGCGCTCCCGCATCATGAATACGTACACCGGGTGCTGGTGCCGATGTTCGCTGCATTGCTCCTCCACCAACCTGGGAATGAGATCTCTTCTGACCTCCTGCCCTCGATGCCAACCTCTGTTGGGTAAGCTCGTGCCTCCGGGCTGCCGTCAAGACAGCGTCAAACGTCTGGTAGTCGTGTCCCTCCACAAGCTGTAGTAGTTCCAAATGAAGTCCCTGCTGGAACCTCATAGCTTTCTCTGGCTCCGTTGCCACCATTGATGGTGCGAAACGGCACAATCTGCAGAACTCTGCTGCATACCCATCTACGGTCTTGCCTGCTTGCTTGAGATTGATGAACTTCTGCTGGAGCTCATATCGAGCTACTACGCCAAAATACTTGGCCTTGAATCGGTCACTGAAGGTGGCCCAACGAACAGGGCGTCTTGTACCAACTTCTTCTGATGCCCACCAGTCGCGGGCAAGATCCTGAAGTACCAGTTTGACCTGATCAACCTTCTCATCATCTGGAACCTTGGCTGCCACAAGAATGGCTTCGATGTCTTGAATCCATGCATTCGCAGTGATGGCATCCTCCGTGCCATCAAAATACCTTGGGTTCAAGCGACGAAACCTTCCTGATGCTCCCGAGTCAACCCCGGCACTCCTCTCAAGAGCTAACTGAATCCCTTGGTTCAGCAACACATTCTGCTCCTGCTGTCGAGTCTGTTGCTGTTGGTTAGTGACAAAAAACCCCCGGATGATCTCCAGGAGTGCTACGGTGTCTGGTACTGCCGTCGCTGCTGGTGCTGCAGGAGTTTCAATAACCTGCGGCTGCACTGCCTCTGGTTCTATTTCTGCTCGTGCCTGCACTGGAGAAGGTTCTCTCCCCTGTTGCTGCCCAGTCGAGCCATGCTCTTGCTGCTCTTCCTCATGGGCCTCACCCGCTACTGAGAATGAAGCACCCCTATAGAGAAGAATATAAGATTATCAAGTCCGGACGAGGAAGATTTCGAGGATGCAAGTCAGGTTAGAGATCAAGGCAAGGACAGAGAATTCGAAACAGAATTTCAAGGGGAACAAGTTTTGATTGAGACTCCTAATAATTCGCAATACCCCACAAGTCTGAAAATCAGACCTGCATGGGCCACCACTAAAACCTTGTCACGCCCCAGTACCGAAATACGGAGACGGACTAGGCCAGCTACACCATATGAGGTACGTAACGTCATACGGCGATCGTGGCTGTCGAGAGACTAGGGGGTACATGCTACAATCAAGTCTCCTATGGTCCCACAGAGTTCTATGTCTCAATCAGTCAAATCATATCAGCAAAAGATGAGCATTAAAGATAAAGCAGTAAGGCATCCCCGATGCTGTATCAAAATGATCATGAGAGACTAGCTTCATAATTTAGCTATCTCGAAGAGTCAGGAGTACAAAATTATACACAGCTGCAGTCTGTTTAATTACAATTATGTACTGACACAAAATATCAAGTAATCCGGCTAACAGGTGCCGGTGGCTAAACGCCGCAAAAGTATAAGCAGGAGTGGTGGAGAAGAAACCCACTCGATTCCCCGAACTGCCATGCTCCTAGTATGCACCATGGATGTCAGGGAGGAAGATCGTGTCCTCTGGCTCTGCTACGGGATCTGGCCAAACAAAACCAGCGGGGTCAGCCCCGAATAGCAAGTACCGCCAAAGGGGTACAAGAGTTAAGACTAAAAACCTAGTTAATAGAATGAATGATAATAGTAATACTTATGCTACCATTATAGGGTGGCGCCACATCCTCGAACCCATATGGCACCCTTACAACCAAACAAGGACAAAAGGTGCCGCATGGAGTCGGGACGCGTCGTACTCTATAACTTTCGCATAAGTTAAAGGGTATAAACAATAAAATCTCCTGATCGTGACTTCGGTCGATAGCCTATCGCAGCACAATAACCAACCCAACAATCAAACAAGAACATGGGTTGGATCATGTACCACGATAAACCATGTTCCTCGATCATTCACAGAAGTAGCACTTCACAACCAGAATAAGTCTTCCGTTCATAACTTCGGTCCACAGCCTATCATAGTACGATAACCAACCCAACAATCAGACAAGAACATGGGTTGGATCACGTACCATAATAGTCCGCTTCCCTCAGTTATTCACAGAAGGTAATAGGATACAAGCAAGTCATTTTCACGGCCAATCAAGTCTACGAGTTTCTAGTGGGACGAGGTTATCCTCGCATCATGTTATTAGAAATCCTCAGATCGTATCTTTCCAGCAAGGCTAGCCCACCCAGGGGTTTGCGTAGACAGGTATGATTGAGCACAGGTCCCTCGTAAGGCCACCTTGCTAAAATATATAATATGTAGCAGGAATTAATCGGATACAGTCATCCACTCGTTGCAGATGACACAGTATCCGTGGAGACCAGCCGGCGCGTCAAGACAGTACCTCAAGGCGGCTGGTGTAACACGATCTCGAGATTTTTTCCTCCCCATGCATCTAGTATATTTAGTTGCCTAATTTAACCCTAGGTGAAATCTTGGATTTTCATGCTGTGGCCTGCATGATTATCCTTCTAAAGTCGTACTTTAGTACGAGTACCCCAAAGAGGATCCCTGTCAATCAGTATGTCAACATGTTCTACCCTCCTTAGTGTAATGTATCATTGCAAATACGCCACGTAGAGTTACGAGTCTTTTGTCGAGCATGAACAAGAACTGGGACATTCAGGTACATGTATCAGGTAGGAACACTTTATTCTCCGGGGTCACATTAGTGCTCATATCATGCTCGGAACAAAAGGCGTAAGGATATAAAATGGGCATATACTATATATATATATATATATATATATATATATATATATATATATATATATATATATATTAATAATAATAATAATAATAATAATAATAAGGTAACAATTTAGGGCACAAAGGTCCATGCGACTCAGGGAGAGTGAGTCCATGCGGCCGGGTCAATACTGGTTCATGCGGCTGGGACTACACGCTCATGCGGCTCAGAGAGCCCCAAGGCGCATGCGGCTGGAAGGTCGGGTTCATGCGGCTAAGGGGTGTCAGCGTATGCGGCTGCGAAGGGGGCAATCGCCAGGCGGCCGGGGTTCGACAGCATATGCGGCTAGGATCAGACGAAGCCTTATGCGACTGAGCATGGGCGATACATATGCGGCTGGATTGATGGATGAGCTTATGCGGCCCAAAAACAGCAGCGCGTATGCGGCCGGGTGCAAAAGAAACTCATGCAGCTCGAAGGCTAGCCGTATGAAGTCCATGCGACAGGGGCTCATGCGGCTGAGTCTGAACAAGGCTATGCGGCTCAATTACTTGCCGCATGAAGATTCATGCGGTCAAGTACTCAAGTGAGTCTTATGCGGCTAGAAAGGACTTTCCATGCGGCTGAGCTCGAACGAGTCTCATGCGGCCGGAAAGGCCATGCGGCCAGAGACTTGCCGCATGAAGATTCATGCGGTCAAGTACTGCTCTTCTTCTCCATTTGTCCGAGAAGAGGAGCCAAGCAGCCATGGCTTCCAAACTACACAAAACATTCATCCGGAGCCCAAATCGGAACTTCCTTAGGTCAAAATGGGGTAGAACAAAATTCTCTACAACATGGAACCATCAAAACTTAAAAATAATGAAGTTTGCTAGATCAAAACCAAGGAAATCCGAAAATGGTTAAAAACTAGATCTACAAAGATTAAAGCTTCAAAATGAAAAACTTCAAGTTCTAAACTAGTATAGAATAAGGAGAAGAACATATTTTGACAAATAATTTGTAAGAAAATATCAACAACATTTATGGATCTATCTCTTGAGCAAGTTGGTACTTGTCTTGGTTGGTGGAGGAAAATAAATGAGAGAAAATAAATGAGAGGAAATAAATGAGAGGAGAGAGAATGAGTTGAATTATTATATAGAATCTTGAACCCATGGGTTCATGATGAACCAAGATGAACCAAGAATAGGTTCCCCAAATGAGCCAAAACTGTAGGCCCAAATGCAGATAATAAATTACGAAATAATATTTTTTTTCGAATATTTTTGGGAAATACATGAAGAAATACAGCATATAAATATCGTATAAATACAAAGTAAATACAATTTATCGGTTTACGTATTAAAATACGTATTCCAGGATCGGGGAGTGACACACGTACCATGATGGACTGGATGATTAACTGTAGGAAGAAACCACGAGCCTTGGTTTATCCCTTATATCTTCCTATGGTCCTTCGTGCATTTATTGTACCACTTCATGATTGCCCTTTCTTGCCTGCCCCTGCCTTTCTCTCCAAGGCAAGGAGGCTTCATGCGGCCGTTGGCTCCCCGGTCGTGTCTGAGTATTCTGAGGATGAGCCGGATGCCCCTCCTCTCGGACAGGATCCTCCTCCTCCTTCAGCCACTCTTGAGTCGCTTCAGGCCATGCTTCGAGATCGTTTCACTTTGGAGGACGATCGATGGACTCAGCTGGACTATCGGACCACATTGCAGATGAGTGCTATCAGCAACTCGCTGCATAACATCCGGTATTCCATGTCTCGCGCTCCTTCCATGCCCATTCCTATGGAGCGAGATCTCGTTCGTGAGGGTTTTCGTATTGATGACCCTTGGATTCGTCGCTACATGGATCCGAACTCGGCTTTTGTGGACCCACGTCGCTCCTTAACTGATCCTTCGGACGACGCCGGGCCCTCTCGTGCTCGTTGATGGTTTTGGACTACTACTTGAGGCTGCTACTGGAGATCTTAGATTATGCTTTCTGCTTTCTGTTTTAGTTATTTTTATGTACTTGGTTTGTAGTAGACTCATTATGGTTGATGTTTTTAAGACATTGGTAGATCTATTATCAGTTCTTATGACTCTTGGTCATTATTTTATATGCAGTTTCTTCTCCTTTATGTGTGTTTTGCCAGTTATAATTTATCTATCTCATATTGCTAAATGTCAAAAGGGGGAGTTATGTGTATATTCTGTTTATATTTTTTGGTATATGTGCTTTTTGGTGCTTTTGGGAGATATTCCTTATCAGGCCAACATGTTCAACGCATTGTTTACGGGGGAGCTATCTTGTTTAGCTCGGCACTGATTATGGGGGAGCTATGCTGTGTCCAGGTATGAATATTGAATATACATTTATTATTTTGTCAATTATCAATATGGGAAAGATTGTTGACACAAAGTCACAGTCAACCAAATATTGATAACATTGACTAAATAATACTTGTAATAATTCAATACGACACACGACGTCTACATCAAGCTCAAGTCAGAAGACAGCTCAGTCTTTGCAATTCAGTTATATATGAGTCTGTATTTTATACTTTTATTGAGTCTAGATTGATGAAAACTGTGTCATACTGAGCTCTTGAGACTTGACCTATAGCCTACCCAATAATCCCTAAACTCCACCATCCAGAAAATGTCCATTGGTCCCCAAGAACCAGTTCTGTGCTCTGGAGACAGAGTTCTGGCCGAACTCTGCCTCCACACAGAGTTCGGGCCGAACTCTGTCCCCTAAAAATCAGCAACCTTAATTTTAGGATTAGCTGGTTGCTAGTTGTCCAACGGCCAAATATTTGAAATTTTCTACCCGAATTCTGGCCGAATTCTGCCTACAAAAACCCTATAAATAGGCCTAGAATTCTCTCATTTCAAACCATCCAATCTTCTCTTCTCTTCTCTCTTAAAGCTCAAATAAGCCATACCCTTCCCATCTACTAGCCACAAGCTTCCTAAGTCTCGAGTGCTCAGCATCTCTCAGTTAGGAGTCTTGTGCAAGAGTTGAAGAAGTCGCTTGGAAAATTCCGAGCAAATTGCCACTGCGATCCTCTGTAAGAAGTTGACGTGCTCTTCTGAAGAAAAGGCACGGGTTGTAAACTACTATTTCACAAATAGTGGATTTAATCCTGAGCTAGAGTTCTCAGGCCTGGACTAGTCCTCCACGAGGGAAACCAGGTTAAAATCGGCTGTGTTTGCGTATGCTCTCTTGCTTCTCACTTTAAATTCCGCATTTACTCTGATTAGTTTTGTTTGTGATAGAGTTAAATTTTTAATTGGATATTTTCTCTATAAACTCTATTCACCCCCCTCTAGAGTTGCCATCTGTTCTTCAGAAGAAGCAGTCCATGCTCTCACAATCGTCTATGGAATCTGAGTTTTATGCACTAGCAGTTGCAGCAGATGAAGCATAATGGCTTCGGAAGCTCATGTATGATCTTCCTATGGTTGGTACACAGATTTCGGCAGTGCCAATTTACTGCAACAACCAGGCGACTGTAGCGGTGACATCAAATGACCTCTTCAATGGTAAGAAGAGGACTGTGCAATTAAGGCACAGGTGTCACGCCCCAGATCCAGAATACTGGAGAGGAGGGGCAGATACAGCCAGCTACGTATATAGAAATGTAATCCATCTCGTTATACGGTCACGGCTGTCTAGATGTATGAGGGTTTATCTACAAGCCATCAGTCTCTTATGGTAAAAAACAAGCCTAGTGTCTCAATCTCAAGCAAGTAATAATAGTTACAAGATGTTAGACCATCAGATAATCAATAGTAAGGCGTCCCATACATTTTATATACAGATGATCATGAAACTAGTCGTACAAAATACGAGGACTAGCAAGAGTTTCAGTCATACATGATCAATCCTAGGATTTGTTAATCATGTTACAGCCCGTAGGCAGACAAGAAATATAAGTATTCAACACGAGCTAACACTTGCTCGACGGCTAAACGCCTCAAAAGAATAATTTACAATATAGTGGGAGAGCAAAATAAAATCCACTCGTTGCCAGGGTTGCGCCTAGTGTTCACCATATCTGGCTGGAAGGCCGGGAGATCCTCGGGTGCTGCTCTAAAATCTGGCCATATAAAACCAGCTGGGTCAGACCCCAGAAAGAGCAAGTGCCACAAGGGATGCTTCACTTAAGAACTAAAACCAGCAAGTTAGAACACAAAGCATAATAATAACAAGAAAACTGGAGGCATGAAAGTAGGGTGATAAACGATAAGATAACTAAGAAACTATTTCGGTAGCCAAGTTACAACCCGTAAACCAAACAAGGACCGGGGTTGTAACCCTTCGCCTTAACAGAACTTAATCTCTAACCAATTATCGACAAGTAAGCATAAACTATAAAACGTCCCAAAGTAACCATGTACTGGCATGGTCTAGACAAGACTAGACTCCATCCATCAATCAAGGCCAAGAAATGAGTATGACTTGATACTTTTACTAACTAGGGTTATCACAAGCCTAGTTACTAACAAGATGCAATAGGATATTTCGACAGTCACAAGCCCTGCAGCTATCCAGTTATCCTTCCGCAGGTTGAGAGTTGTATTAGGTGGATACATCGCCCATGAGACAAATGTATCCCATGGTGACTTTGGGGGGCAACACATGACAGTGTGCTGGAAATGCGCCATACTCGACGGCAGGGTACAAGTCCAATTAAAGCGTCCAGATAACAGAATTGTCTGTGACTGGAAAATCTCTTTATGAACTACTTGATCAATCTAGTCATTAACCTAAAAAGATTCAGTATGAATCCCTGACCGTGGTAACCAGGGATGCAAGTCCTAAACATGATGCAAGACGAGACTGGTAGCTTACACAAGCACATTCAAGAACAATCACCCACGGTGTCAAGACGAGTTATTAATCAGCATGTCAAGATAGCCGTCGCAACAGCATTCAAGATTATATGTTAGGTTACTTATCAAGATCATGTCAAGAGTGCGTCACGACGGACCACCATCAAGAATTATCATGTCAAGTTATTTGTCAAGAGTGTACCACGACGGGTCACTATCAAGAGTTATCATGTAAAGGTTACTTGTTAAGAGTGCGCCACAACGGGACACTATCATGTCGTGTTACTTGTTATTTGTTAAGGGTGCGCCACAACGGACCACCATCGTGTTCTATCCTTACATTATCATGAATGAGAGAAACTTGCATACAGAGAAATAGGACATAAAACGGTCAAAACAGTCAAAATAGGCACTATGCGGCACTATGCAAGCTATACGGCACTATGCATCTATGCGGCACTATTCATATTCATTCCTGCGGTACTATGCAAGCCATGCGATACTTTTTATTCCTGTGGCACTATTCATTCCTGTCGTACTATGCATCCATACGGCACTATGCAAGCCATGCGGCACTATGTAAGCCATGCGACACTATTCATTCCTATGGCACTATTCATTCCTGCGACACTATGCATCCATACGGCACTATTCAAGCCATGCAGCACTATTCATTCTTGCGATACTATGCATCCATGCGGCACTATTTATCCTGTGATACTATTCATCGTCCCTGCCAGATTCAGGACAGATGAACTAGAAAATGTCCAAATCTTATTTGGCCATAACTTTCTCAAATTAAACAAGTCAAAATCTAACTTTTCAAAGGTCCATTTTGGGTAAAATTAAATTCTCTACAATATAAAACAATCAAAACTTAAAAATAATAAAGTTTGGTAGATCAAAACACAAAAAATGAAAAGACTACAAACTTAGATCTACAAAAATCCATCCATCAAACCCAAAAATGTCAAGTTCTAAAGAGGCTTAAAATCAAGTAAGAAAGAGAATGGAACAATAAAACTTGAGATCCATCATGAAGTAAGTTGCACTTGCCTAGGACTTGGTAGGAGGGAGGAGTAAATGAAGAAGATGAAGAAGTAAATGAAGAAGTAAATGAGGAGAGAGAGAGAGAGAGAGAGAGAGAGAGAAGGAGTTGGGTTATATATCAACCCTCTCTATCTCAAACCAAGCCAAGCCAAGCCAAGCCAAACCAAGTCAAATTGAACCAAACCAATCAAATAAACCAAGTCAAGATTAAACCAAGACTAGACTAAGCAATACAAGTCTAACTACGGCCCACCTAATAAATGCTAGAAATCTCGTATACGCATACAAAAATACGTATAACGAAAAACGGGAGTGACAACAGGTCGGTCAATGATCTTATTAAAAAAGGAGTCATTGTCGTGGTGGATGTTCAGAGCCAGGAGAATCTGGTAGATCCAATCACCAAAGGTTTCAAGCGTCAGCTGGTTGAGGAATCTACTAGGCATCTAGCTTTTGGTTCAAGGGAGGACCATTAAAAAAATGGGCTTGAAGATGTTATGATATTGTGTCTCTGCAATCCTACCATAAAGTTTTATGCTATTAGTTGGAAGAGAAATCTACTAGGCATCTAGCTTTTGGTTCAAGGGAGGACCATTGACTGGAAGAATATCAGGTGCAGTGGGCAATCATTTGGTATACTGTAGGGTCACGGACCTAGAACCACTTTTAGTGGGTAGTCCTCTGGATATTGCGCGGTCATGTACCCAGAACCACTGTTAGTGGGCAATCCTTTGGGATATTGCAGGATTTCAGACCCAGAACTATTGTGAGTGGGCAATCCTTTGGGACCTTGCAGGATTGTGAACCCAAAACCACTGTTTGTTCATTGTAGAGAACAAAGTCCAGTGAGAGGATGGCTTGGAAGACTTAATGAGTTCTCGGGCATTTGCGATGTCTGGCGTGGTTTACAGGAAGCACGGGTAGCACAGCACTAGAAAGGAGCGTAGTACTCCATGCTACAGTGGGGTGACACCACATGAGGTACCTAGTGAGGGTAAAGCCTCGGCTTTGGACCAAGTCACAGTGGCGTAGCACCGCACATAGACAAGTAAGCCTAATACTGTAGAATGAAGAGTGGTAGGCAGCACTACAAAGAGGATGAACCTCATGTTACAGTGGTGTGACACCACATGAGGCAGTACCTCGGCTTTGCAAGCCATGTCACGGTGGCGTAACACCGCAAGGAAGCGAAAGGGTTCATGCTGGATAGTTTGGCACTACAAAGAGGTTGGGCCTCATGCTACAGGTGGTATGACACCACATGAGGCAGTGCCTTAGCTTTGGGCCATGTCATAGTGGTGTAGCACCGTAAGGAAGCGAAAGGCTTCATGCCAAGACTCTTTAAAAGTACTCACTTAGAGTGTATGGATAGAGATGTAGGCCGTCTCTTGAGGGAAACTTTGTAGATACCAAACATACATACACCAAAACCAGGCTGGCACAAGGCCTTTAATGTACAGCCAGAAGCACAGTTGATGTCACTATGTGAGTTGGAAGAATTGTAGTTATGGTACAGAATTCAAGACATAGTCTATTCTTGTATCATGCTGTTATTTAACCTATGCGGGAAGATTCAAGTCGTAGCGACATCTCTTCTAATGCATAATAGGCAGTCACTGTGGTGAACGCTCAACCCATATATTGAGATATGTGGAGAATTGTTGGTATTTTTGCCTTTAAACTAGGAAAGATAGTCACACATCGGCTACACCTAATGATAAGTATCTCAATATAATGCATTGCTTGTGTTGAGGTGTGCCCATGAGGTGTAATGGGGCAAAGTGTGTGCCATGTGGGAGTATTTTCCTAGACGAAAAAAGATTAATTCAAACAATAATCATGTAAGTTGATTTTTGTTGGTCGGACTCGGACTCCAAGATGCCTCGTGAATGCACGGTCGTGTGTTCGGGGGGTAGGCATGGGCTAGCACTCGACTATGTTGATTGTGGGATGATGTAAAACATCAAACTCTATTTTAGAGTATTGGTATTTTAGTCCCACATCGGATAGGAGAGATGGTGATGTCTCACTCCACTCTATAAATAGAGCCCCTTGACCTCCTTTCTAAAATGCACCAAAGAAGAGAGTTAAGGGAGTCCGTAAAGTTCAGGAAGCCCGTTCAAGTTTCAAAAATTGACTGACGAACGTTCTAGAAGTTCTCTAAGAACTTGCTGGTTCCTGGAAGCGGATCGTATATAGGCGAATCTTGCTTTGAGCAACGATGATCTGATTACTCCAGCAAAGTTGTCTTTCTCTTTCTTCTTTCCTTCTCTTATTCTCTGATCTAATCAGAAACTTCTTGTGGACTTTCGTCGCTGCTGCTGCTAGCAATTCGATTTGTACCTTTTTTTAGAAGTATTACATTCGTTTGTTACGGTAACAATTTTTTTTTTAACTTTGTTACCCAGAATCTTTCAAGGATCTCTGTAGTATATTTTTTTGAAGAGTTAAAGAAGTATTGGGATACGCAAAAAAATGAGGGTACAATATGTTAATATCCACGCCCACCAAGCATAACAGACTGTAAAAACCACGCCCACCAAGCATAACAAATCGTAAAAGGTTTTTTCTATGGGCACCACCATAATGCTTGGGGGAAGCCCATGAATGTGGAAAAATTGCTAGGGGCACCCAAAACTTGCTAGGGGGCAGCCCAACCCCCCAAACCTTTTATTTCACTCTCATTTCCATTCTTCACTCTCTCCTCAAGAAGAAAAGAAAAAGCTCTCTCCCTCTCCATTTTCTAAACCCTAATTTCTTCTTCTCCACCACTCCATTCTCAATCCCTCTACGAAGATTCTCGAAGAGATGATACGCAAGTCAAAGCAACCAGAATCCTGGTATGTTCTTACCTAATTTCTTCGAGATTTTTGTACATTATATTCGAAACCCTAGAATTTGTTTAATTCTTGAAAAAGTTTTGATAAAATAGGTTTATAATCTCTTTCACGTTCTTTTTTCTAATTTTCGAACACAAGAAACCCCAATTTTATGTTGAAACCCTAACCCTAGAACACGACAAACTAGGATGTCGTTGTGGCAGTTCGGGTTCACAACAGTAGGACTGCCAGACATGTGGCAGTCCTAATGAAAATTAGGACTGCCACAGTCCTGGCAGTCCTCTTTCATAAGAGGACTGTCAGAGCTGTGGCAGTCCTGATTTTCATTAGGACTGCCACATGCCTGGCAGTCCTACTATTATGACATATGGGGGTGGGTAACTGCATGCTGTTTCTATTATTTAATAAGTGTATGTTTTTATGCAGTCCACTGGCCGCTAACAAAAGAATACGGCCCAACGCGTCAAAGCGGAAGGAACGTGCGGGACGTCCTCTCGAGCGTCCGATAATAATTATCGAACCGGCGCACAAAGCTCGCTCTCGGATATCGCCACCGGTACGTCAAGCTCGGTCGAAGCAACAAGCTCCTACTCATACGCCTCATTCCGATGACGACGACGACATGCCAATTTCCCGACTCCTATCACGTCAAGACGGTTCTGCTCCATTTGAGGAGATCGGTCCTTCTGAGGAGGTCGGTCCTTCTGAGGAGGCCGGTCCTTCTGAGCCGCCTGTCCGTCCACCCAATTGCTCAATGTTGGTTTCTTTTGAGAACCACATTGCGTATGAAATATGAAAGAACTCGGTATGTACATGACGTTTGTAAGCTACCAGTTTAGTATACTATATATATTGATATGTTTTTTGTTGTTCGATATACAGAGGACATATCGTATCCTTAGGGCTGTGAGTCACGGGAAAAAAACTGTGTCCTGGCAGTTTGCAAGCTTATCGGAGGCCGTCCAGAGCAAAATCATACCGAGCGGCTTGCACAATTTGGCACAAAACGCCTACCGGACAATGGATAGTGCCCTCATATCCGCCTTTGTGGAGAGATGGCACCCGAAGACCAACACATTTCATCTCCCAGCAGGGAAGATGACCATTACACTTGACGACGTCTACCAGATATTGGAGCTGCCAGTGACCGGGCGCGTAATGACCAAGGAACATTACACGAATGAAAAATCTGTGAAATGGTACGAGAAGATCGTCAACTTCGTCTCAAATCACCTTGGAGTTCCGGCTACGAGTTTTACAACTCTACCAGGCTTCAAAAAGTCGTACGGAATTCCTCTATCATTTCTGGTGGACCAGTTCATGGGTATGGAGGTGGATGACGGTGACGATGATACGGTCGACGCGGTGGCCCGTGCGTATATGCTGTTCGTCCTAGGAACGATCGGCATTCCGGACAAGTCCGGAACGTCGATACATGCTAGGTACATGCTCAACTTATCTGAAGTGGATGACTTCATTGATATATCCTGGGGAAGCGGTATCCTAGCCAATCTTTACCGCGAGCTCGGCATCGCATCCCGTGTCGGGACTAAGATAATGGCCGGCTGTCAGATTCTGCTACATGTAAGAAAACTTCTAACAATTTAATCTTGTATATTTCAATTTGTTGCTTAATTTTTTACTATTCATTTATAAATTGAATAGGCATGGATATACGAGCACTTTTCGATGCTTAGACGGGCTGACTTGAACCCAGAGTATGTTGAACATCTTCCCAGAGTGTGTCGATGGAGGCCATCCCAGCTGAAAACTAAAAATTGGCAAACACTCGCTTCCATTCGTGAAGTATTAGACAATTTGGTGCCGAAAGAGGTACTAATTTTTGACTAACTTTTTTATGTTCATTTTGTTTTGTTGTTAACTATTTTCCTACAGATTTTTTGGAATCCATACCTGGATTTACGGGAGCTGAATCGTGAGGTCCAACCAGTTTCTTTATTTCATGGCATGATCACATGCTACAAAATTACGGAGCCGTACATGCCCGATAGAGTACTTCATCAGTTTGGCTTCGTGCAAACTGTGCCGAAGCGCACACTACGGCTGTTGGAGCCTCCGCGCGGAACCCAACCATTAAGTTACAAACCGGCGGATTTCGACTGGGTGACCGACTTTTACTCCGAGTGGCAACGACATGTACTTCGAAAATCTGAAAGACGACCGGTCACCCAGATGGCCGACTGCAGCGAGGACTATATGCCGTACTTCCTGGGGGTCGGACATGCTAAGTTGTCGAACCCTACCAACCTGGGTCCCGTGGCCGTCGGAGCAATTGGAGCTCTTTCTTCCAAAAATGTCTTGTATGCTGGGTTGGTGAGGATGGTGAGTTCCGTATTTGTAATAAGACTGAGATTTCCATGTTTGTAGACTTAATTCATTTATACTTTCATTTTTAGTCTCAAAAGGTGAAGGAATTGGCCCAGACACTCAGGAAAGGTTGCCAAAAGTGACACTTGTGTCGCGGTCGCCAACGAGCTTGATCGCATCGACGACGTAGTCGACTTTCCCTTCATGAACAATAGGGAGTCTCGTTCAAAGGCCCGGCATGATATGTAGATGGATTTGTATATTTTTTTGTTTCAAACTTAAGTTGGATGCGAAATAGTTACGTACTTGTGATGAATTATTAGAAATATTTTGCTTGTTTGAAACTAAATTTGGATGTGGAATGTTCGGGACTATGTAGTTGTGATGAATTATTGTAGTTGTGATGAATTAATGTGATGATTTATTTTAGTTGTGATGTAGTTGTGATTGTAGTTGTGATAAATTTTTCTTATTTTTTATGTACAGAGTATCTGTATCAGGACTGCCAGTCCAACACTGAAGTAGGACTGCCATGGGGGTGGCAGTCCTAACTCTAATACTCTGTGACAAATTGATTCACACAGGAAAGTCCACACAGAGTTTGAGAGTTAGGACTGCCACCCCATAGGCAGTCCTACACTGAAGTAGGACTGTCAGGGAGCTGGCAGTCCTAACTAAAACTTGTTGTTACAACAAGTTTTAGTTAGGACTGCCAGCTCCCTGGCAGTCCTACTTCAGTGTAGGACTGCCTATGGGGTGGCAGTCCTAACTATCAAGCTCTGTGATACTTTGATTCACACATGAAAATCATCACAGAGTTTGAGTGTTAGGACTGCCACACCCATGACAGTCCTACACTGAAGTAGGACTGCCAGGGTGCTGGCAGTCCTAACTAAAACTTGCTGTAACAGCAAGTCCTAGTTAGGACTGCCAGCTCCCTGGCAGTCCTACTTCAGTGTAGGACTGCAATGGGTGTGGCAGTCCTAACTATCAAGCTCTGTGATACTTTGATTCACACATAAAAATTATCACAGAGTTTGAGAGTTAGGATTGCCACACCCATGGCAGTCCTACACTGAAGTAGGACTGCCAGGGAGCTGGCAGTCCTAACTAAACTTGCTGTAACAACAAGTCCTAGTTAGGACTGCCAGCTCCCTGGCAGTCCTACTTCAGTGTAGGACTGCCATGGGTGTGGCAGTCCTAACTCTCAAACTCTGTGACAATTTGATTCACACATAAAAATCATCACAGAGTATTAGAGTTAGGACTGCCATATCCATGGCAGTCCTACACTGAAGTAGGACTGCCAAGGAGCTGGCAGTCCTAACTCTAATGCTCTGTGACAGAGTTTCTCAAGCTGAAACACTGTGACAGTGAACACATATAACAGGTACACTCATATAATACAGATAACACACAGGTAGCCACATATAACACAGGTAGCATACAGGTAACCACATATGACACAGATAGCACACAGGTAGGCACATATAACACAAGTAGACACATATAACACAGGTAGCACATAGTAAACACATATAACTCAAAATTTACTCCATATATATTAGTGGACTTAATATTTCACTGTATACAAAAGTGGTCCTCCATATACAAAATGTCAAACTGTAAATATATCTATGCTTAGTCGATTTCGACGTCGTAGTGGTCAGCAGGTAAGTCTCTTGGCTCCTCAATCTTCAACAACTTCTTACAATGGTTGATATGATCAACGAAAGGTGTGGTCCAAGCGATGGCTTCGACTGGTGCTCTTTTGTACCAAACTGTTGAAGGTGGAAGAATCAGAGAATGAGCGATCATCTTTAGTATAACGAAGTGATCCCCGATCAGACCTATAGTACATAGGTTAGACACTCCGTGGTTCGTCGGAGGAGCGCACATCGGAAAGAATGTATTGTTAATATCCGACGAGATACGTCCAACAGGTATCATGTACCTATTAGCAAATAATAGCCGGCAGACGGGACTGACATGTAGTGGTCTGTCCCGGTAACACTGTCGGTGCATGGGATACTTAACAACAAACTTGTAACCGTTTCTTCGCTTAGGATGCGGGAGTAGAATGGAAGACGAGTCTCTAACTCCTCGTACAGCTCCTGCCTCACCCGTCTCCATCCGTCTTTGTCATCATAACCAAGATGCCATGCAACGGCATGAAATCAACAATGGCCATCACCGGGGACATCGATAATAGACCAAATGTAACTTCGAAGCGCAGGTTGAAATTTGTCAATATACGTACTCGTTGTTTGGCTTGCAACGGAAGATCTCAAGTCCTACAATAAAATCGGAAGACCTCAAGTCCTACAATAAAACTTAAAAGTTAGTACAATTAGACAACATCCTAAAGCAAATAGGTTTCATAGATTAGGACCGTGCATAAGATTGGTGTCTATAAATAGCAAATTGTGTTAATAGCAAGACCGTCTTTGTACAGCAATTGGTGTTCATAAATTTCAAACACCTTTACTGACTAAAATTTTGCATTCAGGTATCATAGACTAGGACTGCCAGAGTGGTAGCAGTCCTTCACAAAAGAAGGACTGTCAGACCCTGACAGTCCTACATATGTGTAGGACTGCCAGGGTCCTGGCAGTCCTTCTTTTGTGAAGGACTGCCACCACTCTGGCAGTCCTAGTCTATGATCGGGACTGCCAGAGTGTTGGCAGTCCTCTGTGTCACAACACGAATTTTAACCCGATGATAAGTTAAAATGTAGTTACCAAGAGGTAGGGCTGCAAACGAGCCAAGCCGAGCCAAGCTTTTGTAAGCTTGAGCTTGGCTTGACTAGAATTAATCGAGCTCAAGCTCGAGCTCGAGCTTGATAATTTTTTTATTTTAGAGCTTGAGCTTGTTTATATTAAGCTTGAGCTTGGCTTGGTTTGAGCTCGAGCTTGGCTTGATAAGTAAGCTTGATTCAAGCTTGATAAACAAGCTTGATAAGGTCAAAATCAAGCTCGTTAAACTTGATTTCGAGCTCGCTCAACTTTATTTCAAGCTCATTAAGCTTGATTTCAAGCTTAACAAGCTCGATTTCAATTTACTTAGGTTTGAATTCAAGTACCTATAATATTAACAATTTATTTACAAAAGTTTAATTAAAAAAGTTCCTTAATATCAATTATTAAGGACATATAAATATATAATGCACACAAATATACATATACTAAATAAGCTCCTAAACGAGCTTCTAAACGAGCCAGCTCGCAAGCTCATCAACGAGCCAGCTCGCGAGCTCAAACGAGCCGAGTACTTCTAAGCTTGAGCTTGGCTCATTTATTAAACGAGCTCGAAAATGAAGCTTGAGCTCAGCTTGTTTACTAAACGAATCGAGCTCAAACGAGCTTTTATCGAGCCGAGCTTCGAGCAGCTCGCGAACGGCTTGGCTCATTTGCAGCCCTACCAACAGGGCTTCCGATGCATCAAAGTTGTCTTCGGACGTTGCGGGAACGTGTTCTTCGGACGTGGCGGGAACATTTGATGATCCCGGTTGATCCATGTCCAATATTTTTCTACATTAAACACATAATTCAACTTTTATATGTAAAATTCTTGTTTAAAACATTAAACATATTTTAGTTCGATGACTTACCAATAAATTGGAGAAGTCAATGACCTAGAGCTGAAGGAGAGAACAATTTGAAAAAAATGTAGGGAGAAAAGAAAAGAATTGGGGTTTAAATTCTTTGACCTAAGATAAGGAGAGAAGCAAAGAGTTAGAGGGAGAAAATAAAAGAGAAGAAGGAGAGAGAAAATGAAAAAAATGGTATTTATACCTTTGCTTGGACTAGTCCCTAGCAAAAAAATTTTAATGACAAACTTGTAATATTTTTGAACTATTTTGGACTAGTTCCTAGCAAAAAGGATGGTGCCCTTAGAAAAAACCATTGTAAAAACCACCAACGAGAGCGCCAATCAAAACAAGCACAGACATATATGTTGTCACCAGATTGATTACAAGTATATGTCCGAATATTTTGTCCCAAATCCAATTCTCACAAAACTAAAATAATAATATAAAGATTATAATAATGAGATCTCATCACACACTATGACGACTCTGTTCGGAGTAGACATTCTTTCCGAATAGATCTCCTTGTCTCTTGAAGTATGAACCTCTTACAGACCGTTTCAGATTTTTTTTTTCCTTCTATTTTTTAAAAGATTCTAGCACAGTTTTGAAATAGATTTTAAAAGCAGGTAGTTCAAAATCGGCTTCTGCTTCCGCTCAGATTTAAAAAAAAAAAAAACTCCGAACCAACTGTGAGCCGTTTACCGTCCGCTGATAAACTTGTTCTGAGCAGATCCCTAAGCTGGTAGTCTAGTAGTACAGGGCCGTCCAAGCAGTGATTTTGGGTTCGAATCACCTCTCGGACGACTGGATAGTTTATTTAGCCACGGTCCGACTTGAAAAAAGAATACCTAAAAAAAAAAATTCGGACTGGATCGACCGGTTCAACCGATTGACCCATGAACATGTAACTTTTTCAAGCTGGGCTAGCATCGACCAACTATTATTTCCAAAACTGGAATTATAAAGGGATATTATTGTAAAAATTATTGTCCAGAAAAATTGAACTGGAATTACTTAGATTAACCTAAGTGGTTAAACTATTATTTGAAATAATAGATTGAACCGGTTGGACTCAACCCTGTTCGAGTATATATCTAGTCCGAAGTTTGGAACACTCGGTCCGAGAGACATGGTACCCCAAATTCCCATGTATAAAATCCGAGATATTACCAAACCTGCCATCGATCTGACACGTTACGTTGCGTCATCACTGTCATTCTCAACTGCGTTTCTTCCTTTCTGTCAACCACTCGCGCTTTCTCCTTATCCCCATCCCCACTTCAATTTCAAACCCTAACACTAATTTCCCAAAAGTAGAAAAAATGGCGGCTAGAGTTCTTCCGATCTCCTAAATAAAGCTCCGAAATTTCCACTCCAATGGCAGATAAGGGCGATGAGAAGCTCCTCGCCGTCGCCCGCCACATCGCCAGGACCCTTGGACGCACCGACACCATGGCTGACGACATCCTCGACGTCTTCACCACCTTCGACGACCGCTTCTCCCGCCATAACCTCTCCGATTCCAGCGACGACGACCACCGCCGCAGCCTCCTCTCCCTCGACCACCGGATCTCCCACTTCGTCTCCCTCGACCGCCCGGTCTGGTCCGACTCCGACTCCGCCACCGACTTCCTCGCCGCCGTCGACTCCCTCCTCTCCTACCTCCGCGACGACCTCGGCTCCCCCCTCCTCGACCGCGCCGACGACCTCCTCCACCGCTCCATGCTCCGCCTCGAGGACGAGTTCAGAGCGATTCTGGACTCTTCTGATCCGACGGTCCAGTCGGCGTCGGATCCGCGCCGGTTCGACTCCGACACGGAGGAATCCGACGTGGACGACCCGATACCGGTCGCGAACCCGGTCTCCACCTACGACGTCGTCATCGACGCGATCCCCCCCGGATCCGTCGCCGACCTCCGCTCCATCGCGGAGCGGATGTGCACAGCCGGGTTCGGCCGCGAGATCGCGCACGCGTACTCCCTCTCCCGCCGCGACTTCCTCGACGAGAGCCTCTCTCGTCTCGGAGTCCGTCGGAAGACCGACGAAGACATCCGGTCGACGCCGTGGAACGTCCTAGAAGATGAGATCCAGCGGTGGGTCCGCGCGGCGAACCTGTCGTTCCGCGTCCTCTTCCCGAGCGAGCGCCGTCTCTGCGAGAAAATCTTCCCCCTCCAGGCCGCCGCGGACCTCGCGTTCGTCGAGTCCGTCCGCGGATCCGCGGCCGTGCTGCTGGGGTTTGCCGACTCGATATCGTCCGCCGCAAAATCTCCAGAACGGCTCTTCCGGACCGTCGACATGTACGAGACTCTCCGCCATCTCCTGCCGGAGATCGATCCTCCGTTTGCGGACCAGTTCGACGCGGTCTACAAATCGCTCGGAACGGCGATCCGCGGGATATTCATGGAGCTGGAGAATTTGATCAGGAGAGACCCGGCGAAGGCTCCGGTCCCGGGCGGCGGGTTGCACCCGATAACCCGCTACGTCATGAACTATCTCCGTGCTGCCTGTGGCTCCCGGAGAACCCTTGAAGAAGTTATGTCGGAGGACTGCGAGGGAGTTCCTCCAGCCGACGATCTCGACCGTCCGTCCTCGTCGCTCTCGGTGCAGATGGCGTGGATTCTCGAAGTCCTGCAGGGGAATCTAGACTTGAAGTCGAAGATCTACAATGATCCGTCCTTGAGTCTGATATTCTTGATGAACAACGGGAGTTACATTATAAGCAAGGCGAAGGACAGCGAGATCGCGGCCCTGATGGGGGAGGACTGGATGCGTAGGCAGTCCGCGAGGGTGAGGAAGTGGGCCGGGGAGTACCAGAAGGCGACATGGAGCAAGGTGGCGGCCGTGCTGAAGACGGACGCCGGCCCGACGACGTCTGCCTCCGCGAGGGCGGTCAAGGAGAGGTTTCGGGTGTTCAACGCCTACTTGGAGGGGATTTGGAGGGAGCAGAAGGAATGGGTGGTGGTGGACGAGCGGCTGAAGGAGGGGCTGAGGGTGTCGGCTGCTGGGCTCGTGATCCCGGCCTACCGGAGCTTCGTGGGGAGGTGGGGAGGGGTGGTGGGCAGTGTGAAGTATGGTGTGGAGGATGTGGAGGTGATGATCCATGACCTGTTTGAAGGGAGGAGTAGGTGATAGATTATGAAGAACACAAATGGGAATGACTGTGCAATACAATGCTTAGTTGCAATTAGTTTCTGTTGCATACCATTTGATTTTAATGTCAAAAGTTGCTTATCACTCTCGTTTTTTTTTGGGATTTTTTGACTTTCATCCCACTTACTAATATGAATTTGTACTTACATCCCACTTTTTAATTTTATTTGACTTACGTCCCACTTTTCGTCACGAAAAGACTTTTCGTGACAAAATAAATATTTTTCGTGACAAAATAAATACTTTTTGTGACGAAAAGTGGGACGTAAGTCAAATAAAATTAAAAAGTGGGATGTAAGTACAAATTCATATTAGTAAGTGGGATGAAAGTCAAAAAATCCCTTTTTTTTTTTCTTTCACAATTTGGTTGTTTTGAAGCACTGTACATAGTTCCATTCTATGTTATTATAGATTGTAAGGGCTCCGTTTGGATCAAGATTTTTAATTCCCAGGAATATGTTTTCAATTCTTTTTTAATGGAAAACGAATTCAACATTTTCGTACCCATGTTTGGTTAGGTTGGAAATAAAAAGTTAGAAAATTTTAAAAAATTCATTTCCATGCTTGCTTTACAAAGAGATAGAAATATTAATTTATTTAGTTTTTCTTTAATACCCTTTCATTAATTTCATGGTGATTTACATGTTTGGATAGAAGTTAAAAGTTTGAAAATAAAAAGAGGGTATAACCTTCCAAACAAAATAGCCAAACATCATTCCTAGGAAAGTAAATCTATTTCCAAGGGGGAGGCTTGGGAATAGCTTTTCCAAGTAATGGGAATAGCTTTCCCTCCTAAGCTCCTTCTATTCTTTTCTCATTTCCAATCCTAAACATATCAAATATGGGTAAGGAATTCAAAATCTATTTCCAAGCCACAAAAACTTGAACCAAACGTCCCCTAAAGGGCTGAAATAACACGTGTGTGTATATATATACATATATAGTGCCCTATCCAATGAGCACATCTCCTAAATGAGCAAATGAGCACAATTATCTATATCCCTTGGATGTTATCTCAACTAAATTTTATCCTCTTATTAAGGAAGGGATATAGATAAATATTGACCACAAAAGGAGAATATTAATGATTAGATTCTCTTCTTAGCTTTTTTTTTTAGAGGGTGAAGATTAATGATCAATTTTAAAAATAGTAATATTAATTCTAATATTAATCTTAATTTTATTAGTATTAAAATTAAAATTAACACTAAATTAAAATTTAATATTAAAATTAACATCGATATTAAAATTAAAATTAACGTTAACGTTAACATTAATATTCAAATTATTATTAACATTAAAGTTAACATTAACATTAAAATTAACATAAATTTTAATTTTAATTTTAATTTTAATTTTAATTTTAATTTTAATCTTAATATTAATATTACAATTAAAGTTAATTTAATGTAATGTTAATGTTAATTTTAATACTAAAGTTAATGTTAATATTAATATTTATTTTAATTTCAATGTTAATGTTAATTTTAATGTTAATGTTAATTTGAATATAAATGTTAATATCAACGTTAATTTTAATATTAAAATTTATTTTAGTGTTAGTTTTAATTTAATTGTTAATTTTAATACTAATAAATTAACATTAATATTAGAATTAATATTACTATTTTTAAATTTGACCATTGATATTCACCTTCTAAAAAAAGATACGAAATGAAAGGAAATGGAAGAATCCGATCATATTCTCCTTTTGTAGTCAATATTTATCTATATCCCTTCCTTAATAAGATGATAAAATTTTAACCATTAAATTAGAATTGAGGTAACATCCAAGGGATATAGATAATTGTGCTCATTTACACTGTGTTTGGGAACATTTGTGGGGAGGGAGAGGAAAATTTGAGGGGAAGAAAAATGGAGGAGAGTAAAATGAAAGTAAAGTTAATTTTCCCTTCCTTTGTTTGGATGGACAAAAAGTAGGGGAAGAAAATGTTTAAAAATAATTTTTTATTTGTTTATGGATATAGGTATAATTACTATTTCCTCCTTGGTATTCTCAAATGATGATTTAATATGAACTTTTTGAGGGGTGGTGGGATAAATTCACTCAAATTCCTCTCATCTCTCTCCATTTTTCTCCCACATTTGGGAGAAAATTTTTTTGGTGGGACCCACCTACTTTTTTCTCTCAAATTTTCCTCCCCCATGTTCTCTCCCCGTTTTCAAACACCATCATTTAAAATTTTTCTCTCACTTTCCCCTCAACTTTTTCCTTCCTCCCATTTTCTACCCTTCCCAAACAGTACCTTAGGAGGTGTGCTCATTGGATAGGCACTATATATATATATATGGAAAAACGGGATATGAGCCATAGGCTCATACTATTGCATGAGCCATTTCACGTGGCTTCCATGTGTACCAATAAAAACATAGTGACATGGAAAAGAAAATTTAAATAAATAGAAATAAAATATACCATAAATGATTTGATAAATAATAACTTATCATATATTTGCCTAGGAACTTACCAAATATGTTTGTCTAAGAATTTAAATAGATAGAAATAGAAGATCCCATAATGTTAATGTTAATGTTAATGTTAATGTTAATGTTAATATTAATGTTAATATTAATGTTAATATTAGTATTAATTTTAATGTTAATATTATTGTTAGTTTTGATTTTAATATTTATGTTAATATTAATTATAATGTTAATATTAATATTAATATTGATACTAATGTTAATGTTAATATTAATATTAATGTTAATATTAATGTTAATATTATTTTTAATATTAATTTTAATGTTAATATTAATGTTAACATTAATTTTAATTTTAAGGTTAATATTAATATTAATTTTAATGTTAATTCAATTCTAATTTGGAGGGACAAATGACATTATTCCTATTTAAATTCCTAGGCAAATATACTTGGCAAGTTCCTAAGAAAAAAATAGGTAAGTTATTATTTATCAAATCTTCATGAGATCTTTTATTTCTATCTATTTAAATTTTCTCTTCCAAGTCATTATGTTTTTATTGGTTCACATGAAAACAACGTGGGATAGCTCATATAAGAGTATGAGCCTATGGCTCATATCCCGTTTTCCATATATATATATATATATATATATATATATATATATATATATATATATATATATATATATAGAGAGAGAGAGAGAGAGAGAGAGAGAGAGAGAGAGAGAGAAGTGCTCCAAAATCAGCCGGCTGGTTTTGTATTTTGGAACCAACCTATGTTATATACGTTGGATTGAAATTGCATGATTGAGATTAAATGACTTAAAAGTTGGTGGAGTCTACACCTTTTAATCTCAACCATACAATTCCAATCTGACAACAAGGTTGGTTCCATAATACAAAACTAGCCAGTTGGTTCTAGAACTTATATATATATATATATATATATATATATATATATATATATATATATATATATATATATATATATATATATATATTGTCGAGCACACGCGTTCATGTGCAACATGTTTTAGATTTAAAAAATATTGGATACCATCTTTATCTTATGTAGCAAAAACGACTATGATCATAATAAATATAAATAGCCAAATTCATAGATTATTGTATTTGATCTAATCCATTATTTGATCAAATCCATAGTTTCGAATTTATGATTTAAAATCTAATCTATCGTAGTTTAAATATAATATATTTATACATATTATTAAACCTAATTTATAATTTTGATTCTCATCTATTGAAAGATTTGATTTAATGTAAATCAAATTTAAATAACAAACTAATTTTTAAGAAAATAAGATTTCTGATATAATTTAGTTTAATTTTGTCTAATGCATACTCACAATCCTAGTTAATATAAATAATAATTTAATATTATTCTAATCTAATTTAATTTAGATTAATCTAGTTGGATAAAATTATATAATTTAACTTAATATAATACAAATTGAAAATCTTATTTAAAATTTATTCTAATTCATAAGTTAATTATAATTTTATTATTTTTAAAATTGGATAGTCCCGATCAATGCAAATACCATAAATAAATGGAGAGACAGAAAGATTAAGGACCTTGTAGCATGCTGTTATTCCATTTGCTAGCACCCCGCATCGTTGTTACGTTTGATAGCACAACAGGCCGCTAATATATGCATATTGTTATTTGTTTTTCTTTTTTTTTTCCTTCGAATAATGCTGTAGACAATAAAGTAATGTAGGAATAGATATGAATATATAGTTAAGAGAAAAAAAAATTATATGCATATATAAGAGAAAGAAATCAATCTGACAGAAGTGTTTGAAAATTTTCTTGACTTTTCTGATGAAACTACATAATAGACAGCAAAAAATTGACCAACCTGACATAAGTGTTTGTGAAATTTTTTTTCTTTTCTAGCAGAAAGCAAAAAAAGTTTCTCTTTGGGGTTGTTTGGATCATTGAAACTGAAATGAAAGTGTCCAAAAAATGGAAGGTCGGCTGAACTCCAACGAGTTCAGCTGTTTGGTTCGTTCAGATAAAGTGGACAAATTAAAGTACTTGATGTAACCCAGCGCAGTTCCTGTCTCCCCCGTATTCCCCTACTTTCACCTCCGGCAAAAAATTGAGGAACTCCTCTGGAGGAAACTCTACTTTTTGCTGGGAGAGTTCAGTTGCAAGTGTTGGAACTCAAACTTTTTTGCTGGGAAGAAGCCCACAGACTGGACGGTGGCACCGGGGCAGAGGTCGGCTGGGGAACCGTCGGACTCGACGATCTTCTCGTGCTCGTGGAGGGCGACGCAGCGGAGGACGTCGTCGCGGGATAGGTCGGCCACCGAAGCTGCAGAGGAGCTTCACCTTCCTCCTGGGGTCGGGATCCACCTCCATTGGAGAACTTTTTTACATGTATGTATTTATAACAACAATGATAATGCTGTTAATAATAATAATTATTATAATTATAATTATAATTTGATTCTTTGAATATAAGATTCTTTGAAATTTAATCAGTAAAAATTTAATTATAAATTGATTTGTTTAATTATGATAATTAATATGTTTCTCAATTATGGTAATTAATTTAATAATGGGTTACCATATGTACAATTCCAACATACACTTTCAACAACCATCCAAACAACCAAACTTTTTTTTCCACTTTTAACAACTATCCAAACAACCAATTCATTTTCTTCCATTTGCAGGAGACAAAAAGTATTCTATCCAAACACATTTTGTAAAGTGCCACTTGCTGCAAGTGCACTGTAACTCAACCTGTTGTAAGTGCACTTTTACACTTTCAAGGAGTTATTTATAACCAAACAGTCCCTTTTTATATTATATATATATATATTTTTTTTTTTTTTTTTTTTTTTTTTTTTTTATATTATATATATATATATATATATATATATATATATATATATATATATATATATATATATATATATATATATATGAAAAATTTATCAAATGTCCAAAAATCGTGAAAGTTTTATGAAAAATCCACCGCAAAATAACATTTTATCGCGTGCCCAGATTTAGCGAAAAATATATAAAAGGGTGCGAAATGACCTTTTTGCCCTTATAATTTATTGAAAACACCCACGAAACCTACTCTTCAAAAAAAAAAGTTTCGATTCTTCCTCTTCTTCCATACGCTGCTCACTTTCGAATCTATGTTTTCTCCTCCAAAATCTTCAAACCTTACTTCAAAAACTCGTCAGTGACTCTCCATTCGCAATCTTCACACCATGTCGTCATCATCAGTTTCCACTTTATCATCATCATC
>JANAVB010016999.1:3719248-3834248 GCA_029216955.1 Iris pallida | reverse complement strand
AGAATACCTAAGATACTATACTACAATTACCTATACAAAGTATACCACACATAAATACATATAGTACAATACCAACCCTAATCCTATAATCAAGCTAATCCCATTTTCTAACTCAAGTCATGACTCAACTCTTATTATCTCACTTAACCCCATACATATCTTCATCTACATGGGACTACCCATATAACTCAAGTTACAATAATACCCTTATATAGGTCAAAACCCTAACCAACTAGTTTATAGTCTAGGGTTTAGTCAAACCTTAGTCACCAAGTCATTTAGAGTCCATCTAAGTCCATTCTAGGTCAATTAGGTCAAGGTTTGACCTATAGTTGACTTTGGTCAACCATGGTCAACAATGGTCAACCTATAGTCAAACTAGTCAACTAGACCTGTTGGTCATTTCTAGACTCATAGGTCATGGGCCATAGGTCATGGGCCATAGGCCATAGGCTATGATATCTAGACACTAACACATATATATATATATACAACTACCTATATAATGCATATATATATATATATATATATACTCTCATATATACATCAATGTATATAATATAGATATATATCCCTATTTACATATACCCTCTATGTATACATACATATATATCCAACCTATATATAATACCACATATATATATATCCTCATTATATAACCTATATTTATATACCAATATATAATCCATTATATATATATAACACATATACAATACATAACTATACATATCAATATACATGTATATATAGAGAGAGGGAGAGGGAAATGAGAGAAGAGAGGGTTGGAATAGGGTTAGGAAATTAGGGTTAGAGGATTAGAGAGGGTTAGGAGTTTGGGGACTGAGGTTAGCTCAGTTTCAGAAAACTGAAACTCACCCTCCTACCAAACACACACACACACCTATACATATATCTATATATATAAATACACATATAGGTATAAAGAGGGAGGGAATGTGTAAGGGTTATGGGTTATAGTTTAGGGGCTGGGTTAGGGTTATAGGGACTGCCCTAGTTTCAGAAAACTGAAACCAAAACCCCAGAAACACACACTCACATATGCATATATACATACATACACTCACACCTACATATATACATATATATACATCCATATACACTATAACTTGACCCACACACTCACATACATATATATATACATATACTGTATACATACACACAAATATATATGTATACACATTTTAAAATCAAATCAAAATCCATACTGAAAACCTGGAAAAACCCAAAACTGAAAATAACATAGTGAAGAGTGAAAGAAAGGGGGAAATTCGAAATTGAACCCAAAATCGAGCTAAGGTCTCGACCTAGTGGTTGGTAATGGTGTGTCCACACGTGTACATGTCGTAGGTGTCCCTAGGAGGCCACCACGACACGACACGGCGTGTCCAAGGTATGAAAAACCTAATCGGGTACGCTTCTGTGCACTGTGTCGTGCTTGTGTGCACTCGAATGTAGGATACGACACAGGTGTCCTCGTGTCTCGTGCACATGTGGGTGGGTTCGCCTAGAGTTAAACTAAGTGTCCAGTAGCATGAACAATGTCCAAGTGTCCCCGTGTCCGCGCACGAAGTGCGTATCAGAGGCACTGTGCGCGCGTGTAAGTGACAGTGTGTGTCCAGTGCGAGTGCGATTCCTCACTCGACACGACACGGCTTGATACGAAACTTTGGGGATGTCTGGTCAGACATTGCCCCTAGGTTTGTGTCAAGTTTCCCGTGTCCACGTGTCGTGTACAGTGCACACGAGGGGTCTGGTAGCAGGACAGCGTGCACTGTCTCGTGCACGCGTGTCGAGGGCTTGTGTGCCACGTGTGTGTCACCTAGGGCCTCGTGGTCGTGTCCTATGATAGGTGAGGTGTCAGGGTACGTGTCTAGGTCACTGTATCGTGTCCACAACACGTGTGGACACGACACGAAGTGTCAAACACTTGCGTGTTTACAGTGTGCACAGTATAAACAGTGTGTTAAAATCAGTGGGTTCGTGTCCTGTTTTGGACACGAACAGTGTCCAATTCATGCTCAGTCCTAGGGAATCGTGTCCTACACATCTAGGGCTACCCAAAAATATATTTTGTTTGGAAAATTTTGAATAAAAAGTCCTATGTGGCATTTCACCAAACACCTATATAAAACCATTGATACGTGTCCGATACGGACACCAAACCAAGTCTAAATCTCACCAAACTTAGCCTACAGTTAGGGTATACCTATATGCATGCAATTATGAAGAGAAATTACAATAATAACTAGGTTTGGGGATGTTACCTATGAGTGCAAAAATCCAATGAAACCAAGGTGGGGGGGAGGGGTATCCTCTTCACTTGAGATGGCCAAATTGATCTCCAACCTTGCTAGCTAGCCTCCCTTAGTATCCTCAATGGTAGGGGGTTCCAATGCAAGAAGTTTGGCTCAATTTGGAGTCAAATTGGTTAAATGGTGAAGGGTTGAAGTAGAGGAAAAAAACTAGGTTTTAAGTGCAATGAAAAGAGGCTTGAATGAAAGGGGGGTGGTGTTCATATAGGATGGGGGCATGGGTTGGGCTGCCATGGGGGGGGGGGTAGGGTAGATATTTAGGGTTCCTTTCCACCTAGCAAGCTTAGTCTCTAAGTCTTTGACCCTTAGATATTTCTAGGTTTCTAAAGGAAATATCTTAGATAGGTAATATCTAGATATTTGTCTAACCTTAGATATTTCTAACATAAAACTAACATCTAACATTAGCCTCCTAGGTTAGTGACTAATCTCTAGGTTAGGGTAAACTAGGTTAGGGCTAACATGACACTAATCCACTAATTAAATAATAATAAAAACACATAAATTCAAATAATTCCTAATAAATCCTAGAAAATTACCAAAATACCCTTTAGGCTAAAAAGCCCTAATTTGATGTTCTAAACCTATGGCTAGGCTCACATGATCATGGTTAGTTTCTAGGTTATGAAATCTCTAGGGTTTACACTAGGGTTACACTAGTAAAATCACAAAGTCATAAGCCATGACTTAGAAAATAATTTTAAATTAACTAAAATCACCAAAAATCATATCATGACTAAAACACCATTAATAAATAATAAAAATAATAATTTTTTCAAAAATACCCCAATTTCAGAAAACTGGGTCTTACAAGCAGCAACCCCAAACTCCGAATTACTCAACTTGCTGAAAATTCATCAATTCCGTTCTCTCCATATGTGCCAAACTGTACAAGACAAGCGAAGTCTGGCTTCTCTAAACCAAGTGCAACCTCAATGTCTACCTGGAAAGATCTTAATATTCTCAAGTAAACCATTAGCTTGAGTCAGAGGTAACCCCAACTTAGCTAAATGCTTATATATATATATATATATATATATATATATATATATATATATATATATATATATATATATATATATATATAAGACTTGCAGAAAAAAAAGAAAAAGAAAATATAAGACTTGTAGTCAATCCGGTCCAAAGGTCTAGACTTACGACCAACCAGTCCAAAGACCTATATACAATCCCTATGTTTGACAATCCTAGTCCGAAGGCTACATTCCGGCCTGAAGGTACCACACACACACACGTCCGAATGCCTCATGTAGTCGTAACCGTGGCCGCACAATATGTCACGCCCCAGAACAAGAATACTGGAGAGCGGGGGACAGACACAGCCAGCTACGTACATTGAAGTGAATCCCACCTCGCAATACGGTCACGGCTGTCTAGATGCATGAGGGTTTACTACAAGCCATTAGTCTCTTAGAGTCAAGAACAAGTCTAGTGTCTCAATCTCAAGCAAGCAAGTAAATGTAACAAGATGGTAGATCATCAGACATACAAAGTAAGGCGTCCCACACATTACATATTCAGATGATCATGAAGCTAGTCATACAAAATACGAAGACTAGCAAGAGTTTAAGTCATACATGATCAACCCTAGGAATTGTCAATCATGTTACAGTCCGTAGGCAGACAGTAAGTAAAGTTGCAAACAAGCTAACACTTGCTTGGCGGCTAAACGCCTCAAAAGAATATTTTTACAAGGGAGTGGAAGAGCAAAATAAGAACCCACTCGTTGCCAGGATTGCGCCCAGTGGTCACCATCTGGCAGGAAGGCTGGGAGATCCTCGAAAGCTGCTCCAAAATCTGGCCATACAAAACCAACTGGGTCAGACCCCAGAAAGAGCAAGTGCCACAATGAGGCTTCACTTAAGAACTAAAACCAGCATATTAGCACATAAAGTTATAGTTGAAATAACATAAGATATGAGTTAGAGAAAACAGGGTGATAAACGATAAGATAACTAAAGGACTATTCCGGTAACCAAGTTACAACCCATAAACCAAATAGGGAACGGGGTTGTAACCCTTCACCTGAACGGTACTTAGTCTCTAACCAATTATCGAATAAGTGAAGCATACACAAACATGTCCTGAGATAGCTATGTACTGGGTCTAGACAAGACTAGACAAGATGGGACTCCATCCAACATTCTCGGCCAAGCAAGAGTACGGCTTGATAGTTAACTAACTAGGGTTATCACAAGCCTGGTTACTAGCAAGATGCAATGAGGTATCCTTATGGCCACTACAGACTATCCAAGTTATCCAGACGTAAGGTTCATGCTAAGAGTTATCAAGACTTGTTAGGTGACTTGAGTGCAACACATGACAAAGTGCATAGTAATCGTTTCATGAAGTGCCCCATATGACAGTAATCTGGAAATGTGCCCTACTCGTCGGCAGGCTACAAGTCCACCAGGAAAGGCGCCCAGATAATAGGATTGCTTGTAGCTGGAATACCTCTTTATATGAACTACTTGATCAATCTAGTCATTAACCTAGTCAGATTCAGTATGTATCCCTGACCGTGGTAACCAGGGATACAAGTCCTAGACATGATGCGGACAAGACTGGTAGCTTATACGAGCACATTCAATACAATCACCTACGGTGTCAAGATGAGAATTTACTTAGCATGTCAAGTTAGCCGTCGCAACAGCGTTCATGAGTTACATATCAAGATTACTTGTCAAGGGTGCACCACGAAGGGTCACCATCATGTCATGTTGCTTTGTACTTGTTACTTGTTAGAAGTGTGCCACGATGGGCCATCTTCCTGGTTTACTACTCAGTAATCATCACATCGTGTTCGCATATCCTGGCTATGCAGTATATCATTATACAAGCTAATATGTAAGTAAAGAAGAGACATAATCCTGAGTGCACTATAACGGGCCACCGTTAGAAAGAAATCATGGCATGAAGTATAAAGTACAATAAGGTCGAAAAGTCATGGCGACTTGCATCATGAGAGAAATAAAATACAAAAAGGGAAAAAAATGCTAAAACATCGTGCGTCCAAGGGCTATGCACCCACATGGTTCTATGTGCCTACATGAAGGCTAACATATGCCAAGTCGTGCTAAGCCTTGCCGTGGCTCGTGCAAATCGTGTCGCGTTCTTATAATAGCCGTTCATAGAAAACCGTGCCATGACTAAGCAAATCGTGCTAAGTCGTGCGAAGTCGCGCCGAGTCGCGCCACGGCTTGCATGAGTCGTGTCATGCCTAGCCGTGGCACGCACGTTCCATGTCGTGTCGTGTCATGTCATGCCAAGCTGAGGCACGTACGAGTCGTGTCGTGATCGTGTGAGCAACTCATGAAAAAGTCATGAAACAACTTGGTCAAAAGGACGCAAAACCGAAAAGATCACAAAAATCCAAATGTATGCGGCCTGACCACTATGCGCCCAAAGGGGGGGCTATATGCGCCCACTAGGGCAGCCCCTATGCGCCCAAGGAAGGGTGGTCTATGCGCCCAAAGAAGGGAAGCAAGACCCTTGGCCAAGTGCCAAGGAATAGACAAGGTGCTGTGACATGTTAGAAAGTTCATACGCCAATACAAGGCTATGCGCCCACATAGGCAAGCACCTATGCGCCCAAAGGGGGCATACATATGCGCCCACATGGGAGGATGGACTACTTTGGGCACATGGCAAGTTCATGCGCCCAAGCACTGTTCTTCTTTCCGACAGATCCGGGAAGAAAAATACAAGGAAAGCCGTAGGTTCCGAGCTCCGCCAAATCTCCGTTCGGAGTCCAAATTCGGACTTCCATAGGTCAAAATAGGGTAGAATAAAATCCTCTACGACATGGTACCATCAAAATATGCAAATGAAGAAGTTAAATAGATCAAAACTAAAAAAAATCCAAAAATAATAATTTTCTAGATCTACAAAAATCTATGCATCAAAATGAAAATCTCCAAGTTCCAAAGTGGCTTTGGATCATGCTAAGAAGCCATTGGAACCATCAAAATGGGTTCTTAAGTGAGAGCAAGATGCACTTGCCTATGGAGGGGGAGAGGTGTTAATGGAGAAGAAAAAGAAGGGGTGTTGAGAAATAATGAAGAGAGAGAAAAGTAGGTGGGTTTTAAATGGGGATGGTGGTAGGTAGGGGTTTAACATGATGAACCATAGAAATAAACCAAGACAAACCAATAATGAACCAAGTCAAACCAAGATATGCCATGATGAACCTAAACAAGATTAAACCAAAATTAGCTAGCAGGACAAGATAAGTTAAAAATACGGGTCAGGATCCGTACACGTATACTGGAAATACGTATAACGAAAAATAGGAATGACAACTCTACCCACCTTAAAAGAATTTCGTCCTCAAAATTTAATCAAGAGGTTAGAGATGTCGAGCAAGCTATACTAATCGCAGGCAAGTTATAACTAAGTAATCAATTAAGCAGTCATTCATGCAAGCAATGAGGTTGAAGGCATAAGGCATAAGGCATAAGAAGATATTATACCTTACGAGTCAAACAAGTCGGGATATTACGATCGGATATCATCCTCACGCTCCCACATCGACTCACCCAAAGAGTGATGACCCCAAGCAACACGGACTAACTTGATAGTCTTGTTCTTGAGTATCTTCTCTCTTCGGCCCAATATGGATACAGGTCTCTCCTCATACGATCGGTTGGTACCAACAACCAATTCCGAATGATCAAGAACATGACTTAGATCCGGGATATACCGTCGCAATTGGGATACATGGAAGACATTATGTACTTCACGTAGCGACGACGAAAGAACGAGACGATATGACACATCACCTACTCGCTCCAAGATGTCGAACGGCCCTATATACCTAGGACTAAGCTTTTTCCGTATGCCAAAACGAATGACGCCACGGGTAGGCGAGATCCTAAGGAATACATGGTCGCCGACAGAAAATTCAAGGGGACGTCGATAAGAATCGGCCCAATGACGCTGGCGATCTTGAGCAATCCGAAGATGATATCTGACTTGTCTGACCATCTCTATAGTTCTCGTTACCATCTCTGGTCCAAGCATTTGCCTCTCACCGATATTATCCCAAGCTAAAGGAGATCTATATTTCCTGCCATACAAGGCTTCAAAGGGTGCCATATGAATACTAGTCTGGAAACTGTTGTTATAGGAGAACTCTACAAGATAAAGGTGATCTTCCTACGAACCACCGAAGTCGAGTGTACATGACCGCATCATATCTTCAAGAGTCTGGATCGTGCGTTCTGACTGACCATCTGTCTGCGGATGGTAGGCTGAACTGAACTTGAGACGAGTCCCCAAGCTCTCTTGAAGACTCCGCCAAAAGTGCAAGGTAAATTTCGAATCTCTGTCGGACACAATACTGACTGGTACTCCATGCAATCTGACTATCTGCCTGAGGTACATATCTGTAAGCTGATTCGTCGACTAACCGATTCTGAAAGGGATAAAATAAGCTACCTTTGTGAGTCCGTCAACTATAATCCAGATAGCATTCCTCCCAGCTGGGGATCTAGGTAATCTAGTCACAAAATCCATCGTAATGTGCTCCTATTTCCATTCTGGGATCGGTAAAGGTTGAAGAAGTCCAGCCGGTCTCTGATGTTCGGCTTTAACTTACTGACAAACCAAACAACGAAAGACAAACCGGACTATCTCCCTCTTCATGCTATTCTACCAAAAATGCTGTCGAATATCACTAATACATCTTCGTACCACAGGGGTGAATCGAATACTGAGAACTGTGAGCTTCTGCCATGACCTCCTGTCTGATATCTCCACTGGGTACACAAAGACGCCTCCTATGTCGGAGTGTACCATCTTCATGAATACATAACTCTGGTCTTCGCCCTGCTACATATTCTGCCCTAAGCCGCTGAAGCTTAGAATCTGCGGACTGAGCTAACTTGATCCTCTCAACTATACTGGACTGAACTTGCATACTGGCCATCAATGCCATACTGGAAGGAAGAACAACTTCAATAGCCATCTTCTGAAGATCTGCTAACAACTCTGGCTGTGCCGTTAGAAAATAAACTCTGGCTCTCCTGCTCAATGCATCTGCAACAACGTTGGCCTTTCCAGGATGATACTGCAAGTTGATGTCATAATCCACAAGTAGCTCTAGCCATCTTCTCTGACGCATATTAAGATCCTTCTGGGTAAACACATACTTAAGACTCTTGTGGTCGATGAAAATCTTCACCCGATCTCTATATAAATAATGCCTCTAAAGCTTCAATGCAAAAACTACTGCTGCTAACTCCAAGTCATGGGTAGGATAATTCCTCTCATGGTCACGAAGCTGACGTGACGCATAAGCGACTACCTTACCATGCTGCATCAATAAGCATCCCAATCCTCTGTCTGAAGCATCACAATAAACTGAAAATCCTCCAGTCCCATCGAAAAGCATGAAAATAGGGTCGTCATCAATCTCTGCTTCAACTTTCCGAATGAACTCTGACACTTTGCTGTCTAAGTAATCTGTACCTCCTTGCGGGTCAACTGCGTCAACGACGCTAAAATCCGAGCAAAGTCTGACACAAACCGTCGGTAATAACCAGCCAATCCAAGAAAACTCCGAACTTCTGCGACAGTGCTAGGTGCTGGCCATGTCTCTATGGCAACTATCTTCTGGGGGTCCACTTCCACTCAACCTCTGGTGACGATGTGACCCAAGTACGAGATACGATCCAACCAAAACTCGCACTTACTGAACTTCACGTACAACTGGTGCTCCCTGAGAATCTGAAGAACTACACGGAGTTGCTGCTCATGCTCCGTCTCACTCTTGCTATAGACTAAGATGTCGTCTATAAATACTATCATGAATTGGTCCAAATAGGGCATAAAAGTACGATTCATGAGGTCCATGAATACGGCTGGCGTATTGGTCGCTCCAAATGGCATAACAAGAAACTTTTAATGTCTATACCTTGATCTGAATGCTATCTTCGGGATGTCTTGCTCTCTGACTGTGATCTGATGGTACCCTGACCGCAAGTCAATCTTCGAGAATACGGCCGCTCCCTTGAGCTGATCAAATAAGTTATTTATCCTTGGTAGAGGGTATCTGTTCTTGATTGTTACAGAGTTCAAGGTACGATAATCAACATATAATCTTGACGTACCATCCTTCTTTTTCATAAGAAGCATCGGGGCTTCCCAAGGTGATCCGCTAGCACGAATGATCTCTTGGTTCTAAGTTCTTCAATCATCTTGTACAAGATCTCCAACTCTGATGGTGCCATCCTATAGACTCTCTCTGACACTGGTGCTGATCCGGAAATCAAATCAATAGTGAACTCGATCTCTCTCTCTGGGGGCATGCCTGGAAGTTCTTCGAGAAATACGTCAGGAAACTCTTCTACAACTCTGGAAAACGGAACTGCTGCTGCAACTGCCATCCGCAACGCTGGGGAAGAAGGTTCTACTCCGCCTCAAAAAAAATGAAAACTCTGGCTCACCAGGAATACTAAAAATAATCTTGCCGATATGGCAATCTATTCTAGCATACTGGTCCCTCAACCAATCCATTCCTAGGACCACATCATAATCGGCCATTGGGAACTCTATCAACCTAGCAGAAAACTCTCTACCGCTAACTACGATTCGATACAAGAAAAATACTCTATCTACTCCCACAAGACCGTTACCAGTAAGTATATTGAGCCTTAATGATAATGACTCGGGCTCCAGTCCTATCCGTGTTGCGAATCGTACAGACAAAAATAAATGCGATGCACCCGAATCAAATAATACTGATACAGAAAAAGAGTTGACGAGAATGGTACCTGCCACCACCTCTCCTGATGCCAACTCCTCCTCCACGGTCAAAGCCATTGCATGACCTTGTCCTCTGGGTGCTGGTCTCCTCTGCTGGAAACATCTCTGGCGGTTCTGAATCTGAGCTTAGACCTGGGCATACTGCTGCGGTCTCTGCTGCTGGAATGCTTGAGCCTGAGGCGACAATGACCTCGGAGGCTAGTACTGCTACTGTTGCACTGGTGCTAGTCCCCTCACCTGTAACACCCAGTTTTCCAGATGAGGGTAATTTTGAAATTTTATAATTATAATTATTATTTATTGATAATTATTTTATATTATAATTTTTTATGATTTTTTAATCATTTTTAAACTATTTAAAATTATGACTTGTGATTTTGACATTTTACTATTGTTAGGTTTTAATTTCGAGGAATTTGTCACCCCCCAGTTTTCAGAAACATGAGTATTTTGTCATTTTGTATTTTTGAAATATTTTTGAAATTTATTTTATTATTTATGATATTGTTTTGGGGTTATTTGAGTCGGGTTCGAATTTCAGCTCAATCCGACTTGAAACGGGGACCCGGGGGTAGTTTGACTCTAGTGGGACCCACACACTAGTTAGGCATAGTCCACATGATATTAATTTTAGTCCACATGATAGAAATATTTTAGTTAGAGGTTAGACTAATTATTATGGATAAGGTTAGTGTGATTAGAGACTTTAGAATGACTAATTTAGCCCTAACCAATTAGCCCTTTCCTAATACTCATAGAATAGGTTAGTAGGGGCTTTTGGACTTTTCCTAATAGGACAAAACTGCCTTTATGGCCAGTCACAATTAGGATAGGGTTGAGCCTCCCATTTGTCATTATCCATATATTTTTCTCTCTCTTGTTCTTCCCCAAATTCCTAGAGAGCAATCCCTAGCAATTTCTCCACCAAATCCTTCCATTTCACCACCAAATCTTCTTCTTTTCTTCTCCATTCTAGCCAAGGAGGAAGCTACCCAAGTTTGGGAGGATTCGGAGCTCGTTCGTATCCTTTTGGAATCTCTGCGTGTCGGTGTCGCTCCGGGAAGGTTTTTCTTCGATTCGATCTACCGGGAGGCAGAAATCCCTTCTTCTTTTCATTTCCTCATACATATAGGTCTATTTTGAACCCATAGAAATGACCCCTATGGTTGTATCTCCATTTGTGTCCATTTTGTGTCCATTTGGAGGTCATAGGAGTGTCCTTTGTGTTGTGGATGTGTTCATGTTACATATATAGATTTATATATATATTGTAATGAGAGTGTATCTATATTTATATATGTAATAAATGGTTCATGATGATTATATAATCAAGTTTGTGAGTGTGGTTCCTCATATTATTATTACTATTATTGTTGTGGATAATTAGGATATATATTGTGTATTCTTTTGGCTCAAACTATCTAAATCCGTCATGATTTTTATCCACGTTTTTAATTTCAGCCCTAACTTAGAAATGTCATAACTTTTAGCTCAAAGCTTGGTTTAATCTTCCGTTTTTTTTAAAAGAAGCGTATTGAAGTTAGCTTTCCAAAAACATGTAATAATAGGCATAATTATTTCTGTAAATTTCTGGAGAATTATTTGAGTGTCAGCTGTACGAAAGACAAACGCGTTCTCGGTGTTTTTGCGATTCTGGGAGTTTCCGGAAACGAAAACGCGATCCGTTTGAAGTTTCGGAAAGCTAACACATAGATCTATAACATACTTTAATCCTAGATTTTAATTCATGCTGAGATGGTACAGTATTGATTATTAGTAGGAGTTACTATTCGGCATATGCATTTTGCGTATCCTTGCGTGTAATATAATGTTCTATTTGATTTTAACCCATGTTAATGTATATACATTATGTAATTAAATAGAGAATGCAAGCATGAGTAAATGGTTAAATAAATGATGTATGAGGTGTAAGTATCCTATCTAATGTAAGCATGTATAAGTATGGCTTGTGATGAATATGTAGGTTCCATAGTATGTAATGTATGGTACATATAGTGGTGCAAGAGAATACATGAATGATGAATGAATGCAAGCATGAATGTAATGTAATAATAGATGTAATGCATGATATGTTAGATGAATGAAATGATATATATATGATATATATCCTCTTTACATTAATGTATATATATGGTTGAATGCAAGCATGTAGGAATGCAATTAATGTAATGTATGTAAGCAATACATAAATGCATGAATGAAAGAGTGATATACAATACATGCATGAAAGTATATAATGAATGCTAGATATAAATGCAAGGTATATATGTAATGATAGATATGAATGTATAATGTATAAATATTGTAAATGCAATATCAGATTTTATATGTAGACATAGAACCAATGCATAGCTGATATTTAGATTGAATGTTAGTTCATTTTAGGTTGTTCGAACACTGAACTGTCCATGTAAGCATATATACCTTCCTTTTCCTATTGCCAAGCCAATTTTAGTTTTCAATATAGTGGAATGTCTATGAATGTAATGTTAACCTTCAACCCCTTAATTCAAAATATTAGTTAATTTTAGTATTAGACGATGCATGAGCTGTATGCATATGGGATGTTGGCTTAATGGCAGATTTCAGATAACATGGTTCATTTTATGTGGTTAGTTACACCAGTTTATGAGATATCTCACTTTAGTTTATATGTAAATATGGAACTAAACAGAGAATGAACTTCACCCTCTGCACAAGGACACCCCACTCTATATCAACCACCATGCCATGTAACCCTTCTCTAAATGATTGCTATAATATATATAGATTTATGTAAAGTATAGATACATGTTAGTTATAACTTAAATAGTCTCTACTCTAATGTATATAGATGTATACTTGTAGCCATGCATGTAAGTATAATACATGTATAATGTAGATGGGTTAGCTTTGTGCCATGTGTAGTGTAAACTCATAACTAGTATTGATTTCTCTTTTCATGTACACCTCCATGTTCACACACACACATAGCTTTAAATGTTAGTTCTTTTCTCTTATATATATATATATATATATATATATATATATATATATATATATATATAATATCGAATATGCATGATAGTGATGTATCTTGATGTGTGACTTGTGTTAGCTTGTATAGCCTTGTGATTGGTGTGTGATTGCTAGACTAGGCTTGGTTAGGCCTAGTGAGACTTATTAGACTTGCTGGGATTAGGAGTGGCCTAGTTGACCTAGTTGACTGGTATAGTTGACTGGAGTTGACCAAGTGTTGACTTTAGTCTATTTTGACCTAGACAACATACAGACGCATCGTAGATTACATTTATCATCCCATGTATACATCTTGACTTGTGTTGCTCTAACTAGGAGTCAGGTACCTCATCTCGAACAGTACATTTACTTCAGACATTCAGATACCAGACGAGTACATTCTCTGACCGTTTCATACTTGTATGGATTTATATTCTTGCTCTAGATTACTGTACTTGATGCTGACACGACTGTTATCATGGATTGGTACTATATGGATCTTCTTTTGAGATGTTATCTCCTTGTATTCACTAAATATATATTGTGATGTGCGTTTCACTTCCATATTGTATTTATTGAATACCCATATCCTTGTATACTCATTGTGCATATTGTACTCTCATTATCGCATGAGCCCCAGGGATAGACCATTGTACACTATTGTATAACATTGTACATCCATTGTATAACATTGTACACTATTGTATAAGATGACGTAACTGGAGTAGATCCTTGTGTATTGATTGGGGAGGGGGAGTAGAATTGGTTATGTACTCAAATCCTATTGTACAACATTGTATAACTATTGTATATGTCTATTGTACACCCACGTACAATGGAGTTACCATTGCATTTTCCTAGCCCGTTTACATAACCAGATTGTACTCTAAAATCACATGTTCCTTACAGTTCTTACTTATCATATTTAGATATTTCCTGTTATCAAATCTCTACTATTTTTCATATATCTTCTTCTTTCAGCGTTTCATGTACTTTACTCTATTGCATGCTTTATATTTCCTAACTCGATATGAACTACGTGAGATGTTTTGTGCTCGCTCCCGTCCTGACTGGACCTGTTAAAAATTTTACAGAGGATGATGAGGCACCCTGCACCCTTACTTGGAGTTTGCCTAGTTGACACTCGTGACCTGGACCCCTGGGGAGGTTCAGGCAGCTGCTCAGGATGATACCTTGTATAGTGTAGATAGCTTAGACTGTCCTTTCTTTTCATTTTTAGCTGTTGTCTTATTTTCAGAGTTGTATATTTTAGAGATAATAAGACTTTGTTATCTCTTTCTGCTATACCTCAGTTGAGGATTTTTTATCTATTTTTATCATGCTATATTCTACCTTAGATTGTGATTGAGTTGTACCTCTGTGTTGGCCTCCTTATGGAGAGTATTCATATTATGCTAGTTATAGTTCATGACCTAGAACAGCGTTCTACCGCCGACACTGCGGCGTAGGCTGGGCGTTGTTACGTTCTCGTACCCTCACAGTGGGTGCGGGTCGTGACACGTTTTTAGTGGTGGCCCATGCAGGTCGAGTTTATGTAGTGGTATTCGAACTAGAGTATCACTACAGCCTGCAGTAGGATTAGGATATTTTTGGAGGTACTCAATCACATTAAGAAAAACTCTTAATCCGATTCCTTTTGTCTAAAATTATTGCTTATTGACTTCCCTTGAATATAAACTGTTCGCCTTGAATTTTTGCTTCATTCTCAGAAATTGCTTCTTATTTTGATCTGTCTTCATGATGGTTATGAAGAAACGATCTCATCGCTTCGGTTCGGAGGATACTATCGAGAGGCTGGCCACCTCTCGTCCTGTTCATCAGGGCGTCGAGACCGCAGCTTCTGTTGTGCCGACTTAGGTTAGCGTTTCTACTACATTGGAGGTGCACCTTCGTCTGTATAGAGACTTTTTCCTTCATTTTTGGTTTCTCTCAGCAGCAGCGATTTATGCAGCATCAGCAGCAGAGATTTGTGCAGTATCAGCATCAGGCTGGAGGAAACCAGCAGGGCGAGCTATCGTCATGACAGTCGAGGATGCACAGACCGTTGGAGATCTTGCTGCAAGTTCCGTTCTTCTCAATTCCATTCCCGCAATTGTCTTTTATAATTACCTTGAAATTCGATTCCATCTGTTCCTTGTTGATTGATTTATTTTTGTCATGTTACTCTTTTATTGTGTTTGTTTTTTTTCTGAGAAAATCATACGGGCTAGGTCGCCTAAATCATGGGATCTAGAATCCTCGATAGTCGTGTTAGTTGGCATAGTGAGGACATGTAGTCAGATTTTAGATGTATTCTCGAGTATGGGAATTTAAGGTTTTCGCCGTCGCATGCGGCAGTGCAAAAATTTTAAATACCATGAACCTAGAGGTACGTACCTTAGTCAAGGACTCTGTGATTATCGTAGCCTTACTCACTAGCATGATGAAGACTCTGGACAACATGATTTTGGACATACGCATATGACTAACAGATTGTATCTTGAGAAGGTTTAAACATCATACCATTTTGATTGTTATAAATGACTTAGGAGTAGGGATATTTAGTTTTGTAGAGCTTATTCATAGGTAGTTCCTTCATAGTGTAATGGTATGATGACTTGTAGAGTGTCTGTACCCTAGAGGTGATAGTTAGCATTGGTGTTAGAATAGTAACCCATTGCAGATAATTCTCCTGTTATCTATAATACCAACCAGTTACACATAGGATGTTAGTATGCCTTACATCCTTGATGATTATTACTACTTTCCCTTACCTTTTCCAATGAGGCACCCATGACCAGAGCCTGCCTTTGAGTATAGTTGTAGTTTCACCTAAGACCGAGAGGTCTATTTGCATAGATAGATTGCAGATGATATTGGCATATGGGATATAGGTTAGTTGGTATCTATAGGCCATTGTTGTATAGGGTTATAAACATGTTGTTTAGCCTATACTTGGTTCAGTTTTCCATTTTAGTTAAGTTCCCTTCGTGTTGAGTTCCTTTGTATTGATCACCTTTATAGGCAGTGTGCAGACCCTTCACTAGATACCATGTACCCTTGATTCAGACCATTCATCCTTAACCTAGTTCTAAGCATTGTTTCAGACCCTTATAAGTTTAGTCTGCCTTAACCCTTGGTTGATCAGTCATGTATATATATAGATGATATACTTAGGATATATGTGATGGGTTGTTGTTCTTGAGCATATATATATATATATGTGGTATTTGGTATTCATGTTCTTAGCTTGTAGGTATTTAGTTATAGGTGACTTGATAGGATTGGGAAGTTAAGAGCTAGTCTATTATAGAGTTTCTCTTTTGCTAAATTCTAGTTGCCAACACCTAAATAGCTAGCATAGGTAAAACCCTAAGAAGTTGACCAGTTGATGACCAAGTACTTGGATGTTGAGAAATTGACTAGTGATTGACCCTTGACAATGTTTGACCTAGAAGGGGGTGCGATCATCTTAATTTCGAGGACGAAATTTTTATAAGGTGGGTAGGATTGTAACCCAATTTTTCAGATGAGGGTAATTTTGAAATTTTATAATTATAATTATTATTTATTGATAATTATTTTATATTATAATTTTTTGTGATTTTTAATCATTTTTAAACTATTTAAAATTATGACTTGTGATTTTAACATTTTACTATTGTTTGGTTTTAATTTCGAGGAATTTGTCATCCCCCAATTTTCAGGAACATGAGTATTTTTGTCACTTTTTATTTTTGAAATATTTTTGAAATTTATTTTATTATTTATGATATTGTTTTGGGGTTATTTGAGTCGGGTTCGAATTTCAGCTCAATCCGACTTGAAACGGGGACCCGGGGGTAGTTTGACTCTAGTGGGACCCACACACTAGTTATGCATGGCCCATATGATATTAATTTTAGTCCACATGATAGAAATATTTTAGTTAGAGGTTAGACTAATTATTATGGATAAGGTTAGTGTGATTAGAGACTTTAGAATGACTAATTTAGCCCCAACCAATTAGCCCTTTCCTAATACTCATAGAATTGGTTAGTAGGGGCTTTTGGACTTTTCCTAATAGGACAAAACTACCTTTATGGCCAGCCACAATAAGGATAGGGTTGAGCCTCCCATTTGTCATTATCCATCTATTTTTCTCTCTTGTTCTTCCCCAAATTTCTAGAGAGCAATCCCTAGCAATTTCTCCACCAAATCCTTCCATTTCACCACCAAATCTTCTTCTTTTCTTCTCCATTCTAGCCAAGCAGGAAGCTACCCAAGTTTGGGAGGATTCGGAGCTCGTTCGTGTCCTTTTGGAATCTCTACGTGTCGGTGTCGCTCCGGGAAGGTTTTTCTTCGATTCGATCTACCGGGAGGTATAAATTCCTTCTTCTTTTCATTTCCTCATGCATATAGGTCTATTTTGAACCCATAGGAATGACCCCCATGGTTGTATCTCTATTTGTGTCCATTTTGTGTCCATTTGGAGGTCATAGGAGTGTCCTTTGTGTTGTGGATGTGTTCATGTTACATATATAGATTTATATATATATTGTAATGAGAGTGTATCTATATTTATATATGTAATAAATGATTCATGATGATTATATAATCAAGTTTGTGAGTGTGGTTTCTCATATTATTATTACTATTATTGTTGTAGATAATTAGGATATATATTGTGTATTCTTTTGGCTCAAACTATCTAAATCCGTCATGATTTTTATCCACGTTTTTAATTTCAGCCCTAACTTAGAAATGTCATAACTTCTAGCTCAAAGCTCGGTTTAATCTCTCATTTTTTTTAAAAGAAGCGTATTGAAGTTAGCTTTCCAAAAACATGTAATATTAGGCATAATTATTTCTGTAACTTTCTGGAGAATTATTTGAGTGTCAGCTGTACGAAAGACAAACGCGTTCTCGGTGTTTTTACGATTTCGGGAGTTTCCGGAAACGAAAACGCGATCCGTTTGAAGTTTCGGAAAGCTAACACATAGATCTATAACATACTTTAATCCTAGATTTTAATTCATGCTGAGATGGTACAGTATTGATTATTAGTAGGAGTTACTATTCGGCATATGCATTTTGCGTATCCTTGTGTGTAATATAATGTTCTATTTGATTTTAACCCATGTTAATGTATATACATTATGTAATTAAATAGAGAATGCAAGCATGAGTAAATGGTTAAATAAATGATGTATGAGGTGTAAGTATCATATCTAATGTAAGCATGTATAAGTATGGCTTGTGATGAATATGTAGGTTCCATAGTATGTAATGTCTGGTGCATATAGTGGTACAAGAGAATAAATGAATGATGAATGAATGCAAGCATGAATGTAATGTAATAATAGATGTAATGCATGATATGTTAGATGAATGAAATGATATATATATGATATATATCCTCTTTACATTAATGTATATATATGGTTGAATGCAAGCATGTAGGAATGCAATTAATGTAATGTATGTAAGCAATACATAAATGCATGAATGAAAGAATGATATACAATGCATGCATGAAAGTATATAATGAATGCTAGATATAAATACAAGGTATATATGTAATGATAGATATGAATGCGTAATGTATAAATATTGTAAATGCAATATCAGATTTCATATGTAGACATAGAACTAATGCATAGCTGATATTTAGATTGAATGTTAGTTCATTTTAGGTTGTTCGAACACTGAACTGTCCATGTAAGCATATATACCTTCCTTTTCCTATTGCCAAGCCAATTTTAGTTTTCAATATAGTGGAATGTCTATGAATGTAATGTTAACCTTCAACCCCTTAATTCGAAATGTTAGTTAATTTTAGTATTAGACGATGCATGAGCTGTATGCATATGGGATGTTGGCTTAATGGCAGATTTCAGATAACATGGTTCATTTTATGTGGTTAGTTACACCAGTTTATGGGATATCTCACTTTAGTTTATATGTATATGTGGAACTAAACTGAGAATGAACTTCACCCTCTGCACAAGGACACCCCACTCTATATCAACCACCATGCCATGTAACCCTTCTCTAAATAATTGCTATAATATATATAGATTTATGTAAAGTATAGATGCATGTTAGTTATAACTTAAATAGTCTCTACTCTAATGTATATAGATATATACTTGTAGCCATGCATGTAAGTATAATACATGTATAATGTAGATGGGTTAGCTTTGTGCCATGTGTAGTGAAAACTCATAACTAGTATTGATTTCTCTTTTCATGTACACCTCCATGTTCACACACACACACATAGCTTTAAATGTTAGTTCTTTTCTCTTATATATATATATATATATATATATATATAATATCGAATATACATGATAGTGTTGTATCTTGATGTGTGACTTGTGTTAGCTTGTATAGCCTTGTGATTGGTGTGTGATTGCTAGACTAGGCTTGTTAGGCCTAGTGAGACTTATTAGACTTGCTGGGGTTAGGAGTGGCCTAGTTGACCTAGTTGACTGGTGTAGTTGACTGGAGTTGACCAAGTGTTGACTTTAGTCTATTTTGACCTAGACAGCATACAGACGCATCGTAGATTATATTTATCATCCCATGTATACATCTTGACTTGTGTTGCTCTAACTAGGAGTCAGGTACCTCATCTCGAACAGTACATTTACTTCAGACATTCAGATACCAGGCGAGTACATTCTCTTACCGTTTCATACTTGTATGGATTTATATTCTTGCTCTAGATTACTGTACTTGATGCTGACACGACTGTTATCACGGATTGGTACTATATGGATCTTCTTTTGAGATGTTATCTCCTTGTATTTACTAAATACATATTGTGATGTGCGTTTCACTTCCATATTGTATTTATTGAATACCCATATCCTTGTATACTCATTGTGCATATTGTACTCTCATTATCGCATGAGCCCCAGGGATAGACCATTGTACACTATTGTATAACATTGTACATCCATTGTATAATATTGTACACTATTGTATAAGATAACGTAACTGAAGTAGATCCTTGTGTATTGATTGGAGAGGGGGAGTAGAATTGGTTATGTACTCAAATCCTATTGTACAACATTGTATAACTATTGTATATGTCTATTGTACACCCACGTACAATGGAGTTACCATTGCATTTTCCTAGCCCGTTTACATAACCAGATTGTAATCTAAAATCACATGTTCCTTACAGTTCTTACTTATCATATTTAGATATTTCCTGTTATCAAATCTCTACTATTTTTCATATATCTTCTTCTTTCAGCGTTTCATGTACTTTACTCTATTGCATGCTTTATATTTCCTAACTCGATATGAACTGCGTGAGATATTTTGTGCTCGCTCCCGTCCTGACTGGACCTGTTGAAAATTTTACAGAGGATGATGAGGCACCCTGCACCCTTACTTGGAGTTTGCCTAGTTGACACTCGTGACCTGGACCCCTGGGGAGGTTCAGGCAGCTGCTCAGGATGATACCTTGTACAGTGTAGATAGCTTAGACTGTCCTTTCTTTTCATGTTTAGCTGTTGTCTTATTTTCAGAATTTTATATTTTAGAGATGATAAGACTTTGTTATCTCTTTCTGCTATACCTCAGTTGAGGATTTTTTATCTATTTCCATCATGCTACATTCTACCTTAGATTGTGATTGAGTTGTACCTCTGTGTTGGCCTCCTTATGGAGAGTATTCATATTATGCTAGTTATAGTTCATTACCTAGAACAGCGTTCTACCGCCGACACTGCGGCGTAGGCTGGGCGTTGTTACGTTCTCGTACCCTCACAGTGGGTGCGGGTCGTGACATCACCGAGGGACTAGTCTGGGCCGATGAGGATGAACCGACTCTCTATGGACAGGACCCTATCATGTGGTCCGATGCCCCGCAAGCCAAACACAATCCTTGTGCTCTGCGACATTCTGACAATACATGCCCTGGCTTCCCACAATGAGTGCAGTCCATTGTGGAAGACTGCCTCCGCTTCTGCTGAGGGTACGTTGGAGTTGAATGCTGAATCGACGTAACTGATGTTGCCCTCCTCGGAGCTCCAATAGTCAAGGCCCTAGCTGCCGGGGCTGGGGCTGAGGACTGGGTCATCTGACCATGGGACCGCTTCCGTCCTCCAGTTCTGTTCACTATCCTCTAGGAGGTATACTCATGCCTCCTAGCTGCTCATAAAATAGCATCAAAAGTCTGATGCTCAAACTGCTCCACTGCTAGAATGATCTCTAGGTGGAGTCCCTGCTGGAACCGCTGCGCTCGGTCGAACTCGGTTGCCACCAAGGTGGGAGCAAACCAAATCAGTCTTGAAAACTCGACCGCATATCCATCGACCGTCCTGCTCATCTGCCTGAGATTGGTGAACCTTGTCTGTAGGTCGTGCCGAGCTACATCATCGAAGTACTTGATCTAAAACTTGTCACTAAATATTGCCCATGGAACAGGCGTCGCCAACCCTACTGCTATCATCGCCCACCAGGTACGGGCTAGGTCCAATAACTGTAGGCGCACCACAGCTACCTTCTCTCCTTCTGGATTCTTGGCTGCATCCAAGATAATCTCGATGTCCTGGAGCCACGCATCAACTGCAATAGCGTCTTCACTACTGTCGAAGAAGGGAGGGTTAAGGTGCTTGAAACTTCTAGCCGCATTGTTCCCTTGATAACCAAGACTGCCCATGGCATCTTGTACTGCCTGGTGCAGGGCATCGCCCCGACGATCTTGAGATGCAAGCAATTCCCTAATGAGACTCACCAGGGTTCCATCGTCAGGATCTACAGACTGGACTGGCTGAACTGGTGGCTCTTGACCCCCTGTAGGCATGACTCTGGAGGCTACCCCTGAGTGCTGGGCTTGATCTCCAGGTTGCTGCTGGTCCACGGGAGGTGCTCCGCCTTGCTGAACGGTAGGACCAGGAACAATGCCGCTGAAGAAACGACATAGGAAACAATAAGGAAGGACCATGATAGATCGAGGATATAAACATGTGATCAGGTCAAGATTTCAGAAAGATTAAAAGACACGAGTAGAAATCAAGGACGAGTGTTGATTGAGACATCTATTCAGTGAAACCCTCACCCATCTTAATTTTCAAGGCCTGTATGGGCCACCACTTAAACCGTGTCATGCCCTAGAACCAGAATACTGGAGAGCGGGGGACAGACACAGCCAGCTACATACATTGAAGTGAATCCCACCTCGCAATACGGTCACGGCTGTCTAGATGCATGAGGGTTTACTACAAGCCATTAGTCTCTTAGGGTCAAGAACAAGCCTAGTGTCTCAATCTCAAGCAAGCAAGTAAATGTAACAAGATGGTAGATCATCAGACATACAAAGTAAGGCGTCCCATACATTACATATTCAGATGATCATAAAGCTAGTCATACAAAATACGAAGACTAGCAAGAGTTTAAGTCATACATGATCAACCCTAGGAATTGTCAATCATGTTACAGCTCGTAGGCAGACAGTAAGTAAAATTGCAAACGAGCTAACACTTGCTCGACGGCTAAACGCCTTAAAAGAATATTTTTACAAGTATGGGAGAGAAAAATAAGAACCCACTCGTTTTCAGGATTGCGCCTAGTGGTCACCATCTGGCAGGAAGGCTGGAAGATCCTCAGAAGCTGCTCCAAAATTTGGCCATACAAAACTAGCTGGGTCAGACCCCAGAAAGAGCAAGTGCCACAAGGAGGCTTCACTTAAGAACTAAAACCAGCATATTAGCACATAAAGTCATAGTTGAAATAACATAAGATATGAGTTAGAGAAAACAGGGTGAAAAACGATAAGATAACTAAAGGACTATTTCGGTAACCAAGTTACAACTCGTAAACCAAACAGGGACCGGGGTTGTAACCCTTCACCTGAACGGTACTTAGTCTCTAACCAATTATCGAATAAGTGAAGCATACACAAACATGTCCTGAGATAGCCATGTACTGGGTCTAGACAAGACTAGACAAGATGGGACTCCATCCAACATTCTTGGCTAAGCAAGAGTACGACTTGATAGTTAACTAACTAGGGTTATTACAAGCCTGGTTACTAGCAAGATGCAATGAGCTATCCTTACGGCCACAAGCCATGCAGACTATCCAGGTTATCCAGACGCAAGGTTCATGCTAAGAGTTATCAAGACTTGTTAGGTGACTTGAGTGCAACACATGACAGTGTGCATTGTAATTATTTTATGAAGTGCCTCACATGACAGTGAGCTGGAAATGTGCCCTACTCGTTGGCAGGCTACAAGTCCATCAAGGAAGGCGCCCAGATAACGGGATTTCTTGTAGCCGAAATACCTCTCTATATGAACTACTTAATCAATCTAGTCATTAACCTAGTCAGATTCAGTATGTATCCCTGACCGTGGTAACCGGAGATACAAGTCCTAGACATGATACGGACAAGACTAGTAGCTTATACGAGCACATTCAATACAATCACCCACGGTGTCAAGATGAGAATTTACTTAGCATGTCAAATTACCCGTCGCAACAGCGTTCATGAGTTACATGTCAAGATTACTTGTCAAGGGTACACCACGATGGGTCGCCATCATGTCATGTTGCTTTGTACTTGTTACTTGTTAGAAGTGCGCCACGACGGACCACCTTCCTGGTTTACTCAGTAATCATCACATCGTGTTTGCATATCCCGGCTATGCAGCATATCATTATACAAGCTAATATGTAAGTAAAAAAGAGACATAATCCTGAGTGCACTCTAACGGGCCACCGTTAGAAAAAAATTATGGCATAAAGTATAAAGTACAATAAGGCCGAAAAGTCATGGCGACTTGCATTATGAGAGAAAGAAAATGCAAAAAGGAGAAAAATGCCAAAACATCGGGCGTCCTAGGGCTATGCGCCCACATGGTTCTATGTGCCTACATGAAGGCTAACATATGCCAAGTCGTGCTAAGCCTTGCCGTGGCTCGTACAAATTGTGTCGCATTCTTATAATAGCCGTTCATAGAAAACCGTGCCATGACTAAGCAAATCGTGCTAAGTCGTGCCAAGTCGCGCCGAGTCACGCCGCGGCTTGCACGAGTCGTGTCATGCCTAGCCGTGGCACGCACGTGCCATGTCGTGTCGTGTTATGTCATGCCAAGCTGAGGCATGCACGAGTCATGTCGTGATCGTGTGAGCAACTCATGGAAAAGTCATGAAACAACTTGGTCAAAAGGATGCAAAACCCAAAAGATCACAAAAATCCAAATGCATGCGGCCTGACCACTATGCGCCCAAGGGGGGCTTTATGCGCCCACTAGGGCAGCCACTATGCGCCCAAGGAAGGGTGGTCTATGCGCCCAAAGAAGGGAAGCAAGACCCTTGGCCAAGTGCCAAGGAATAGGCAAGGTGCTGTGACATGTTAGAAAGTTCCTGCGCCAATACAAGGCTATGCGCCCACATAGGGATGCAACTATGCGCCCAAAGGGGGCATACATATGCGCCCACATGGGAGGATGGACTACTTTGGGTGCATGGCAAGTTCATGCGCCCAAGCACTGTTCTTCTTCCCGACAGATCCGGGAAGAAAAATGCAAGAAAAGCCGTAGCTTCCGAGCTCCGCCAAATCTCCGTTCGGAGTCCAAATTCGGACTTCCATAGGTCAAAATGGAGTAGAACAAAATTCTCTACGACATGGAACCATCAAAACATGTAAATGAAGAAGTTAAATAGATTAAAACTAAAAAAATCCGAAAATAGCAATTTCCTAGATCTACAAAAATCTATGCACCAAAATAAAAATTTCCAAGTTCTACAGTGGCTTAGGATCAAGCTAAGAAGCCATTGAAACCATCAAAATGGGTTCTTAAGTGAGAGTAAGATGCACTTGCCTATGGAGGGGGAGAGGTGTTAATGGAGAAGAAGAAGGGGTGTTGAGAAATAATGAAGAGAGAGAAAAGTAGGTGGGTTTTAAATGGGGATGGTGGTAGGTAGGGGTTTAACATGATGAACCATGAAAATAAACCAAGCCAAACCAATAATGAACCAAGTCAAACCATGATATGCCATGATGAACCTAAACAAGATTAAACCAAAATTAGCTAGCAAGACAAGATAAGTTAAAAATACGGGTCAGGATCCGTACACGTATACTGAAAATACGTATAACGAAAAAACGGGGATGACACAGCATCAGCTCCGCACTGGTACCGTGCTTGCACCACATTGATCCCGCCTCCTACGGACCGCACCTGCACTGCACCCACCACCACTCCACTTTATTTTCCAAAAAAAGAATTAAATGGCACCCTCGTTGCTCGAACTAGCAACCTACTTGGGGGGAGTACTTAACCTCTAGACTAGAGGTCATTTGCAACAATGGATGTACTTTTAGAATATCATAATGTTAGATGTTGTCTTTCTGTCTTTTCTAGATGAATATTCATGTATGTGTGCTTTCTTTTTACAATGCCAAGATATTTGAAGTACGATTTTTGTTCTTTTTTTCTAATTTTCTGTTGAGAATAATAAACTTTAAAAAATTGTAAGGACAAAATTTTTATTACCATTGAAATATGAAGAGTTGTATAGAAAAAGTAAACTTCATAGCATGCAAACTTTATTGCTTTGACTTTAAACATAAATGACATGCAAGTCTTTATAAAATACTCAATGGTATTTTTGGAATTCAAAAATTTCATCACCAAGTTTATATATATATTAAAATATTATATATATATAATATTAATATATATATATATATATATATATATATATATATATATATTTTAATATTATATATATATTTTAATATTATATATATATATATATATATATATATATATATATATATATATATATATATATATATATATAGTCCCCGTGACCGTAGTCCGTTGGGAACGGTGGAGCACCCCGGCGCAGTGGCGCGGGTTCGAGCCCCCTTGGAGGCATGCCTCCAAGCACCATTAAGAAGTGGACACCTTCAAAATATATATATATATATATCAAAAGTTCTGCAGGGGGAGCCCGTCAAAGTCCCGCACCATCGGATCGGAGGGTCCGTATGCGTCCGCTCGATCCAACGGTCGAGGACAACGGGACTCCGCAGACGAGACTTCTGATCTGGAAAAAAAAACCCATATATATATATATATATATATATATATATATATATATATATATATATATATATATATATATATGTTTTGCAAATGACCTCAAGCCTAGTGGTTAAGAGAGATGCATGCGGCCCATGTGGTCAGAGTTCGAGCCCAGTGGAGACAAGTTCGCCACAATTATCCATTGCTTCAATTTTTTTTTTTTTTTTGGAAGAAGGTAATTCTTATTGATAAAAAAACAAACGGTCTCAGTACAACGTCGACATATGAGTCAAACCTTATTATACATTCAAGTGTATCACATCCTGTTTAATGTTATGGCTAATGCCAGTTATTGAAGTAAGAGTATTCTAAAAAATGCGCAAATTTTGCTTCGCCAAATATGTCAAACCGAAGCTGCTAAACGCAGCCGACCCTCTCGGAACCACTGCTGCCCTCTCTGCTTCCGTGCTAGGATATCCCGAGCCACTATGTCCACCCCTTTATCCGGTAGAAGTTGGATTTTATTCCTCTAGCCTCGCCATATCTCCCAAGTAGTTGCACATCTGAAGAACAAATGACCCATTGATTCATTTGCTTGCCCACATAAAGTACATGTCTGGCTTGCAATAGTAATCCCAAATCGATCAAGTCTATCCGCCGTGAGTAATCTCCCCTTCAACAGCTTATATAGACAAAGTTGGAACTTGCTTGCATTACCTGTTCCCCATACTATTTCCGCTAGATCCCATTTGGTATTGGTCTCCCGGACTTGGTTGTATGCAATGCTGTACATGAACTCTCCATTCGGGGATCGATCCCAAGTCCACCGATCTCAGTCCAAGCTTGGATCTATTCTGATTTGGGAGATTGCTGCGGCACAGCATCTTGCCGGTCCGGGCATTGGGTCCCGCCACCTCCCGTACACAATGATGGTGTACACGTTGGTTTTGCTGTACGCCTGCTGCCCGTTGTGCGATCCCGCCCAGTCAAGAAATCCTTTGTGTTGGCCAACCATAAGTCAGTAGTCACTCCATCTCGAATTTTTCGGGAGATACTCCAGTTGACAACCGCCCAAAGTTGGAGCATATGCTTAAAAGTCACCGATTCATTATTCGTAGGGACATATACCCAAAAATTGGAGCTTTAAGGTACCTATATTGTGCATCCACTTTGCCCACAGGGGAATCACTCTGTAGAAGCCGCCAAGCCAGGCGCATACCCGCCACTTTTCGTATTGTCCGAAGGGACCGTATGCCAACTCCGCCTTCTTCATGTGGTCTGCACATAGAGCTCCAGGATATAGCATGTAATCCCCCCCTCCATATGAAGTCTGCACATAGTCGCTCCACCTTCTCAATTGTTGCTATCGGTAACTTGATTGCCTGCAACCAGAAGCAAGTAATTACCGCTCTGACCAACTCGATCCTTCCTCTGAAAGAGAGGATGAGTGCCTGCATCCCTCCACCCGCCTCTGTGTTACTCCTGAGGCATAATTTTCGATGGAAAACAGAGAAACGAAACAGTTATCTCAATAGTAACAATATTTCGTAACAACACTTCAAAGAAGGTGCATCACAGAGATCCTTGGAGGATTCGAAACAGTTGTCTCAATAGTAACAATGTTTCGTAGCAACACTTCAAAGAAGGTGCATCACAGAGATCCTTGGAGGATTCTGGGTAACAAAAATCTAAAGAGATATCGTTACAACAGCAAACGAAAGTAGAGCTCCTTTTAGGAAGGTACAACTCGAGTTGCTAGCAGCAGCGACAAAAGCCCACAAGAAGTATCTGATTAGATCAGAGAAGAATAGAAGGAAAGAAGAAAGAGAAAGGCAGCTTTGCTGGGGTGATAAGATCACCGTTGCTCAAAGCAAAATTCGCCTATATACGATCCGCTTCCAGGAACCAGCAAGTTTTAGAGAACTTCTGGAACGCTCGTCAGTCAATATTTGAGACTTGAACGGGCTTCCTGGACTTTACGGACTCCCTTAAGTCTCTTCTTTAGTGCATCTTTCAAAGGAGGCCAAGGGGCTCTATTTATAGAGTGGAGAGACTTCACCTCTTCTCCTATTCGATGTGGGACTAAAATACCAATACTCAAAAATAGAGTTTGATATTTTAGATCATCCCACAATCAGCATAGAAGTGTGCTAGTCCACGCATACCCCCCGAACACTCCCGTGCATGTACGAGACATCCTGGAGTCCGTGTCCGAGTCCGAGTCCGCACAACAAAAATCAACTTACATCTTTGTTGGAATTAATCCTTTTTTCTTTTAGAAAATACTTCCACATGACACACACTTGTGCCCCACCACACCTCATTTGCACACCTCAACACAAGCAATGTATTATATTGAGATACCCACTATTTGGTGTAGCCGATGTGGGACTATCTTTCCTAGTCCAAGGCAAAAATACCAACAATCCCTCACATATCTCAATATATGGGTTGAGCGTTCCCCACAGTGACTGCCCATCATGCATTAGGAGAGATGTCGCTACGACTTGAATCTTCTCGCATAGGTTAAATAACAGCATGATACAAGAATGGACTAAGCCTTGAATTCTGCACCATAACTGTAATTTTTCCTACTCACATAATGACATCAACTGTGCTTCTGGCTGCACATTAAAGGCCTTGTGCCAGCCTAGTTTTAGTGTATAATTTTTTGGGCGTCTACAAGTTTACCCTCAAGAGACGGCCTGATATCTCTATCCATACACTATAGGTGAGTTCTTTATAAAGAGTCATGGCATGAAGCATTGTGCTTCTTTGCGGAGCTACGCTGCTATGACATGGTTTAAAGCCGAGGCTTTACCCCACCTGGGTACCTCATCGTAGTGGCATACTGCTGTAGCATGAGGTCACAGGCCTCTTTGTAGTGCCAAACTACCCAGCATGAAGCCTTGCGCTTCCGTGCGATACCGCTATGACATGGCTTACGAAGTTGAGACTTTACCCTGTCTAGTACCTCTTCGTGGTGTCATGCCACTGTAACATGAGGACCTCGTCCTCTTTGTAGTGCTGTCTACCTCTCTTTATTACGATTATCATACAACATTAGGCTACCTGCCTATTTGTGGTGCTACTCCGCTGTGACTTGGCTCACAAAGTCGAGGCATTACCCCTAACCGGAAACCTCATGATGGAGTTACCCCACTATAGCATGGAGTTACACTCCTTGAAGTACTGCGCTACCGTGCTTCCTGTAAAGCACTCCAGGCATTCACTCTGCCTGAGAACTCATCAAGGCATTTAAGCCAACCTTCCCACAGGATCCGTTTTCTACAGAAAATAATAGTAGACAACAGTGGTTGTAGGTCCGTAGCCTCTCCATGCCACAGACGACAAGTATCCACCGTTCCTGATATTCTTCCGATTAATAGTCATCCCTTGAACCAAAAGCTAGATGCCTAGTAGATTTTTCTTTGAACTAATAGCATAAAACTTTATGGTAGGAATGTAATAACACAATATCAGAATGCCTTCAAGCCCATTTTACAAGCTGTGTCATCGACCAGCTGGCGCTTGAGGCCCTTGGTGAACGAATCTGCCAGGTTCTCCTGACTCCGAACATCAATCACTACAATAACACCCCTCTTGATGAGATCATGTACTGCTCTGTACTTCAACTGCACAGTCCTCTTCTTCCCGTTGAAGAGGTCATTGGATGCTACCGCCACAGTCGCCTGGTTGTCGCAGTATATCGGTATCCTCAGTATTTGCGCCCCAACCACTGGAAGATCATACGTGAGCTCCCGAAGCCATTCTGCTTCCTCCGCTGCGGTATCAAGTACGAAGAATTCAGATTCCATGGATGACCGCGAGAGCATAGTCTGCTTCTTCGATTTCCACGATATAGCAGCTCCACCCATTATGAAAATGTATTCACCTGTTGACCTCTCGTACTTCACTTCTAAGCACCTGCTGGCATCACTGAAGCCTTCCACTACCGGCGGATCTCCCCTGTAATGCAGTGCATATGTCTGAGTCTTCTTGAGATATCTCATAACCAGTTTTACAGCTTTCCAGTGCTCAATTCTTGGGTTGCTAGTTAAACGACTCAGCATTCCCATAGCGAAAGCTATGTCAGGCCTTGTGGCAGTAGTAGCGTACATCAAACTCCCGATTATACTTGCATAATCCAGCTGCCTGACGCTTTCTCCTGAATTAGGCTTCAGCTTCAGATCACACCTGTACGGGGTATCGATCCCTCGAAAACCCTGATACCCATAACGAGTGATCATCTTCTCAACATAATGAGACTGTGACAGCGCTAGTCCAGTGTCTGTCCGGATGATCTTGATCTCTAAGATCACATCAGCTTTCCCCAAGTCCTTCACACTGAACTTGCTCGAGATGAACTTCTTTGTCTCCATGACACAGCCCATATTCGTACCTAGGATCAGCATGTCGTCCACGTACAGACAAATGATCACACCTCTTCCAGAAGCGAACTTTATGTAAACATACTTGTCCGTCTCGCTGACCATGTAGCTATTTGACCTTATAACCTTGTCAAATTTCTCATACCACATCTTGGGAGCCTGTTTAAGACCGTACAAGGATTTCACCAACTTGCAGACTTTGTCTTCAAGACCCTTTACGACAAATTTCTCTGGCTGTTGCATGTAAATCTCTTCGGTCAGCTCGCCATTTAGGAAAACCGTGTTTACATCCATATGATGTATCACCATCTTATGTATTGCTGTGAGAGCAATCAACATTCTTGTAACCTCTCTTCCCGTTTTTATTTACTTATTTTATTATCGTGTTTAAGGGATATCTTGATTAATTCTTTATATCAAAAACGAGTTTTTAAATTAAATATTTTGGGAAGTGTTAATTTATTTTTGTTAAAGGATATTGTAGGAACTATGAAAGACGATGGTTAGTATTTCGGATTTTATTGAAGTTGGTTTCCAAAAGGGATTTGGAAATCATAAGTAAATTTGAAATAAAAAAAAAGATTTTATCAAAGTATTAAGTTTTGGATTTATAAAAAAATATATATTAAAATCAACTTGATAATATCCTTACTAGGACGAGGACTTATTTAAAATTTTGTAGTAATTAATTATGTGATTTAGATATCAATGTTACGATTTAAATTGTTTGATAACTATCGAAAACATATCTACATATCTTTTATAATAATCAATTATTTTACTTAGTTAAATGCATACGATTTAAAATTGTTTTCTCTTATTTTGAATCTATATAATTTGAGCCTTTAGATGAGTATTTAAATAATTAGTATATTTATTTACTAGTTGATTTCGATAAGATTGGATTATTTTAAACTTGATATTGATTCAAATTTATATCATTATCTATTAGTGAATTTGATTAAATGAGATTGTTTTAAAAACTTTATTTGATTATTAAATAAAGGGAGAGACTTATCTATTAGGACTTTGTAGTTTTTATCCAACTAGAAGAGTAAACCCCCCATATAAGGAGAAACTCTCTTCTACCTTCTCCTCCACCCCCCAAATCATACCACTACCGCCAACAAAAAAAAAACCACTACCTCGTCGAAGTCGCACGGGAGCCAACGAGTTCCTCGTCGCCGAGGCCCTCGCGTCCAGTTTTTGCCGCGCCATACGATCGGGAGCCGACGAGAACGACCCGAATGATTACGAGCTGCTTAACCAGATTGAGGAAACACTATTTGATGTTGTGCCTATGATGCGAGCTTGGGAACTAATGGGCGAAACTCTGGTTCCATACTGTTAGAGGTCTGTGGGACTCTCAATGAGTATGGTTCACAATGATGACTTTGATATTTACCAATGGAGTACTGAGGATTCTTTGGAGATGTATGGGACTTTGATTGTACCGATTGCTTGCCAGATATTGACATTGATGCTCCAGTGTGTCTTGACAAGTGGGGTAGGGGTCCCAATTGTGAGGCAAACGTTGGAAGGTTTTGCTGCAAATCTGATATGTGACCTGTCCAATTTGGCAGTTGGAATGCTAATGCGGCCTACGGAGGATAGGTCGTTCAATATTCGTTTACTACTCCCTTCATTGTTCAAATGGCTTAATTTGTTTTGTTCAGTTGAAGTTTTGGTGCGTGGTTCTCCATATCGACTTTCCAGATCGTCTTTTGCAACGGATATATGGAAGTGCTGTATATCTTTGTTTTCTTTTGGAGATCGAACGACCACCTTATCGAGTGGCGCGTAGATCCAGCCATCGCCGCCGTTGACCATCCCCGGCGCCGCCCCGATCTAGCCCTCGCAAATCTCGCCGCCGCGTCATCTTCCGCACGACCCACCCAAACCCAACGTCGAGTGTCGCCTGCGCTCGATAGATCGGCGGGCTAGCAACCGCCGACCTTTTCGTTTGCCGCTCGACCGAGCCTCCACGTGGGCGACGATGACAGATCAACCCCTCGCCGTCGTGGCGATCGACTTGGTCGCACTTCCCTGGAGCGCCAAGCTCTGCGCCAAACGACGCGTGCGGCTACGCCACCGTGCTTCTTCCCGACGAGCCTTGGTGAGAAACCCTCTCTCGTTCTCCCGAAGCCCTTTCTCTGTGTCCTTTCTCTCTCTTCCCTTTAGATATTGTTTCGTTTGTTTGTTTGGTTCGTTTTTATTAATAAAAGAAGATTAGATTATGAAACTGCTGCCAGCAATATAGGAAGAAGGGAATAGTAATTGTATACGATTACAGTATTAATGTATTACTGATTAGCAATATATTACTACTGCTAATACCATTATTTGTTAATACCATTATTATTATTACTATAGTTATTTTAATAAACATACATATTGAATATTTTTCAGGCATTATTTTGGATAACTAAAATACAGTACTGGACTGCCTTCTTATTGGGACTATTGGGCTCAGATTTTGGATTAAATGTGATATTATTAATTAGACCACTATTCAATATTTTGGGCTTTAAGATCTATATTTGATTTAAATATTTATATGTATATATATAAACAAATTTTTGTAAATTTTGGGTCTCTAATATTTAGTTAGATTATTTGAACCTATGGGCCTTATCCAAATTATTTGATAAATATATTTGCATATTTTGGGCTCGGGCCTATAATATATAAATACTTTTAGGATAATGGTTATATAAAAGAATATTTAAATAGAGTTTATAAGAAAGTATTTTTATATAAGTAAATCTTAAATGAGTTTTTTTTGAATATTTTTGTAATTAAGCTTATATTTTAAATAAATAGAATTCTATATATATTTTCTTAAATGGGTTTCAAATATTTATTATGTTTTAAAATAGTCTGTAAATAAGTGCATAAATATTCTTCTAAATAAAATAAAATAAAATAATATATATTCCTCTAAATAAGAATTATCTTTTCCTAGATCCAATTCCTTTATTCTTGACCGTAACTAATCTTCCTATTTCATTTGACTTCTTCATGTCCACCCTAGCCAATTGGACTATTTTGGACTCAAAAGAATTGTCGGTTTTACCAGCTAAGGACCCCAGACGAGTACAGTTTATTGTTTGTTTTCAGTATTGATCTTTACTATACATCAGTGTTTAGTCGATAGATATGTGATTTCAGTTTTCTGTTGATTTTGTTCTTTGTTGTGTCGGGAGGTGAAGTACCAACGATGTGTGATCTGACCTTAGACCGTGTAGACCGTGTAGACCGTGTTTATTATTGCATTTATTTCTTGTAGACAGTATAACTTTAGATAGTGTAGACCGTGATTATTACTGCATTTAAACTGTGTAGATCATGATTATTATTTTGTAGACAGTGTTTCTTTATTGCAATATTAATTGTAGACCGTGTAACTGTAGACCGTGTAATTGTAGACCGTGTAACTGTAGACCGTGTAACTTTAGACCGTGTAGACCATGTCGCATAATTGTCCCGAGACCGATCACATATCAAAAGTACTTCAGTGGGTCAGTTGGTGAGTATTTTATTGCATTTTATTTTCTGTTCTTATTATTCAGTTTTATTGTCTTTCTTTATTTTATTTATGAGTCATATGTCTAAAGGTTAACCTCTATTGTATAGTCATTTTTATATATTGAAACTGCATTCAGTGAATTGTGCTCGTTCCATTCCTGACTGGAAACCAACATTTTCAGGTTAGCCGTGGATTCACTTAGCTTGGGGAGTGACGGAAATATTTGCAGACAAAAGCCTAGAGACCAACTAGATAGTTGAGTTGTAGTCATTCCAACAATTGTACAAGTTTATATTTTTCTGCAAATGTAAAGATTGTGATCATTGTAAATTGAATTAATTTTGTGAATGAGTATTATTTGTGATTTTGATCTTCATGGCCGTGACAGCGTTCTACCGCCGACACTGCGACGTAGGCTGGCTTGGACACGTCTCGTATCCGTTTAAAAAAAAAATGGGTGCGGGTCGTGACAATTCTGGTGGTGGTCATCCGGGCTACTAGAGCATACGTGTCAAAGTAGTCAATCCTCTGCTTTTGAGAAAATCCCTTGGCCACCAACCTAGCCTTGAACTTGTCAATAGTTCCATCTGCTTTCATCTTCTTCTTGAAGATCCATTTGCATCCGATGGGTTTCGCTCCTTCAAGAAGATCAACCAACACCCAAGTGTTATTTGAGGTGATGGAATCAATTTCATTGTCAATCGCCTGCTTTCAGAAAACATCATCTCTGGTCTTCATCGCCTCATCATAGGTAAGCGGATCTGTTTCCATATGATAGGTGATGAAGTCATCTCCAAAGTTCTTCGGCCTCCTAGCTCGCTTCGACGACGGCTCAGCGAGTTCTGGTTCAACCGTTGTTTCAACAACATCTTCTTGGACTACTTCTTTATTAAAAACTTCAGTTTTTTGTGCACCCTTATTGTTCTCCGGTTTATCCGTAAGAACAATATTTTCGTGCCTTACAAATTTGTCTTCACGAGATTCGATGATATGATTTGACTCAATATCAAGAAATCTCTGAGCATCACTCTTCTCGGCATACCTCAAGAAGATCATCTTCGTAGTCCAAGTCCCCAGCTTCTGAATCTTCATATCTGGGAGCTTCACATAAGCCAGACACCCGCACACTCGCATGACATTCAAGTTATGTCTGACTTTGATCCAGAGTTCATGAGGAGTTACATCCGAAGTTGCATATGGCACTCTATTTAGAATAAAAGTAGTCGTCAATGCAGCTTCTCCCCAGTAGCATTTAGGAAGACCCGTAGTTAGCAGCATTGAGTTCATCATTTTTGTTAACGTTCTGTTCTTCCTCTCCGCTACTCCGTTAGATTGAGAAGAATACTGAGCAGTAGTCTCATTGATGATTCCATATTCTTTACAGAACGATGCGAATTCATGAGACCTATACTCTACATCTCGATCACTTCTGAGTAGTTGTAGATCGGTTTAACATTCAGCTTCAGCCCTGAAGTCTCTGAACTACTCGAATGATGTATCCTTCTACTTGAGAAGTCATGCGAACATGCACTTCGAGAAACACTTCGAACCGGCCTCTGTGAAGAATTGATAAAAGTCACAGATATCTGAGTGTACTAACTCCACATGATCAGTACTTTAGTTCAATCGTCTGAGCAGCTTTCCAACAGCCTTGTATCTGCACAGACCTTAAACTCCTCCACCTCCTTATCCCTACATTCCGAAGATAAGGTCCCGGTAGGACAGCTTGAGTCTGCTTCTATCATAGAACAACTCTCAGTCCATTCAATGAAGTAACTTCATCGCCATCAGCAGAAGTTCGAACATCCCTTCAGCACCAAACGTCTTTTTGAAGCATGTTCCTCGCCAAGAAATTACCATCTGGCTAGTACGAATGTCTATCTTTCAAGTCTGTATCAGATAACAGACTTTCTGAGATCAGATCTCCGAAAAATCTCTGGTACGTGCAACACGCATTCCAGTATCCTTGTCGGTGGTTAATAACCACAGTCTCGATCTTCAGAACTTCTGCTAGATATATGTTCGCCATCGAGACCTTCGTCATAACACGGCTCGTCCTTGGTGAACAGCTCCTTTGAGAGCACACGTGGTCAGATGCACTAGTGTCAGACCACTAGTCAGCTACCATGCTAGATAACTCAACCTGTGCAACAATAGCAACCAAGTTAAGTAATCAAAATAACCAAGTTTAGCTATACCTGCTATTTTGGTTTGGGCTTGGATTTGCATTCACTCTTGTAGTGGCCATTCTTGCCACAGTTGAAGTAAGTCACGTGGGACTTGGACTTCTGTTGTTTGAACGAAGGACCGTTTACTTTCAGATTAGTGGAGTCCTTCTTCTTATGATGAGAAGCCATCTGCTTCCCCTTGAACTCTCTTTTCTACACCAAGTTGGCATTTTCCAGTTGTTTGGACAGAGAGTCCATCTTCTGTTGAGATCGCATTTCGTCCTCAACGTGGATCTCTTGGAGAAGATCTTCCAAGCTAATGTCCAGCTTCTTCCGATGCATTCTAGCATAGAAGTTGCTTCAACCAGTAGAAAGTTTTGAGACTATCCCTCTAATGACAAACTTGTCGACGAGGGGCATCTTCTCGTCATCTAATCTTCTGGCACAACTTCAGGAATTCCTTCATTTGAGATAACATCGCCATCTCGTCTTCGAAGAGCCACTTGTGATACTTCTCGACGATAAAGATTTTGGACCTGTTCTCATCATCTTCATATAGCTTACCCAAAGAATCCCAGATCTCTTTGGCCTTCATCTTCTTGGAATATGACTCTGCCAGAGAGTCTTCCATAGAATTAAGAATCAGCAGTTTATAGATGCTATTTTCTCTCTTCTATTTGCTCTGCTTGACGAGTGCAGCAGCAATAGCATCGACAGTTCCTCCTTCTGGAATCGTCGGTTCATCCTCAATCAACACATGGTCTACGTCCACAAGTTGAAGATTAAGGGTGATCTTCCTCTTCCAGATTTGGAAATGTTCTCCGTCGAATTTTTCCAACTTGTTAAAGCTGGTATCGATGAGAGAAGCACGAAAGTTTTCCATCTTCTAATCTTGCTTTGAGATTGTTACTCCCGAGGCATAATTTTCGATGGAAAACAGAGAAACGAAACAGTTGTCTCAATAGTAACAATGTTTCGTAGTAACACTTCAAAGAAGGTGCATCACAGAGATCCTTAGAGGATTCGAAATAGTTATCTCAATAGTAATAATGTTTCGTAGTAACACTTCAAAGAAGGTGCATCACAGAGATCCTTGGAGGATTCTGGGTAACGAAAATCTAAAGAGATCTCGTTACAACAGCAAACGAAAGTAGAGCTTCTTTTAGGAAGGTACAAATCGAGTTGCTAGCAGCAGCGACGAAAGCCCACAAGAAGTATCTGATTAGATCAGAGAAGAATAGAAGGAAAGAAGAAAGGAAAGGCAGCTTTGCTGGGGTGATAAGATCACCGTTGCTTAAAGCAAGATTCGCCTATATACGATCCGCTTCCAGGAACCAGCAAGTTCTAGAGAACTTCTGGAACGCTCGTCAGTCAATATTTGAGACTTGAACGAACTTCCTGGACTTTACGGACTCCCTTAACTCTCTTCCTTTTTCCTTCTAGGAAAATACTCCCACATGACACACACTTGTGCCCCACCACACCTCATTTGCACACCTCAACACAAACAATACATTATATTGAGATATCCACCATTTGGTGTAGCCGATGTGGGACTATCTTTCCTAGTCCAAGGCAAAAACACCAACACTCTATACATATTCCACAATACTGCTGTAGTCCGTATCCCGTGCATAGTTCACAGATAGTGGGATTCCAAGATATTTAACAGGGAGTTTGCCTCTTGAGACTCCCACCAGTCCAGCCTTCGCATCCTTAGCACAACAACCTTGACTAAAGTAGATCCTGCTTTTCTCCTGTTTAGCTGTAGTCCCGTCATCTTGCCAAACTGCTCCAGAGTCTCTGTGATAGCCGCAAGCCCTGAGAAAGTTGGCACCAAAAATACCAGTAGGTCATCTGCGTATATAAGATACAAGATATGTGGGTAGGTATGTCGATATAGGGGGTAATCTGATGCCGCACCACCGCCAAGTCTAATAGGCACGTGAGATATTCCATCACCAGCATGAAAAGGTACGACGACAGTGGATCTCCTTGTCTGATCCCCCTATTGCTGCTGAAATATCCATATGGCTGCCCTTTGATTAGTACAGAGGAAGTGGCCGTGGATATACACTCCTACACTCGCGCAATCCATATACTATCAAATTCCATAGCTTGCATAATGTGGCAGAGAAACTCCCGATTCACCGTGTCGTATGCCTTCCGCAAGTCGAGCTTCAGGCAAGCATTCTGACCCTTTTTTTGTTGAAATCTCGGACTAGATCGTGTCCCAATAGACTATTTTTTTCAATTGCTCGACCTTTGATGAACGTAACTTGGTTGTCCGACACCAGTTCTTGTAGATATAATTACAGCAGGCTATTGGTCGAAAGTCTGCCAGCTCCATCGCACCCTCCTTCTTGGGGACAAGAGTGAGAAAAGTGTGGTTCATCTCTCGCAACAGTCTTCCATGCTCAAAGAAATCTCTGACCACCTATATTACTGAGTCTTTCACTGCATCCCAATGAAGTTTGTAGAACTTGCTACTAAAGCCGTCAGGCCCCGGAGCTTTGTCAGGATTAGAGGATTTTACAATTTCCTCCACCTCCTCTATTGATACATGCACATTAATATTTGATTACCTGCATCGGTAACTATTTTCTTGCACACCAATTCAAAAAACTGATTAGTATAATCATTCCGATTGTATAGTTTCGTATAGTACCTGACCGCCTCCACCTGGATGTCATTTGGCGAGGAAATCTCTGCTCTATTCACATCTAGCAGCTTGTTGATACCGTTATGATGTTGTTGAGCTCTTGCCACATTGTAGAAATTTTTTGTACTTCTGTCTCCTTCTCCTAACCACGAGCATTTGGCCCGTTGCGCCATTTGAACCTCCTTCGACCATCGTAGCGTTCCTACTTCTCACAAAAGCTCCCGCTCCTGAGCTGCTAGTTCATGGTCGCCAGGGTCCGCTTGTAGGCGTTCCTGGATGTGTTGAAGCTGCTGTTATTTGGCTGCAAGTCCTCCTCTTGGCCGTAGAGTGTTCTACTCCTTAAGGCCACGTTTGACTTGTTTAAGCATTTGAGTTAGCTTGCATTGAGGATTGCCATTCACCATCATCTGTAATCTAGTAGCTACTATATATGTCTCTATATCCCTCTTCTATATCCAAGCAATATTATAGCGAAACAGACGTGCCCTCTTTGGACCTTTTTATGTAGGCAAATCTGAACCGGGGAATGGTCGCTAGTGCCCGCCGCCATACCTTCAACGACAATATTTGAGAATTTTGAAAACCAGAGCTGATTACCCAACACCCGATCCAGTTGGCATATTACACGTTTATGGATAGATTTTTTATTCCAGGACCATATATGTCCCACCTGATCAAGGCCCCACAAATCCGATTTCAGTAGGCAATTTTGAAAGTCCCGTAGAACGGATTCCGGAATTTCTCTCCCCTAATCTTCTCATGCCCATATAGCACAACATAGAAATCTTCCATCACCAGCAACGGAAGATGCAGATTATGGTCTGCCATGCTACTGATTCGGATAATGTCCTTCCAGAGGGCCTTCCTGTGACGTCTATCGTATGGCCATATACAGCACAGAGGATAAATCGAAAACCTCTCTTATTCGTAAAGATAATCGCAATGATCTGCTCTGCCATATGGAGAACCTGCCCATCCCAACTGTCACGCCCCGGTCCCGTAGGGCCGATCGTCCTCGCTAAGGCGTGATGCCGCATGAGCCTAGATTGCGCCCAAGCAAGACAGGATTCATAACAACCGATTACAGGCTAAGCGACGGGATCGTCGAACAGAAGACTTGTATTGCAACCGTGTATACCATCTTTATCCCATTCGTGCCGTGCTTGCACTTTTTTATATTCGACCGACACCGTGCATGCGGATTGCCGCTCAGTATGCCAACTTATCTATATGAAAGGTTACTAGCAATTCAAGCCATCTTGGACATATAGGTGGTGCAAGACGAGGTCCTTGCAGCTAAGGGTAGCTAGCCCTACTCAAGTCCTCGAATCACCGACGGCGTGTTCTTGCCTAACTACCTTGCTTCCCTCCTAGGCCGATACGGTCCTATGGCCCCAGGTTTCCGAATCGAGGGCACGAAACCTTGTCGACAAGTTGTCCATGACCACGCACCTACGAGAACTCCTAGACTCAACGTAAATACATGGCCTAATCTTCACAACTTAGCTTCCTTAGCTTTTACTTCTTTTACTTATCATACTTCTTTTGCATGGCCCAAACAAGGGTTGCCTCTGCGACTGACCTACATTCCCGACATTTTCTTTTCGGCGACTGACCTACAGTCCTGACTCTCGACGACCGACCTACTGTCCCGACATGTTTCCTGTGTTTCCATATTCTTATTGACTTAACTCATGAATGTCTAATCCATAGCCTTCAAGTATAACTTGCACAAAATGTGTTCTTTATGTGCCAATAGATCGTGGCTAACTTTCTACTGAACCAACCGTGGCTCGTGCCTTAAACCGGCTTACGTTCTGTGCAACACCATCGCCCAAGTCATATTTTATATGACGAACCTTGAGATCGTAGGACTAAGTGACTTTGACAACCGCAGAAAGAGCAGAACAGTGCTTGGAATGACTTCGATCGACCGACATAACTTGCCTAACTTAATTGTGCAACAACTTGACGAGCAAAGACTGCATCAAGCATTGCCTCGAGGGAACGTGGTGTGCACGCGTTCGACTTGAACAACCAAGTTATTTGGGTGCCTAGACTTATGCCACAAGTTGTGCCATACAACTTAACCCGTGGGGCGAGCAAAGGCTATGCCAAGCCTTAGACGATGGGACTGTGCATACTTTATCAAGCATTCATGCGGGCGACGTCTATGACTTAGGCTAAGTTCTTAACTTTGTGTCAACATCGACCAACTTTCCTTCTCCCAAGCCGCGGGACGAAGGACCGAGTGCCATTTTTGAAAGCACAACATGTGATACTTCTAAGCCGACCGTGGGACATTTCCATATTCTGACTCAATTTAACCCGACTTGGGATTATTCCCTTAGCTATGTGGATTCGTTTCTTTTATTATCAAGCCTATTTGTGCATTTGAAAACCTTTATTTTATTAGTGTGAAGGCCAAGCTGAGACAAGTTCACCAAAGCCACCCACCTGAGCAAGGAGTCGTGATCTCGACCGAGCGGGTCTTCGAGCAGCCGTTGCATGGCTAAGTCCCAACGCCGTTAGCGTTTTGATTCCTCCGATTGAGCTGAGCGGGACGGGGCATTACATTATACACCACTCAGAAAAGGTTTCGTTCTCGAAACTAATTGAGTACACCTATTGACTTATAACTTGGTTCCACATTCAATGACTCTCGCACGCACTTCGCCTTAACCATTCTCTGAAACTTGACCTGCATTAATGCCTCAATCATTTCATTTCAAAGCAACGATCGCACTACTGTAAACCCCCTAATTTTTACTACATATTTTTTATTAGATTTTTTATTTTTGCATATTGTACGTCGCGTTTCGTATTTGTTCGTCGAGTGCAAATAAGTGCGATCTACACATTTTTAGAAAAACAATTTTTATTATAGGTTTATTTATGATGGATAGTTTCAAAATAATACATATGATATTTATTTTTATTAAAAGTTGTGAAAAGTATCTATCGAGGTTGGCAAAACTTATTATTTTAATTATTTATAAAATGCTATCTTATTTTAATAGTGGTAATTTAGAAAACTAGATTTATGTGAATATTCTACTCGTGTAAAGCACATGAAAAATTATTTCATGTATATTTTCAAAAGTTATTTTTATTATTTATAATAAATTATTCAGCAAGAAGGTATTTTAAATATTTGAATATTTATGTTTATTTTCGAAATTTATTAATTATTATTATAAAAAAATAATTTGAATTTAATTGTGATAATTTAAATGGTGATTATTTTATTTATTTAATTTAAATATGTGATTTATCTAAGTTGGGTTTGAACTTATTAGACCTCAATTGGATTAGATTGAGATTGATTTAAAGGGAAAATAAAATTGTTCAATCCATATCAAACTAGGAGTCCACCTCCTATATAAGGAGAGACTCCTTGCACCTCTTCCATTAATTCCACATCTAAAATTTCTCTATCGAAAATGTGTTGTGCATCGTGTCTGTGCCTTATCATCCACTATTTTCTTTCCTTACAATTACAAGTTATTACAGCATGTCCGACAATCCCGGACACCGACACTTTCCCGTGTCACGCAAGACACAACCCGACATGCCAAAACCTTATCCTAATATCCGCATCGCCGTCGCTCCCAGCCTCTCCATGGCCATCACCGACCCGACCATCACCCTTGTCGCCGGCCCCTAACACCCTTCACCATCACGACCAAATCAGAACCACCACCCTCGTCGTCCCGGCCATCCCGACGCCACCCCGCTGTGGCAGCCATGACCCACCACCACTGCCACCACCCTAGACAGCCACCACCATCCTCACCAGATCTCCTTCCTGGACCCAGCCCAACCACCAGGTTCACCCCGCCACCCTCGACCAAACACCCTCACTTCCACCTCCGCCACCGGCAGAGGCATGCACCACGACCCTAACTTCGATCCCGGCTCAGGTGACCACCGCACCCCTGAGGCCGCCTTTCACTTCTTCTCCTCCTCGTCACCCCGACCACGCCTAATCCACCACCACCATCACGAAATCGGCTGCCGCCACAACCCAACTTCGACGCACCCTCCGACTCCGGACATCGACCATTGCCGTGGCCACCCCTGGTCGAAATTGGTATCCCAAAAAACCCTAAATCATCATTACCACCATATTTGAGCAAAGACTCACATCCGTCGCGGAACTCCTCGTGTCCGGATACCACGAGCGGCGACCTCGTCCGGTGCCTCCACCCTTCTCCCTGGGACCGCCCACGACCGAGCCGATCTTGTGCATCGCCGACGGCGGGTCCAACGCACTGCCGCATATGATCCCTAGCCGCCGTCACCACGTTTCCCCGCGAGCTCCGCCAGGAGCCGCACCCGCGCCGCCTCCTCCTTGGCATGCCACGCACAGGCACTGTCCCCGTCGCACGCCTCCCAGCGTCGGCAAGCGCGCCGCCCGCGCCCACCGAGAACCCTCTGTTCTTCCGCCGTCGTGCACGAGCCCCATCTCCTCCCCAGCGTCCGCCACATGACCGCCCTGGACTTCATCGGCCGCCGAGCCTCCAGCTCACCGCTCGCCGGCCGGCCCCGCTCCGCCTTCCTCTTCCCCGATCCCCCTTTCTGTTCCCTTTCCTCCTCACCTCTCCCCCTCGATCTTCCCTCCGCTCACTCACTCTCTCCCTATGTCGTTTCTCACCTCATTTTTTTTTCTTTCGAACTCTCTCTCTCTCTCTACAAATATCAAGGGATCAGCTCAGACTCTCAGTTGAGTATTTTTCTTTCTTTGTTTATTTTTTTGTTTTATTACTATGGGAGGGGGGAGCAACAGTATGCATGTAGGTATACTTAATATATCTATAATTTATTAATAAGTATTAGGATTATTATTTAGTTTATTCTTTTTCTTTCTTTGTTTATTCTTTTTCTGTGAGTGTTGTTTTGTTCCCTTATTTAGTTTCTTTTATTTTTGTTATTATTATTATTAATTATTATATCTACATTTTATTATTTTCTATAAATGTCAAGTAGCAACAGACTCACTACTGTTAGAATATAAGTTAGTATATATTACTCTTTGAAAATTAGTATGTGTACTATTCATGTTTTATGATAAATGTATTAATACTCATAAATCTTGATTATTTATCTAAAAAGTATATTATAATATTTTATGATACTATAGATATGGCCTGGACGTAAATATTATTATTGTGGTATCTTTCAATCATATATATATATATATATATATATATATATATATATATATATATATATATATATATATATTTATATACATATATATATATATATATATATATATATATATATATATATATATATATATATATATATATATATATATATATATATATATATAATATATATATATATATATATATTCTAAATTATAAATAAATTTTCTAGTACTATAAAGTATTTTAGGAAATGAAATAAAATTTTTAATATTTTATGATACTATAGATATGGCCTGGACGTAAATATTATTATTGTGGTATCTTTCAATCATATATATATATATATATATATATATATATATATATATATATATATATATATATATATATATTCTAAATTATAAATAAATTTTCTAGTACTATAAAGTATTTTAGGAAATAAAATAAAATTTTTTTTCTCTATTTTTGCAAAACCTAGAGTTTTAGTCTAATACCGATTTTTATTTTTCAACTATTTATCTAAAACATATTCTTACTAATAAAATTTGTTTTAAGTAATACAAGTATTTTCTAAAAATATAGTATAAGTGTATACTCTTCGCAAATTTTCTTTTGTGTCATCACTAATCGTGACAATTTCCATAATCCTGTTTTTTTGCGACTTCGGATCCTACACCTCGAACATGGCTATTGAATAATCGTGACTTTTCAAAACTTCGCAGCAAACCAGGCGTCCTACCAGGCAAGTATACCTTACTAATTAACTGTCATATTATTTATTTTTTGCATTATTTATTTTGTTTCATATTTTTTATTTTTAATTGTTAAAAACTGTGCGTCCAAGCCACACTTGGGTGCAAGCGACTCTGTTAGTCGTTTTACTTTACTATATGCATGTTAACTTAGTTTTAACGGACTACCTTCTTGTTGGGGGATATTCTTATATCTCCTTGGGCCATGACACTCACACTACACGGTTTGAGACATTTTGCTAGGGGCACGACTTATGGACTGGCCATCTCTAGAGTCGTGTGACGGTAGTTGTTCGTAACTGCTATGACTAGGGTACAGAGACTCAAGCAGTTAAAAATTGGACAGGTTATGGATATGACTTGAACACTGTAGGAAATACTGGGGGAGAATAGTCGCTAGTGAGTATGGGAAGCCAAACAGGTAAACCTTAGTTTTCAAAAGAAACTATGGCAATTTATATTTGCATATACCCTCTGACGTTTTGGACGTTACGGACGGATACGGATGACTGGATGCTAGTTACGTACATGTAGCCTAAATTCCACCCATGCGCATGAAAGTTGTCCTCTAAATTGCACAATAGATGGTTAGCATGCCCTTTTGCATATTGGTGTCTAGGAGAGTCTTGCATATTATTATTATTTTGATAGTTCATATTAGCTTGTTCTTTCTGTATCTTGTTACGTCCCTCTGAGGACCTGGTTATTCCCCAGGCGTGTGTTCATGTCGTCCGCAGGTATCATAGCCGGGATCGTGGTCTTCTCCATTTATTCGAAGATGATGTGACTTGGTTCCTCCTTGCTACTTCCACTTAGCCCTTTTATATATCATATACTTCTTCCTTTTTTATTTTGGTTGGTAGTGTATGTGTCTCCACCCAACATATTGTACCAAATAATTCATTATATAATATCTTTTATTCCCTTATTTTGTGTATAAGATTAGTTAGTTGTGGTTTACTACATTTTACAGCTTATGTATACATACAAGGCCCTGTACTTCGTATGTATACAGCTGACATGTCTACGTACTTAGTCCTACGTATATTGGGACTAGGGCGTTACATGTTTTTACGGTGTCCCATGCAGGTCAAGATAAATTGTTTGGTTACTTTACCGTACCAAGCAAGCCTGCGTATAGGATTAGAGTCTAGGATATCATCCACATACTTGACCGCCTTCTCGCTTGACTCCTCGAGATGCATATTGCTTTCCCTTCTACCGTGATTCGTGCCCTTCTTTCGTGCTTGATAGAGATTAATAAGGTAACCCATACTAGGTGGACATGACCCATTGTCCCATCACCCTACTAACTTTTGTAAGTTGGGTAGAATGTCTTACGACCTAAACTTCCTTATGACCTTAACCAAGTCTTAGACAAGTAGACCGTAGGACAACTGTATAGGTATCAACATAGGACATGACTTAGATTTTAAGGACTTTGCCCAAATTCAACTGTCCTTCAATCTTAAATTTCTCGTACCTATGTTTTTTATACCATCTTGACTAATGTTGCTACTATAATCTAGTTTTGCAAGCTTATCCATTTGTCGAGCTTGTTCATGACATATGCTATTGAGCGCGCTCACTAATATATTGTCTAGTCAGAACCGGTACATGATGGTCTGATTAACCGAGTGTACTTTGGTTCGCTTTTATCTATCGTTCTACATGGATGGGGACATAGCTAAACTTGCCCTCTAGAGTCCCATCTGTGACAGCCTTGGCAATTCTCTTTAAATTACTCACACACCTTTGAACCACATATTGGTATTCGAAAACAACTTCTTTGGACTTATATTGGTTTTCGTCGTTCACCTATTTTAGACGAAGACTCGTACTTGATAGATAGACCCAAAGTATCACCTTTAGTTGTCCCACCATCTATTGTCAAGATAGTTAGCCATGGACCAACCAAGGTGACTATATCCTCGCTTTGAACTACTCGTCGATTCCATATCTATTATCGCAACCTTCTATGATCCTTGAAAATGATTCATGTCCTCAACATAGATATTTACCATGCAACCTTCTCCGAAGAACCATTTCTTCCAAGTCCCTAAGTTATTCTCTTGATCTACTCGATTTTGTGTTATCATGATTTATATGTCTTAGCTAGCGATTCTCGTTTAATACCATATCCTTGACTTACTTTCATCGATATCAAAATCATGACTTGTTAAATTGTTTATTTCATTGACCATCAGATGCCTTGTTTATGTTTCCCAAAGTGAGATCCTTTTATCCTCTCAAACCCCCTACTTATTTTTAATTTCGAGGACAAAATTCTTGTAAGTTGGGTAGGATGTAAACTCCTTAATTTTTACTACATATTTTTTTATTGGATTTTTTATTTTTGCATATTGTTCGTCACGTTTCGTATTTGCTCGTCGAGTGCGAATATGTGCGAGCTACACATTTTTAGAAAAATAGTTTTGATTATAGATTTATTTATGAAGGATAGTTTCAAAATAATATATATAATATTTATTTTTATTAAAGGTTGTGAAAGTATCTATCGAGGTTGGCAAAACTTATTATTTTAATTATTTCTAAAATGCTAACTTCTTTTAATAGTGGTAATTTAGAAAACTAGATTTATGTAAATATTCTACTCGTGTAAAGCACATGAAAAATTATTTCATGTATATTTTCAAAAGTTATTTTTATTATTTATAATAAATTATTCAACAAGAAGGTATTTTAAATATTTGAATATTTATGTTTATTTTCGAAATTTATTAATTATTATTATAAAAATATAATTTGAATTTAATTGCGATAATTTAAATGGTGATTATTTTATTTATTTAATTTAAATAGTTTAATTTAAATATGTGATTTATCTAAGTTGGGTTTGAACTTATTACACCTCAATTGGATTAGATTGAGATTGATTTAAAGGGAAAATAAATTTTTTTTATTCCATATCAAACTACGAGTCCACCTCCTATATAAGGAGAGACTCCTTGCACCTCTTCCATTAATTTCACATCCAAAATTTCTCCATCCAAAACGTGTTGTGGATCGTGTCTGTGTCTTCTCATCCACTATTTTCTTCTCTTACAATTACAAGTTATTACTCTGTGTCCGACAACCCCGGACACCGACACTTTCTCGTGTCACGCAAGACACAACCGACATGCCAAAAACCTTATCCTAATTTTTGCATCGCCGTCGCTTCCAGCCTCTCCATGACCATCACCGACCCGACCATCACCCTGGACGCCGGCCCCCAACACCCTTCACCATCACCACCAAATCAGAACCACCACCTTCGTCGCCCCGGCCATCCCGACGCCACCTCGCTGTGGCAGCCATCACCCACAACCACTGCCACCACCCTAGACAGCCACCACCATCCTCACCAGATCTCCTCTCTGGACCCAGGCCGACCACCAGGTTCACCCTGCCACCCTCGACCAAACACCCTCACTTCCATCTTCGCCATAGGCAGCGGCGTGCACCACGACCCTGACTTCGACCCCGGCTCAGGTGACCACCGCACCGCTGAGGACGCCTTTCTCTTCTTCCTCCTCCTGGTCACCCCGACCAAGCCTAACCCACCACCACAATCACGAAATCTACCGCCGCCACAACCCAACTTCGCAGTACCCTCCGACTCCGGACACCGGCCATTGCCGTGGCTAACCCTGGCCGAAATCGGCATCCCAAAAATCCCCCAAATTATCACCACTACCATATTTGAACGAAGACTCACCTCCGCCGCGAAAGTCCTCGTGTCCGGCCACCACGAGCGGCGACCTCGTCCGGCGCCTACACCCTTCTCCCTGGGACCGCCCACGACCGAGCCGATCTTGTGCGTCGTCGACGGCGGGTCCAACGCACTACCGCAGACGATCCCTGGCCGCCGCCGCCGCGTCTCCCTACGAGCTCCGCCCGGAGCCGCACCCGTGCCGCCTTCTCCTTGGCGTGCCGCGCACAGCCGCTGTCCCCGTCGCGCGCCTCCCCGCGTCGGTGAGCGCGCCGCCCGCGCCCACCGAGAACCCTCCGTTCCTTCGTCGCCGTGCCCGAGCCCCATCTCCTCCCCAGCGTCTGCCACACGACCGCCCTGGACTTCGTCGGCCGCCGAGCCTCCGGCTCACCGCTCGCCGGCCGGCCCCGCTCCGCCTTCCTCTTCCCCGATCCCCCTTCCCGTTTCCTTTCCTCCTCACCTCTCCCCCTCGATCTTCCCTCCACTCACTCACTCTCGCCCTGTGTCGTTTCTCACCTCCTTTTTTTTTTCTTCCGAACTCTCTCTCTCTCTCCCTGCAAATATCAAGGGATCATCTCAGACTTTCAGTTGAGTATTTTTCTTTCTTTGTTAATTTTTTTTGTTTTATTACTATGGGAGGGGGAGCAACAGTATGCATGTAGGTATACTTAATATATCTATGATTTATTAATAAGTATTGGGATTATTATTTAGTTTTTTCTTTTTCTTTTTTTGCTTATTCTTTTTCTGTGAGTGTTGTTTTGTTCCTTATTTAGTTTCTTTTATTTTTGTTATTAATATTATTAATTATTATATCTACATTTTATTATTTTCTATAAAAGTCAAGTAGCAACAAACTCACTACTGTTAGAATATAAGTTAGTATATATTACTCTTTGAAAATTTGTATGTGTACTATTCATGTTTTATGATAAATGTATTAATACTCATAAATCTTGACTATTTATCTAAAATGTATATTATAATATTTTATGATACTATAGATATGGCCTGGACGTAAATATTATTATTGTGGTATCTTTCAATCATATATATATATATATATATATATATATATATATATATATATATATATATATATATATATATATATATATATATATATATATATATATATAGATTCTAAATTATAAATAAATTTTCTAGTACTATAAAGTATTTTAGGAAATGAAATAAAATTTTTTTCTCTATTTTTGCAAAACCTAGAGTTTTAGTCTAATACCGATTTTTATTTTTCAACTATTTATCTAAAATATATTCTTACTAATAAAGTCTATTTTTAAGTAATACAAGTATTTTCTAAAAATATAGTATAAGTGTCTACTCTCCGCAAATTTTCTTTTATGTCATCACTAATCGTGACAGTTTCCATAATCCTATTTTTCCGCGACTTCGGATCCTACACCTCGAACATGGCTATTGAATAATCGTGACTTTTCAGAACTTCGTAGCACACCAGGCGTCCTACCAGGCAAGTATACCTTGCTAATTAACTGTCATATTATTTATTTTTTGCATTATTTACTTTGTTTCATATTTGTTATTTTTAATTGTTATAAACTGCGCGTCCTAGCCACACTCGGGTGCAAGCGACTCTATTAGTCGTTTTACTTTACTATATGCATGTTAACTTAGTTTTAGCGGACTACCTTCTTGTTGGGGGATATTCTTATATCTTCTTGGGCCATGACACTCATACTACACAGTTTGAGACATTTTGCTAGGGACACGACTTATGGATTGGCCATCTCTAGAGTCGTGTGATGGTAGTTGTTCGTAACTGCTATGACTAGGGTATAGAGACTCAAGCAGTTACAAAACTGGACATGTTATGGATATGACTTGAACAGTATAGGAAATACTGGAGGAGGACAGTCGCTAGTGCGTATGGGAAGCCAAACAGGTAAACCATAGTTTTCGAAAGGAACTATAGCGATTTATATTTGTAGATACCCTCTGACGTTTTGGACGTTACAGACGAATACGGATGACTGGATGCCAGTTACGTACATGTAGCCTAAATCCCACCCAAGCGCATGAAAGTTGTCCTCTAAATTGCACAATTGATGGTTAGCATGCCCTTTTGCATATTGGTGTCTATGAGAGTCTTGCATATTATTATTATTTTGACAGTTCATATTAGCTTGTTCTTCCTGTATCTTGTTACGTCCCTCTGAGGACCTGGTTATTCCCCAGGCGTGTGTTCATGTCGTCCGCAGGTATCCTAGCCGGGATCGTGGTCTTCTCCATTTATTCGAAGATGACGTGACTTGGTTCCTCCTTGCTACTTCCACTTAGCCCTTTTATATATCAGGTACTTCTTTTTTTTTAATTTTGGTTGGTAGTGGATGTGTCTCCACCCAACATATTGTACTAAAATAATTCATTATATGATATCTTTTTTCCCTTATTTTGTGGATGAGATTAGTTAGTTGTGGTTTACTGTATTTTACAGCTTATGTATACATACAAGGCCCTGTACTTTGTATGTATACAACTGACATGTCTACGTACTTAGTCCTACGTATATTGGGACTGGGGCATTACATGTTTTTGTGGTGGCCCATGCAGGTCAAGATAAATTGTTTGGTTACTTTACCGTACCAAGCAAGCCTACGTATAGGATTAGAGTCTAGGATCTCATCCACATACTTGACCGCCTTCTCGCTTGACTCCTCGAGATGCATCTTGCTTGATCCCTTCTACCATGATTCGTGCCCTTCTTTCGTGCTTGCTAGAGATTAATAAGGTAACCCATACTAGGTGGACATGACCCATTGTTCCATCACCCTACTAACTCTTACAAGTTGGGTAGAATGCCTTACAACCTAAACTTTCTTATGACCTTAACCAAGTCTTAGACAAGTAGACGGTAGGACAACTGTATCGCACTCGCAACACTTTGTCCCATGGATTTTCTACCCAAGCTCGTGTCACTCCGATTTATAAACTTCGAGCATAGATTTCTTCTATTCGCACTCGCAACACTTTGTCCCAGGGGTCCGAGTCATTCAGCAAAGCCATCCTACTTCAAGTTCTGCTAAACCAAGTCTCTTCCATATCGCTATCGTACATCTAAATTTATAATTCGCATAGTCTATCTCTTGGAACATGTTCAATATAATTCACCTAGCCATTCTTTTCAAGTCAAGTACTCCAAAACACAATTTTGTCACTAAACCATAATTCTTATTCCATATTTCATAAGTTGCTTATCACAATTCATGTATTCGATCACAAGGTCGTCTAGCTTAACATTATGTTACGTTCCGATCTCACGCAAGTCCGATTATCCACGGTGGGCATGAAATCACCATGCAACGCTTCCGCAGAATAATTATCCTCATCGGGACGTAACTTTTGTTGTGAGTCTAGACTAATTCATTCATGATACGCAGATTGGACTACTCAATCCTCAAGTTTACTCAATCGTCAATCACTAATCCAAACAATCCTCGAATTCACCTTCGCATCAAACCACACGTCGAAGCAATCCAAATTGCTACGCCCTGATCTCCCGAGTTCGATCATTCCTACCGAACATGAATCACCATGTCAGACGCAGAACGATCGCCCCAAGTCCGACGTGACGCATGTGCGAGGCTGGAGTTGCGCTCGTACAAGACAAAATCGTCGACGTTGTGGTTATCATCGAAGAAATCAAGACACGATCATTTTCATCCAAGCATTCATTTCAATCAAAATCCCAAGTATAGCATCCATCAAAATAATAAAATTTTACACGATCGTCATTCCTCGAATCAGAGTACCCCCGAGTTATCGTATATCGATCTTTGATATGCCTCAATACCATCGATGGTATACGTAACCTAACGATCTTCATTTACAACAAATTCTGAGTCGTACAACCGATGCTATCGTCCGAACTTGATAATCTCCTTGACATTCAAGATCAAAATTCCCCGAACCAGTTACATGATCAATTCATTCAACCAAAAATCACGTATGTTCATCCGTCTATCTTTTCTCAAGTCACATCGTTCTATGTTAACTCAATCATCAAGCAACATCATCTATCCCAATTTCTTCGAGTCATTTTGTAACTTCCAAAATCAAACCTTTCATACACGTTATCATCCGATCGTGCTAACTTCTCGTATATGATAGATATCAGTTTACTCGATCGAGTCATCCGATTTTAGTCTACCTACTCGTTCATTTTGCATTCCATATTTGCACAATCATAATTTTGGGAGCGTTATCCCTAGTTTGTTCGAATCAACACATCATAAACTTCAAGATTATCACTTATTCAATGATACTCAACTGAGGCTTTGCATACATACGATGCTTGCTGATAAACTCATTGGCACCCTGCATCCTCAATCGATCGACATCCCTGAAATTATCCCATACACCACTCAGGGATGAAGTCATTCGACATATCCTCAACTATCATTTGATTCACAATCACTACTTTGAATCTCCGTTCGAACAATTTCTCAAATTCCAAGCATGCTCATCTTTATCGCGTCGATGATATCGTCATTTTAATAATCCCTTTCTAGATAGTCATCCTGCATACTCAATCGAGTCTAACTCATTGTCGTCCGACACAATTTGAATTCCACACTCGAATTTGCTAAATTCGATACGATTCTTGGTGTATATGCCCAACCCGACTTAGCCAACGATTTTGCAAAATATATAGACTTATTGTATAGACATCCTGTGGGACAATTGAGAGAGAGCGCACCAACGATATCAGTTTGCGGAAGCAACACAGAGTAGAATTCATTCGAAAGTCCAATGATGTAAAGCCGTGCTCTGATACCATTATGTCACGCTCCGATCCCGTAGGATCGATCGTCCTTGCAAAGGCATGATGCCGCGTGAGCCTAGATTGTGTCCAAGCAAGGTAAGTTTCATAACGGCAGATTATAGGCTAAGCGACGGGGTCGTTGCACAGAAGTCCCAAGCAGAAATATTGAATAATAGCAGCAAAAATTTAAAACAAAACACAAGTTATTCAAAGTGCTCTTTATTGATATTGAAACAAAGATCACAATGTGACGTGAGGCCAAGATTACAATCACTCAAGCTTCCTCTTCTTACATTACAAGTCACTCTGCTCTTTCTCTCATCTCTCAATATAATTTGAGTAGGCCAACAGAAGCGTCGCATAGGCGATGTCTATACATTATATCCTGTATAAATTTAGTCTTCAATGCGTCCGCACGCCTCGAAATGCCAAGGAACTCCGTGCCTCGACGCATCTAAGCGAGCTCCGCACCAACGAGCTTCTACCTGTGCCTACACATAAATACTGTGTGGGTGTTAGTACTCAACAGTACTGGTGGAGTGAGCTCCTCGCCCACCCATACAAAACTAATACGTTCATTTATTTTGTGTAACATAATCCTTATGATTGTCTTTCTAGTCTTGCCTTAGGATCAGCTTTTAGGACAAAGACACTTGGCCTATTTGTGTCTCTAGACCATCGTGCTATCGTACCGATAACTTTCTTATCCTTGCCTCTAGCCCAATTCCGTGCTTGCAACATCAACGTACTGACTCATGCTTGCCTTTTGACCCATACTTTGGGACGCAACAACATGATTTGTATTATCGACTTGGTTCGTGCTTCAACATCGTGGCCGTGCCTCGCAACTTAGCATAAATTAAACAAACTTGTCTTACAGTCTTTCTTGACTTAACTCAAAATGACTCAAGTCTGACTTATGCAACTCTATACCAACGACTTAATACTCGACGTCGCATTTGCCGAATCACGTGTCTCTGCTGTAGCCAAATCTTAGGCTTCTTAAGACTTGTATTGCAACCGTGCATACCAACTTTATCCCATTCATGCCGTGATTGAACTTTCTTATATTTGACCGATACCGTGCATGCGGATTGTCGTTCAGCACGCCAACTTATCTATATGAAAGTTCACTGGCAATTCAAGCCATCTTGGACATGTTGGTGGTGCAAGACGAGGCCCTTGCAGCTAAGGGTAGCTAGCCCTGCTCAAGTCCTCGAATCACCGACGACATGTTCTTGCCTAACTACCTTGCTTTTCTCCTAGGCCAATACGGTCCTGTGGCCCCAGGTTTCCGAATCGAGGGCGCGAAACCTTGTCGACAAGTTGTCCATGACCACACACCTATGAGAACTCCTAGACTCAACATAAATGTATGGCCTAACTGTCATAACTTAGCTTCCTTAGCTTTTACTTCTTTTACTTATCATACTTTTTTTGCAGAGCCTAAACCAGGGTTGTCTCGGCGACTGACCTACAGTTCCGACATGTTTCCTTCTCGACGACTGGCCTACAGTCCCGACTCTCGACGACTGATCTACAGTCCCGACATATTTCCTGTGTTTCCATACTCTTATTGACTTAACTCATGAATGACTAATCCATAGCCTTTAAGCATAACTTGCACAAAATGTGTTCTTTATGTGCCAATAGACCGTGACTAACTTTCTACTGAACCAACCGTAGCTCGTGCCTTAAACCGACTTACGTTCTGTGCAACACTATCGCCCAAGTCATATTTTATATGATGAGCCTTGAGATCGTAGGACTAAGTGACTTTGACAATCGTAGAAAGAGTGGGACAGTGCTTGGAATGACTTCGATCGACCGACATAACTTGCCTAACTTAATTGTGCAACAACTTGACGAGCAAAGGCTATGTCAAGCCTTGCCTTGAGGGAACGTGTCGTGCACGCGTTCGACTTAAACAAACAAGTTGTTTGGGTGCCTAGACTTATGCCACAAGTTGTGCAATGCAGCTTAACCCATGGGACGAGCAAAGGCTATGCCAAGCTTTAGACGATGGGACCGTGCATACTTTATCAAGCATTCATGCGGGCGACGCCTATGACTTAGGCTAGGTTCTTAACTTTGTGTCAATATCGACCAATTTTCCTTCTCCCAAGCCGCGGGACGAAGGACCGAGTGTCATTTTTGAAAGCACGACGTGCGATACTTCTAAGCCGACCATGGGACCTTTGCATATTCTAACTCAATCCAACCCGACTTAGGATTATTTCCTTAGCTATGTGGATTCGTCTCTTTTATTATCAAGCCTACTTTTGCATTTGAAAATTTTGTTTTGTTAGTGGGAAGGCCAAGCTGAGGCAAGTTCACCGAAGCCACCCACCTAAGCGAGGAGTCGCCTTGACCGAGCGGTCTTCGAGCAGCCGTTGCATAGCTAAGTCCGAACGTCGTTGGCATTTCGATTTCTCCGATTGAACTGAGCGGGACGGGGCATTACACCAACTACCTGTATCCCAACGGACCCTGATATGGGCTATATTGCACAACGATAAATTGTGCACTTGCTGCCAGCACGTAGGAGTCCTATGGGTAAACATACGTTCAAACTTGATCTTCGTTTCGAGCAGCGCAGTGATCAAACACTTATTCTGTAATAACCCACATATCTTCTTCCATCTTTCGACCGGGTATGCGTCTCGAACATTCCAGGATATCATAGACATTAATTTAATGTAGTGTCTCCATAGAATCCATACAGCTCCGTGACTAGAGTATCACGGAGCTCTCGAGTGATCAAACTCTCCTTTTCGCCTTCTTCTTCCACTCCTTGGTCATCTGCTTCTATAGATTGTGTGAGTAGCAGCCAAGCAGGATTATCCTTTGCTAATTTTTCACCCCCATGCTGAACGTCATCACCATTATCTGTTGCTTGCCGCTTCCTGCTGGGCATGTCTCCCGTTCTCGTCTGTGGTGTCCCACCAGTTCCTAATCTTGATATTGCTGCACGTCATCTTGTCATCATGCCCAGGGTGCTCTGTCTTCCCGCCTGGAACACCATATGTGTGTCCATCCTTAACTCTGGCTGCGCCACAACAATGGCACCATTATTTACGTTGATCAGTCATTTTTTCCCTTGACTTGCCACCTTCTTCCCCTTAGCCTTGTCACCCCCGCATCGGCCCAATATTCCTACTGTGCCAGGGACCACAATGGCTACCTCCAATCCTGCTCCTTGGATAGATGATCTGTCATCGTCGTACTCTATCCCAACTGGCAATTCCTCCTCGACACGCTGTGCCCAATCTTCTAACACTTGTTTTTTTGTAGCCTCCTTGTTCAAGTGGTCCTCCCTTCTTTCTTTAGCCCTTCTACACTGTTGAGTCAGTTGTACGAAATAATTGCAAATATTGTAAGCTGACGGGACCTAGTCGTACTCAACTGCCTGTTGAAATACTCCTCCTGTTGGGACTTCATATTCCATTGTCCGAGGGAGCGGTTTGCTGGCTTCAATCTCCACAAATACCCTGGCATAGAGGAGTCTAGAGCGAGAATTAGTAGCCTCATCCCCTTTAATAGGATTACCTACAAGACTTGCTAATTTTATTAGCATCGATGTGTTCCAGATTGATATCGACAGCCCGGGGAATCGTATCCAGACTGGAACCGTATGTAGTAGATCCCTTTCACATTTGAAGCCGAGAAGCCATTCTTTCAAAATAACAAGCCTACCTCGAACGTCCATGGACCTCCTTCTAATATGCGCATCATATCTTCCATGACGTCGAATTTTACAAAGAAAAACCCGTCTTCTCGTGCAAAAAATTCTATACTCCCTTTCGGCCGCCACTTCTGGCTGTGTACGCCCGAATTTGTCCATAGAATGGTTTATCCCCGAGAACATATAAGACAATCGTATTCTGCCAGTACGAGGTCGCCTCAGCGAGCTCTTCTTCCTCAAAAACTGCCCTGGGCGCCCCCTCTACTTGTTTGGGCTCCACTTAGTGCATAGCTTTCTCCGACTGATCTCCACCCTCCGACACAGATCCGCCCATGATTTTGCAATGCTGAAAAACTCCTGCATTAGTTCCTTTCCTCTGTATTGGACTCGCCCACGCTGCTCATTGGCCCTATCCCCATGGTATCTCTGCTGATCTGCCACCATCGTTCTCCCTACCGGCAAACAAGGAGGACCCTCTCTGGCTCTCCTTCCTCCTGGCCCTCCTTTGAGTCCAGCCTATCTGCTCTCTTACGCAAACCCGATTCGGCTCCCCTGTCCCCAGTTCCGACGTCCGTCCCCAACTCCTGTCCTCACCCTGTTCCATCTTCGTCTCACGATCGTGGACCACCCCCTCCCCTTTCTGGGAAGTCTTCAGATAGGTAGGTCCCCGGCGTGGGTCCTGCTCTTCTCGCCGAAGTCCTTAGGTCGGATGGCGAATTCCCTACCCCTGGGCCCCAAGTTGAAGCACACCGGCCCTGGCTTTCTCGACCGCCATGCTCTTGTCCACCCCCGTCCTGGCTTTCTTGTACCGATGTTGGAGTGGATGGGGTTCCCAACCTATGTGGAGAACACCTCGGATTGTGACGAGCGCCGTCCGTATGTCAAAGAAGCTCGGGGAGGTGCCGAGGCCAATCTGCCATGACCCGCACCCGCTTTTCGGATGTGAGCTCGTGAGCAAGCCAGCTACGTATCAAGCGGACTCCAGCCCGACTCGAATACATAAACGTTGTCCAGGCTATGATATACTGCCAAATCATGGCAATGCAATCTATATCTCAAATCCACAAGAGTAATATATAAGCATGAATGAACAACTATGGGTCGTGGTCTGCAGCCCACTAGCATAATGTCCGATAAGACTCCAAAGAATATAACAAGAGTCTACAAACTGAATCAATAAATATGATACCTCATGATAATGAAAGGAAAGCACGAGCTGGATAATAAACATGGTATTAATACCAGAATCTCGTAAGCAATATTGTATTCATCTGAAACCCGCAAGTGTCATAATCATCCGCCATCCAGAACTGCTAACTACTCCACGCAATAACTAACCTGAAGAGATCATCAGGTCCTCAGGGGATATAGCAAGATATATAAAAACATGTCTATCTAGCAGTTTAATCATGTATAAGAATATAAACTGGATATAAACAGGAAACTAGACATGAGACTGACATGTGGCCGCTGACAGGTAACTATGAACACGGATACGGGATCAACTATGCATAAATAAACTGCTGGAATGAACAGGTAAACAAGAGATCAATGGAATACCAAACCTTCGCCCTGAGTGGACTCGCAGGTTTGAACTAATCACTAACCCTCGCCCCGAGTATGGACTCGCAGGTTAGTTCAAGACAAGGCACCCTCGTCCCGAGTGTGGACTCGCAGGTGCAAATGAATTACTAACCCTCACCCCGAGTATGGACTCGCAGGTTGGTTCAAGACTATCACCCTCTCTCCGAATGTGGACTCGCAGGTGCAATCAATCAAGACAAATACGGGTTAAGAAGACAAATCAGAAAATATAGCAGTTCAGTTACACATACTTATTCCAAGATATGACTCAGTCGAGGCACATATGAGACAAGGTACAACTCATGTCAAGACACGGGTAAGGACAACTCCAACATGAACTATAAAGAGAACCACCATGGTGTAACTACATTATCTAATCACGAAGCTGATATACAAGCAAGATGATAATCTAGTAAAACATGGAACGCAGGAAACATATAGATAAACTCACGTCAACTAGATAATAAGATGATAACATATAAAAATAGAAAAACTATAAGCACAAAAATAAACTGTAGAGGGAGGCAAGGTATCTTGCCTTAGATCCACAAAATATCATCAACTGATAAGCCATAAAATCTAAATCATCACAACTGTCCCCAAAAACTGAAACAAATATTGCCAACCATCTCAGAATATTAAAATTAGCTATAATTGCCTGTCCTTAAGTCCAATTCTGGATACAGGAGTAAAATGGTAATTTCGGGTCAAAACGGTGTCCGCCGTTGGACCCGCTTTGTACCAAATGCGTACCAGAGTCAATGGTCTCTAAAGTCGTCAAACTACATGTCCATGGATTAGTTTTGATGATACAAACCCAACGGTATTTCCAATTGTGGATTTTGGTCGGTCGTGCACAAAATTGCCCGTTGAGTCGGATTGTGGGGCCCGCGAAATGGCGATCCGATCAACTGTCTCAGAATCAGACCAAACTTGGCATACAGGACTAGAAAAACGATACGGTCCTGTTGGCGCAAGTTTTGTCTCGATCTGACGAACGTGCACAAAGTAATTAAGAAATTTGCACAGAGGTCGATACGGTAAATTTTGACGGATACGCATCAAATTCGTCGCGCACACGCGACCGATTTAAATTCTGTCAAAGCTCACACGTCCGCGAAGCCAATACGCACTGATGCTTTTAGTTTGTGACCACGTCGTCCGGATTGGCGGGACATACGTCTTATCGAAGGGTTTTTCAGTATTTCTACTGTTTTGAAAACAGGTTTTTACTAAACTTTAGAAATGAATAACTTCTTATCTACTTAATGAAATCAGAATCTACAAGCAGGGTTGTGATATCCTATAGGTTGTCTACAAGTCTGTTTAATTAGATTATGAAAAGCCCTCTAAAACTGTGCTGTTATTGCCCTTCCAATTCGGGATAAAACCATTAAAACTGTCAACGTTGATATGTGACTTTTCGTCAATTTTGGGTCAATCTATCGAACATCTTAGGACACCTATATATAAAGCAATTGTAGGAATTCGAAGTTGTATACATTAAGTTCATACCAGAGAAAGGGAATCGAAAAGCGATCCATCGATCGTCAAGAACGGTTGTTGTAAAGTCGGCCCATGTGCTGCCTCTGTTCCTTCTGTTGCTGCCGCTGTGCTGCTGTCCGCGTCCGTGCGCGCGTTCCTAGCCGAATTCGACCTCGCGCGACGGCGCTGCGGTGACTGGGGCGCGTGCGCAGAGGTAGGGTGTCGGCGCGGCTAGGTTTAGAGTTAGGGTTTAAGGTTTTCGACGATGCCTTCCCCTCACTATTTCGATCTCTACATATATACCTATATGTATATACTCACTCTCGGGTTGGAATTAAGCGGGGGTGAGTTGTTTCACTTGCTGCTGGGATGTATGGCATGTGGGCCTAGCCCGACTGGGCTTGGGCCCGAGCTCAGCTGGGCTGGGATCTGTATTTGGTTGGGCTTACTATTATATATAAGTATTTATATACATAGCTATATACCCCCATTTATCAATATATATACATATGTATATACCTATGCATAAATGATATATATATATTTTTTTTTTTTTATATACATAGCTATATACCCCCATTTATCAATATATATACATATGTATATACCTATGCATAAATGATATATATATATATATATATATATATATATATATATATATATATATATATATATATATATATATATATATATATATATATAATAACTTTAAACAATAAACTATTCTAAGTATATTCAATATTGCAATATAGAATTTTAATGTACATATACAACATTTTATACAATTAAAATAAAATAATATGGTTATATATATATATATATATATATATATATATATATATATATATATATATATATATATATATATATATATATATATATATATATATATATATATATATATATATATATATATATATATATATATATGCAAGTTTATATATAACCTAGATAATTCCCATGAAATCCAACATATTTGTTAAAGAAAATTATTTACTATATTATCAAATAAAATATTATTTCTAATAGCAAGCACATATAATATGTTTATATATATATAACAACTGTTCCTAGAATTTGTCTCCAAAATTTGCTAAGGTAAAATACCAACACAATATATGTTTACCCTGACGTCTTTGGTCACATTGCAACACCTCATGGACTTTGGGCTTGGTTTGGGTTGTGTCTAGGCTGGCCGGGTCTTCTAAAAGTTAATAATCTAATTACTAGATATTTAGATCACCTGTAGGGGTTAGGTCGTAACTTGGCTTGGTTTTCCTAGTTAGGACAATCATATGGCTCAGCTTTCCCTAACATAGCTAATATACTAGCCAAAGCATGCAACTGCACTATCCGTGCCAGTATTTCTGGTCACCTTGTACTTCAAAACTCAACCATGGCTAATGTCATCTACCGTAATAATTAATTAAATAATTATTTATAAAAATCTAAAAATTACCATTTAAATCAAATAAATAATAAAAAAATATTTCAAAACTTCCGGGAAGGGAGGATACACAATCGAAGATGGAGAAGAAGCTCGGGAGCCACCATACAACCTTCTGGAACAGGGGAGGCCGAACTCGGGCCGAGTTCTGCCCCTTGGTGTCCAAAACTGTTCTGGAACACCCACACAGAGTTCTGGTCGAACTCTGTGTCGTCAGGCTGAGGCTAATTTTATGATATTTTTTACACCATTGGATCGTATCCTACGGTCCAGATTTTACTACGAGATTAGGGGGTTTACATATGGTTTTTCCTAACCCTAATCACACAACAACGAAGAAAAAAAGAGAGAGGAAGGAGGCAAGAGTGCCATTGCAACTTTGGAAGAGAAGAAGGAGGATTTAAGGCCTTTTTCGAAGGAGGACCGTATTCGGGTAATATCTACTCGTCGTATTTGTTTTTCGTAGCCTTGTAATCAATATTTGTTGCTTCCAAGTGTTGTGGAGATCCGTATTGGATCGGAAGAAGTTTGTAGAGGGTGTACTCCTTTATTTCATTAGTGAAGACTTCTCAAGGGTTAGACTCCGATCGTCCTGTAGTTTTTTTTCCGCAAGGGTTTTCCACGTCAAACATTCTCTGTGTCTATGTGGATTGTGTTTTGGTGTTTGGTTCGTGCATTTTATTGCTCGTTCTCTCGCAGGTACTCTCCGGTTTGGAGAAAGGTTTTCGTGTTTCTTTCCCAACAAAGTGGTATCAGAGCCAGGTTCTAGAATTCAGAAGGGTGTCAGGAGTTGACAGAAAAACTAGAGAGGAGAGATGGACGCGAAGCCGGTGCGCATGGTGAACCTGAATGGTACCAACTATCATTATTGGTAGAGCAAGATGAAAGATTTGCTGTTTGTTCAGAAGCTGCATCTGCCCGTATTTTCTTTCGAGTGACCAGTTGATAAATTCGAGGAGGACTAGAAATTCGAGCACATACTGATGTGCGAATATATCAGGCAGTTCGTTGACGAAAACGTGTACAACCACGTTGCTAATATTGAGCACGCGAAGACGTTATGGGATAAGCTGTAATTTTTGTATGCGAAAAAGACCGGGGTAAACAAGTTGTTCCTGATCAGAACGATGATGGGTCTGCGGTATAAAGATGGGGCGTCTATTACGGATCCCTTGAGTGATTTCTAGGGCATGGTTGACCAGCTATCTTCGATGGGAGTCAAGTTCGACGACGAGGTCCATGGACTATAGCTGCTGTGTATATTACTAGACTCGTGAAAGACCGTACGAGTATCTATGATCGCTTCTGCTCCAGAAGGCGTGGTCAGTCTGGAGTTTTCCAAGAGCGGGGTGCTGAATGAAGAGATGCGAGGACATTCTCAGGGCACTTCATCCACAACCCACCACTCAGAGGTGTTAGTTTCAGAGAGCCGCAGAAGGGGCAAAAGCAGGGGTCCAAGTGGTGGCAGAGAAAAGAGCAGGGGGAAGTCTAAGGGTTGGTACGAGGACTCAGAGTGTTACCATTGTGGCAAGAAGGGCCACATCAAGTGGAACTGTTTTGCTTGGAAAAGAGAGAAGAAGGACGACAAGGGAAAGCAAGATGAGAACACTACAACGACGGCTTCGATACATGGAGGCGATGTGATCGTCGTAGGTGATGAGGTTATCACAAACCTCATATGCGATGACAATTCTTGGCTGGTGAACTTAGGGGCTTCAGCGCACGTATCTCATAACAAGGTACTATTTGTCACTTACTCGACAGGCGACTGTGGAGTGTTGAAGATGGGCAATAGAGATATGTCGAAGGCGGTTGCCATTGGAGATGTGCATTTGAGGACGAATACGATGTAGTTATTATTTTTAAAGATGTTCGTCATGTCCCTGATCTGTTTCAAACTGGTATCGGTTGGAAGGTTGGATGACGAGGGATTCTTCAGTCTCTTCGGAAATAGTCAGTAAAAGCTTTTCAGAGGTTCGATGGTGATTGCCAGAGGAAGCAAGAAGTACGGTGTCTACTATATCAAAGGGAGCGCACATGGGGCACATGAGGTGAACGTAGTTTCAGATGCATCTGTCGAGTTGTGGCACAGACGGCTTGGCCATATCAGCGAGACGGAGATGAGCTACTTGGTGAACAGGAAGGTGATTGTTGGGCTCAAGTCTACAAAGTTGGAGAAGTACACGCACTGCTTAGATGGGAAGCAAAATAGGGTGTCTTTCCAAAGTCATCCAAGTTCAAGGAAGCCGGCATTGCTCGAGTTGATTTACTCGGATGTCTGCGGTCCTATGAAGGTAAAATCTATTGGTGGTGCTTCTTACTTTGTAACTTTTATTGATAACTGTTCCAGGAAGGTTTGGGTATATGCCTTAAAGACTAAGGATCTGGTGCTGTCTACTTTTAAAGAGTTGCAGGCCTCTATTGAAAGAGAGACAGGTAAAAAGTTATTGTGTGTTCGGTCCGACAACGGTGGCGAATACATTGGTCCTTTGATGCTTATTGCAGAGAGAAAGAGATACGACACCAGAAGACTCCTTCCAAGACACCTCAGTTCAATGGTGTAGCAGAGCGCATATTACGGACACTGATGGAGAGGGTGCGATGTTTGCTGTCAGAAGCAAATTTGCTAGACAGTTATTGGGGTGAGGCTCTTCTCACAACTGCTTATGTTATTACTTTATCTCCTAGTGCTCTTTTGTAGGGTGACGTGCCTGACAAAGTATGGTACGACAAAGAGCCATCATGCAATCACCTGTGAGTGTTTGGTTGTAAGGCCTTCGTACATGTACCGAAGGAAGAGAGGTCCAAACTTGAGCCGAAGACGAGGCGGTACGTCTTTGTCGTCTACGGTTGGGATGAGTTTGGCTATAGACTCTACGACCCAGTGTAAAGAAAGCTCTATAGAAGCAGGGACATGGTATTCGTCGAGGATTAGACCATGACCAACACTCAGGATTTTGAGACACCTTCTGAGGCTGAGGAATTGCCTGAGTTAGAGTCAATTCGGTTCGAGCAGTTTCCAGAGGACATCGCAGAGGATCCAGTTATGGGAGTACATAGAGTTGCTCCCAACCTTGATCATCAGCCTGCTGTGAAGTACGTGTAGGCAACTCTAGAGGGGGGGGTAAATAGAGTATGTGTCGATAATACACAATTAAAAAATAACTCTATTCAAGTCCAACCAACAGAAATAATAATCAGAGTATAAGTGGAGAACATAAATAGAGATCAGAGAAGTATACCAGACACAACAGTTTTTATCCTAGTTTTTCTTGTGGAGGACTAGTCTAGGCGTGAGAACTCTAGCTCAGGATTGAAATCCACTATTTGTGAAATAGCGTACAACCATGTGCCTTTACTCAGAAGAGCACGCCAAATTCTTACAGATTCGCGGATGGCGAAACTTAGAATTGTCCAAGTGGCTTCTTTTGAAACTCTTGCACACAAACTTCTAGTTGACTCGCACTGAGCACCTTGGGGGCTTGGAAAGTTTTTAGCTAGTTAGATGAGAAGAATAAACTCTAGAATGTATAGGCTATAGGAGAAGAGAAGATGAGAAGATTGGATGATTAAAATGATAGAAATCAAGGCCTATACATACTAGTCCAGAGAGGCAGAGTTCGGCTAGAACTCTATCCCAAAATTTTAAATATTTAGCCATTGGACAACTAAAAACCAGCAAGCCCTAAAAATTAGGTCCTAAAATTAAGGGGACAGAGTTCGGTCTGAACTCTGTCTCCTAGGGGTCAGAAAGTTCAAGTGGGCTTTTTGGGCTTGGCAAGTTTTGGAGTTTGTTTGGTGGAGCTTGGGTATTAAGTCTAGGGTTGAGATACTCAGTGCGACTCAACTTAAAATTGCCTAGACTTAATGAAAAGTAAAAATACAGACTCAGAGTACAAGTAACAGTAGCACTGTCGAAGCAATCATCGATGATGTCTATGTTGAACTGATATGTGATAATGTTCTGTTTTGGAGCTTGATGTGTCAAGTTGGATTATAACAGATATCATCTTGTTAATTATCAAGATTATGTTGACTGCGATCCAGTTTGGGTCAACAAGCTCCCCTATTTTGATAATTGACAAAAACGTGATATTTGTATATCGTAACATTCATACATGGACACATAGAATAAATACAATAGCTCTCCCGTAGATAAACATATCGGCTCTCCCATAAATAGATATGTCCTGAGACAAGTTCTAATCCAAGCAAGCACAACATAATATATATATAGAAGCTCAAAGCACATATCAAGTATTTCCAAAGCAAATATCAAGTATTCTCCTCCTTTGTTATTTAGCAAAATGAAATAATGGCTCCCCCATAAAAATAGACAAAGTGAATACATGAAATCACACAACTAGGAACCATAACCATAATAAGAGAAAGTACTAGCAGTTTTATACCTCAATACTGAACCAAAGTGCATAGTTTTAAAAGAAATAAAATACATGAAGGAAATAGAAATACTACAACTCAAAGTTTTAAAACTAATACATAAAGCAAAATGAAACTACAACCTAACATTAGCAGCATCAGTAGGTGATAAACCACGATCATCATGGAGCACGGGATGGACCAGTAGAGTCTGAAGGTCTCTGACAGAGCGACGAGGGTCAACAAATGCCGTGTTCGGGTCCAGATACCGCCTGACCCATGTGTCGTCAATACGGTAACTTTCGCAAGAAGGGTCCCATACCATAGGGAACGACATATTATGATGGGTGGCCAGGGTGTACTGCAAGTCGTGCAGCAAGTTGCTGATAGCACTCATCTGAAGGGTGGTGCGGTACACTACTAAAATACAACAAATTAGTGACGGCCATATCCGTCGCTAATCCGTCGGCAAATCGACTTAGCGACGGATTACCGACAAAATTTGGATAAAAAATCTGTCAGAAAATATCTCGTCGCTAAATAAGTCCGTCGCTAAGCTGTTGCCATTCGACTTCTTAGCGACGGATTGCCGTCATCAAGAATCGTACATTTAGCGATGGCTAGCCGACGGATTACCGTCAAATCAATTATCAGAAAGTTTTTGATACTACTTTTTAGCGACGGACAAGTCCGTCGGTAATATGTCGGTAACTACGTATCAGAGAGTTTCTGATACGCAAAATTCATCGCCAATTCGTTCCTAGCCGCCGCTAATACTCGACGGAAGAACGACGATTTAGCGACGAAATATTCGTCGCTTAGGTTCTGAAAATCTTTATATTTCCAGAACCTTGTCGACGGATAATTTATCGCTAATCCGTCGACATCCGTCGCTAACTACACTACACCAAAAGAGCAATTTTGAAACATTTTGCACTTTTGGCTTTGGAACACAATGTAAGTGTTCCTAGAAGCTGAAACACTTTTTAACTGTTACAAATTGGCTAAATGTTCCTAAAATTAATTTTTGCTAAATTTTAGTAATTATTTTATATTTTGGAACAGTTAACAAAGGTTTCTTTTTGTGTTTGATCACATGTGCTAGTCACGTGACTAAACCCAAGTGTTCCATAAGAATCAAATTTTCTTTCTCATCTCATCTGCACCCTTCTCTCTCTTGCTCTGCCCTTGGTGGCCTGCGATCTGCTCTTCGCCCCTTCCCGTTGGCGTCAATTGATTGACCACGAAGCCGCGACGAGAGAGATCACCAAGGGCCTCGAGCTCATGACCCGCTTCCATTCGCTCCTCCGCGGTGCTGGAGGTGGGTCGGCCAACAGTAGCGATGGCCACGGCCAGTTACGGATGGAGTCCCTGTCGCATGAATACAGGTCTTAGTCGCGAAGCCCTCGCTCCTCATGCCTAAGCCCATCGCCGACCCGCCCCCACCTACATCTGTATCTACAGTAGTAGCCGAGCGTCCTTTGATCAATTCGACCACGACGACAACGACGACGATGGCATCAGCGAGCGCATAGGCGCCGGTGGTGCTGGATATCACTCTGGCATGCCCCGGCCGCGAGGAGATCAAGATTTCGTCTTCGAAGGAAGTCATCAAGATTTTGCGGCGTCGGAAGAGAAGACTCACAAGCAAGACATGAAGAGGTACATTTCCATTCTTCACATTTTTTTGAACTAGAGTTTAAGGTCTCATGTGTCTAATTAAAAAAAATTAACTCTCATTCCTCTCCATGCCATAGATCTCTTCTAAGCCAGTACACCACCTCTCCGTTGATAGATTTTAACCTAGTTTAGTCTGCCCATACCCCACTCTCTCCCTTCCCCCCTGCCCTCCCTCACCCTCCATAATATGAAATCGATCTCTTACATACTAATTAGGGTTGTCTATATAGGTTAGGTCTTGCTTGAAGTGGTTGAGGCTTTGACTCGAGCAATCAAAATTAAGGTACCTTAATCTCAACCATCTCAGTATTTATTTTCTATTTTGGACTTATTTAGGGTTTATAAATGCATAAATTTAAGTGGTTTACGAAGACATTAAGTTAAACTTGATTTTGGGATACTTGATTTAGGTGATGATAAAATAGTTTAGGACCAGTACCCTAACTTCAACGCTGACAACTTCAGTACATTTAATCTATAGCAACAACTGATACAAAGATTGAAACTTCTTTCTTCACTTGATTATATCATGTCACCCCTTGTAATGTCTTGTGTTGAGAAATTAGGAATTTTACAGCTTTTTTGTCTTATTCTTTTGGAAAACATTATTTGGCCCGTAAGCGGGCCTGACCGCATGCCAGGTGGCCAAAGCCTATTGGCCCCCCATTTAGGCATGGGTCCCATGCCGGTTGACCTGCTAATGGAAGAGGGCAGCTGGCGGCGATCCAAGTAGCAGCGTTGTTCTTCTTTTTGATTTGGGATAATTCTCCGAATCGAGAAAACTATAAGTTGGACGGTTGCTCCACAAATCGACGATAGCTTTTCTATGGTATGATCCCATTCTTTTATATGTTCACTTTATTTATATGGAATTGAGTCGTGCTCTTGAATTAAATTATATTTTTCTGGAAAGTTATTTATAAAAATTCTAATCTGATTAGACGAAACGTATAATTTCAGACGTTAACTAAAACCGTGCTATGTTTTTATAATGGAAGTCGCTTACGATCCCTGTCAACTGTAAGGTTTGTTATTATTGCAGGTTTAAAAGTCCCAAATTCTCTATTACCCTGATATTGTTTTGGAATACTTTATACCTTTCTGGTCTACTTGTATGCTATTATTGGGGCCTACAATGTGATAGGGATTATGTTTTTTCTTCAACATGGTCTTCCTCCTAACCTAGTATTTTTAGTAATTTTTAAAATATGTCTTTTTAGCCATTTTTATTACTTTCATTTAATTAAGCGTATGATGATCTTATTGAAATTAGAATTACCGTCTGATATAATAATCAATATGATGTCACAACCTGGCTGTTGTTTGAGGGTTGATGTTGAATATTTCATTTTAGATGCAAATTTTAATTTTGAATTAATTATTTGCAACAATTTGATCTTAGCAAGGAGAATTAGACCTAAAGATAGGAAGTGACGTATGACACTTAAATCATAGTTGTTTCACATTTGTTGTGATCAGTTATTTGTGTGATTATATATGGGTCTCTGAGGGTTTTTATACATGGGAGCCCTTGCTACTCTGACCTTTTTGTTTTTGTTTAGCCTAATGCCATCTTTTGGCTAAGAACAAGCTGGGGTATTTGGCATTTTGCGTATTGACAAGAAAGCTTGGATTTTAAATATTGAATATGCAGGGTCATTTTGTGCAATTACACTTGTTTTATATCCTTGATTGGAAATTTTGTAGATTAATTTTAAAATATTTTCTACTGTTAGAAGATTGTTCACCATACAAGCTATTTACGTTGGTTTGGTTTATTTGAGCACTATGCAACCAATCATTACAGGTTCATGCAACAACTGAGAGTTGAAGTTTGGTTTGTCAATGTCTTCATCACACTTATACAGTTAAATCACTGCAAAAATTCCCATATCCTGTTAAGAGTTTGGGAACTTGGAAGAAGTAAAGCAATTGAGAATACAGAGCTTTTCATTATTTGCCATGTGAACCCATGCTTCCCTTATTCTCTAAGCAAGTTCTTATTTGTGTCTTTCACTATTAGCACTTAGTGCAAGAGATTAGAACTTAAACAAAAGATATGCAGGACAATATTTAGGCCTGGTTTGATTATATGGATTTATTGTTAGTCCCGGGGGCTTGATCGAAGATGAAAACTAATGCAATCGAGATCTGAGATGTCACACAAAACTTTGTGATGATCAAACTCAAGATCTACGAATAAAACTAAAAAGCCAAATTACAATATGAAGGAGAAAAATAGCAAAGAGAAGATCTCTTGTTCTTCCTTGCAAACGTATTGCAATTGGGACAGAACAAGTTACAATAATCTAGAGAGATGAGAAGAAGAACAATGCTGGGGTGTCAAAACAACGTTGCTCAAAGCAAGATTCGCCCCACACGATCTGCTTCCAGGAACCAGCAAGTTTGAAGAACTTGTGGAACGCTCGATGTCACCTCTGTTCTGACTCCTCGGATGGACTTGCAATGGCGGCATCAACTCTCTCTCTCTTTCTCCTTTTCTGACTTGTATTTTCGTGGTCCTCACAAAGGAGGCCAGAAGAGAGTATTTATAGAGAGAGGGGGGAAACCCTAGCCGCCTCATCAGTTATGGAAAGATTGAATCAAATCACAAAAAGATAGCAACGAATTAATTCTAATCCCACAGAGATAGGAACTGAATTAATTCAAATCCCACAAATATAGTAACGAAATTAATTCAAATCCCACAAAGATAGGATCTGAATTAATCGCATTGATTCACCCTTTCCATAACCGATTTAAAATCTGCACAGTCAGCGTAGCCTTCCATGCGGCAGCAGCAGCAGCAGCCTGGCCGCATGGACCGCTTGGGCCGCATGGACCGCATGTGCCGCATGAGCCGTATGGACCGCATGAACCGCATGAGCCGCATGGACCGCATGTGCCGCATGAGCCGCATGGACCGCATGAACCGCATGAGCCGCATGGACCGCATGGACCGCATGAGCCGCATGGACCGCATGAGCCGCATGAGCCGCATGAACCGCTTCAACCGCATGGCCGCATGGCCGCATGAGCCGCATGAGGCCACATATGAGCCGCATGCCGCATAAGACCGCATGGCCGCATATGAGCCGCATAAAGACCGCATGACTGCTGACGTGCTAAGTGCAAAGTACGCCAATAAAATGCCACATTACGCCTCATGAGCCCGAGCCCGAGTCCGAGTCCGAGTCCGAGTCCGAGTCCGAGTCCGAGTCGCTAAGCCCCTTTGGGGCTTAGCTCCAAGTGGAATTAATCCAAGAGAATGACAAAAGCATTAATGCTTAATCCTTGGAGCCTTATTCTTACCTCCTAGTAAAATCACCCACATGGTTCCCTCCTTAGGGTCACCACCCCATGTACATCTCTCAACAACACACCCAAGTATATATGTTGAGATAACTCATGGTGCTTTTCCAATATGGGACTAAAATTTTACAAGGCATGTTGAGAGCAAGCTCTCTCCATGTAAATAAAGCACCAACAATCTCCCACATATCACAACATATATATGTGTCCAGGGTTGAGCGTTCCCCACAGTAACTGTCCATTTTGCATTAGGATAGATGTCGCTGACGACTTGAATCTTTCCGCATGGGTTAAATAACAATGTGATACAAGAATGGACTACGCCTTGAATTCTGTACCATAATTGTAATTCTTCCCACTCACAAAGTGTAGTTACGTGTGCTTCTGGCTGCACATTAAAGGCCCTGTGCCAGCCTGGTTTTAGTGTATAATTTTGGGCGTCTACAAGTTTACCCTCAAGAGACGGCCTGATATCTCTTTTCATACACTATAGGTGAGTTCTTTAATAAAGAGATATGGCATGAAGCCTTGCGCTTCCTTGCGGTGCTACGCCGCTATGACATGGCCTGAAGCCGAGGCATTACCCCTACCTGGGAACCTCATCGTAGTGTCATACTACTGTAGCATGAGGTCACAAGCCTCTTTGTAGTGCCAAACTACCCAGCATGAAGCCTAAGGCTTCCTTGCGGTGTTACGCCGCAACGACATGGCTTGCAATGTCGAGGCTTTACCCCTACATGGGTACCTCATCGTGGTGTCGTGCCACTGTAACATGGGGCTATCCTCCCCTTTGTAGTGCTGTCTACAACTCTTTAATTACGTCATACAGCATTAGGCTACCTGCCTATTTGCGGTGCTACGCCGCTATGACTTGGCTTGCAAAGCCGAGGCATTACCCCTACCTGGGAACCTCATGGTGGAGTCATCCCACTGTAGCATGGAGTTTCACTCCTTGTAGTGCTGCTCTACCGTGCTTCCTGTAAAGCACACCAGACATTCACTCTGCCTGAGAACTCATTATGGCGTTTAAGCCAACCTTCCACAGGATTTATTTTTTTCCGCAAAAAAATATATAGTAGACAACAGTGGTTATGGGTCCATATCCCTTCCATGTTCCAGAGAACAAGTACCCACTGTTACCTGATAGTTTCCCAGTCAGTGATCCTCCTTTGAACCAAAAGTTAGATGCCTAGTAGATTTCTCTTTGAACTAATAGCATAAAACTTTATGGTAGGATTACAAAGACACACTATCAGAATGCCTTCAAGCCCATTTTACTAGCTGTGTCATCGACCAACTGGCGCTTGAGGCCCTTTGTGAACGGATCTGCCAGGTTCTCCTGACTCCGAACATCAACCACTGCAATTACACCTCTTTTGATAAGATCGTGTACTGCCCTGTGCTTCAACCGCACAGTCCTCTTCTTCCCGTTGAAGAGGTCATTTGATGCTACCGCCGCAGTCGCCTGGTTGTCACAGTATATCGGTATCGCCGGTATCTGAGCTCCAACTACTGGAAGATCATACATGAGCTCCCGAAGCCATTCTGCTTCATCTGCTGCAGTTTCAAGTACATAAAATTCAGATTCCATGGAGGAACGAGAGAGTATAGTCTGCTTCTTCGACTTCCACGATATAGCAGCTCCACCCAAAGAAAAGACATATCCACCTGTGGATCTCTCGCTTTCCACCTCTGAACACCAGCTAGCATCACTGAAGCCTTCCACTACTGTCGGATACCCGTTGTAGTGCAGTGCATATGTCTGAGTTTTCTTGAGATATCTCATCACCCGCTTCACAGCTTTCCAGTGCTCAACCCCTGGGTTGCTTGTGAACCGACTCAGCATTCCCACGGCGAAAGCTATGTCAGGCCTTGTGGCAGTAGTTGCGTACATCAAACTTCCGATAACGCTAGAATACTCCAGCTGCCTGACGCTTTCCCTCGAGTTTGGCTTCAGCTTCTGATCACACCTGTATGGCGTATCGATCCCTGGAAGATCCTTATACCCATAGCGTGTGAGCATCTTCTCAATATAGTGAGATTGTGACAGCGCTACTCCAGTGTCTGTCCGGATGATCTTTATTCCCAAGATGACATCTGCATCCCCCAAGTCCTTCATACTGAACTTGGTTGAGAGGAACTTCTTTGTCTCTGTGACACAGCCTATATCCGTACCTAGGATTAGCATGTCGTCCACGTACAGACAAACGATGACTCCTCTTCCATCAGCGAACTTTGTGTAAACACATTTGTCCGTCTCGCTGACTCTGTAGCCGTTTGACCTAATAACTTTGTCAAACTTCTCATGCCACATCTTGGGAGCTTGCTTCAAACCATATAATGATTTCACCAACTTGCAGACTTTGTCTTCAAGACCTCTGATGACAAATCCATCTGGCTGTTGCATGTAAATCTCTTCGGTCAGCTCCCCATTCAGGAATGCTGTCTTTACATCCATCTGATGTATCACCAACTTATGTATAGCTGCTAGAGCGATTAACATCCTGATGGTGGTCATCCGAGCTACTGGAGCGTACGTGTCAAAGTAGTCTATCCCCTGTTTCTGAGAAAATCCCTTGGCTACCAGCCTGGCCTTGAACTTGTCAATAGTTCCATCTGCCTTCATCTTCTTCTTGAAGATCCATTTACATCCGATGGGCTTTTCTCCTTCAGGTAGATCTACCAATACCCATGTGTTATTGGAGGTGATAGAGTCAAACTCGTCATTCACTGCCTCCTTCCAGAAGATAGCATCTCTGGTCTTCATCGCCTCATCATAGGTAAGCGGATCTGCTTCCACATGATAGGTGACAAAGTCATCTCCGAAATCTTTCGGTCTCCTCGCTCGCTTAGATGACGGCTCTGCGAGTTCTGGTACAAGAGTTGTTTCATCAACAACAGCTTCTTCTTGGACTACTGGCTCGTATGAGATTTCAGTCTCATTTGCGCCTACATCATTTTCCGGAATGTCCGAAGAACAATGTTTTTGTCTTTAGCAAACTTGTCTTCAAAGTATTCAGCATCGCGAGATTCGATGATATGATTTGATTCAATATCAAGAAATCTCCGAGTATCACTCTTCTCGGCATACCCCAAGAAGATCGCCTTCGTAGTCCTTGTCCCCAGCTTCTGAATCTTCAGATCTGGAAGCTTCACATACGCCAGACACCCCCACACTCGAATGACATTCAAGTTTGGTCTGACTTTGAACCAGAGTTCATGAGGAGTTACTTCCGAAGTTGCATATGGCACTCTATTCAGAATGAAAGTGGCCGTTAATGCAGCTTCTCCCCAGTAGCATTTTGGAAGACCTGCAGTGAGCAGCATAGAATTCATCATTTCTGTTAATGTTCGGTTCTTCCTCTCTGCTACTCCGTTGGATTGAGGAGAATATGGAGCAGTAGTCTCGTATATGATTCCATGTTCTTTGCAGAACGATATGAATTCATGAGACCTGTACTCCCCACCTCGATCACTTCTCAACCTCTTGAGTTGTTGTCCGGTCTGCCGTTCAGCTTCGGCCCTAAATTCTCTGAACTTCTTGAAAGCTTCGTCTTTGGACTTGAGCAAGTAGACGAACGCATATTTTGAGAAGTCGTCGATGAAGGTTATGAAATACTTCATCCCGGCCTTCGTGGAAAAATGTTTGAAGTCACAGATATCGGAGTGCACCAACTCCAGAAGATCTGTGCTACGATTGACCCGATGAAAGGGTTTCCTTGTGATCTTCGTCTGAGCACACACTTCACACTTCTCCACCTTACCCCCACATTTGGAGATAAGTCCTAGACTAGACATTTTGTTGATTCTTTTACTATGAACATGTCCTAGTCTCTTATGCCACAACTCAAAAGAATAATCAGAAAATACAACTGCATTAATGTCATCAAACTGGTTGACAAGCTGAATTTTAAACATTCCTTCGGTTTGATAAGCCTTTCCGAAGTATGTTCCTTTCTTGGACATAACCATCTGACCAGCGTTGATGTCCATCCTCAAGCCTGCGTTGCAGAGCAGGCTCCCAGAGATTAGGTTCTTGGCAATTGCAGGAACATGCTTCACTCCTTGAAGCGTCAGAGTGTTCCCAGAAGTGAGTTTCAGCTCCACAGTCCCAATCCCCAGAACTTCAGCTTGGGCCTGGTTCGCCATGACAACCTTTTCAGATATTGGCTGGTACGTGACGAACCATTCCTTGCCAGAACAGACATGGCAAGTCGCACCAGTGTCTATCCACCAGTCAGAGTCAACCCCCACAGTTGTGACCTGTCCGATCATAGCAACAATATTAGAAACCAATGAAACCTTATTAGGCTCACCTTTCTCTGATTGTTTAGGCTTAGATCTGCATTCACTCTTGTAGTGGCCTTTCTTGCCACAATTGTAACAAGTCACGTGGGACTTATTCTTCTGTTGCTTGAAAGAAGGACCCTTCACTTTTAGATTAGTGAAGTCCTTCTTCTTAGGATGAGAAGCCGCCTGCTTCCCCTTTGAATTTCTCGTTTGCACAAGATTGGCTTTAGCCAACTGTTTGGACAGAGTGTCCACCTTCTGTTGGGAACGCATCTCTTCCTCAACATGGATCTCTTGCAGTAGATCTCCCAAGCTAATGTCTAGCTTCTTTCTGTGCATCCTTGCATAGAAGGTACTCCATCCAGCAGGAAGTTTTGAGACGATCCCTCCGACGACAAACTTGTCGGGAAGGGGCATCTCTTCGTCTTCCAGTTTCTGACGCAGCTTCAGAAATTCTTTCACCTGTGGCAGCATGGACTTTTCGTCCTCAAAGAGCAATTTGTGATATTTTTCAACCACAAACATTTTGCTCCTGTTCTTGTCTTCTTCATACAGATTTTCCACAGACTCCCATATGTCTCTGGCAAGTTCCTTCTTCGAGTAGGATTCTGCCAGGGAGTCCTCCATAGCATTCAGGATGATAAGCCTGCAGATGCTATTTTTCCTTCTCCATTTGGCCTGGAGTTTGGTAGCCGCGTTGATGGCGGCAGTAGATCCAGTGTCTGGAACAGAAGGTTCTTCCTCCAACAGAACATGATCAACGTCTTTCAGTTGAAGAGTTAGGTACACCTTCCTCTTCCAGACTTGATAGTGCTCTCCATCGAACTTTTCCAACTTGCAGAAGTCCGATTGGAGGAGCGAAGCATTAATATTTTCCATCTATACGGATCTTGCTTTGAGATTGTTAGTCCCGGGGGCTTGATCGAAGATGAAAACTAATGCAATCGAGATCTGAGATGTCACACAAAACTTTGTGATGATCAAACTCAAGATCTACGAATAAAACTAAAAAGCCAAATTACAATATGAAGGAGAAAAATAGCAAAGAGAAGATCTCTTGTTCTTCCTTGCAAACGTGTTGCAATTGGGACAGAACAAGTTACAATAATCTAGAGAGATGAGAAGAAGAACAATGCTGGGGTGTCAAAACACCGTTGCTCAAAGCAAGATTCGCCCCACACGATCTGCTTCCAGGAACCAGCAAGTTTGAAGAACTTGTGGAACGCTCGATGTCACCTCTGTTCTGACTCCTCGGATGGACTTGCAATGGCGGCAGCAACTCTCTCTCTCTTTCTCCTTTTCTGACTTGTATTTTCGTGGTCCTCACAAAGGAGGCCAGAAGAGAGTATTTATAGAGAGAGGGGGGAAACCCTAGCCGCCTCATCAGTTATGGAAAGATTGAATCAAATCACAAAAAGATAGCAACGAATTAATTCTAATCCCACAGAGATAGGAACTGAATTAATTCAAATCCCACAAATATAGTAACGAAATTAATTCAAATCCCACAAAGATAGGATCTGAATTAATCGCATTGATTCACCCTTTCCATAACCGATTTGCAATCTGCACAGTCAGCGTAGCCTTCCATGCGGCAGCAGCAGCAGCAGCCTGGCCGCATGGACCGTTTGGGCCGCATGGACCGCTTGGGCCGCATGGACCGCATGTGCCGCATGAGCCGCATGGACCGCATGAACCGCATGAGCCGCATGGACCACATGTGCCGCATGAGCCGCATGGACCGCATGAACCGCATAAGCCGCATGGACCGCATGGACCGCATGAGCCGCATGGACCGCATGAGCCGCATGAGCCGCATGAACCGCTTCAACTGCATGGCCGCATGGTCGCATGAGCCGCATGAGGCCGCATATGAGCCGCATGCCGCATAAGACCGCATGGCCGCATATGAGCCGCATAAAGACCACATGACTGCTGACGTGCTAAGTACAAAGTGCGCCAATAAAACGCCACATTACGCCTCATGAGCCCGAGCCCGAGTCCGAGTCCGAGTCCGAGTCCGAGTTCGAGTCCGAGTCTGAGTCGCTAAGCCCCTTTGGGGCTTAGCTCCAAGAGGAATTAATCCAAGAGAATGACAAAAGCATTAATGCTTAGTCCTTGGAGCCTTATTCTTACCTCCTAGTAAAATCACCCACATGGTTCCCTCCTTAGGGTCACCACCCCATGTACATCTCTCAACAACACACCCAAGTATATATGTTGAGATAACTCATGGTGCTTTTCCAATGTGGGACTAAAATTTTACAAGGCATGTTGAGAGCAAGCTCTCTCCATGTAAATAAAGCACCAACAATCCCCCACATATCACAACATATATATGTGTCCAGGGTTGAGCGTTCCCCACAGTAACTGTCCATTTTGCATTAGGATAGATGTCGCTGACGACTTGAATCTTCCCGCATGGGTTAAATAACAATGTGATACAAGAATGGACTACGCCTTGAATTCTGCACCACAATTGTAATTCTTCCCACTCACAAAGTGTAGTTACGTGTGCTTCTGGCTGCACATTAAAGGCCCTGTGCCAGCCTGGTTTCAGTGTATAATTTTGGGCGTCTACAAGTTTACCCTCAAGAGACGGCCTGATATCTCTTTTCATACACTATAGGTGAGTTCTTTAATAAAGAGATATGGCATGAAGCCTTGCGCTTCCTTGCGGTGCTACGCCGCTATGACATGGCCTAAAGCCGAGGCATTACCCCTACCTGGGAACCTCATCGTAGTGTCATACTACTGTAGCATGAGGTCACAAGCCTCTTTGTAGTGCCAAACTACCCAGCATGAAGCCTAAGGCTTCCTTGCGGTGTTACGCCGCAACGACATGGCTTGCAATGTCGAGGCTTTACCCCTACCTGGGTACCTCATCGTGGTGTCGTGCCACTGTAACATGGGGCTATCCTCCCCTTTGTAGTGCTGTCTACAACTCTTTAATTACGTCATACAGCATTAGGCTACCTGCCTATTTGCGGTGCTACGCCGCTATGACTTGGCTTACAAAGCCGAGGCATTACCCCTACCTGGGAACCTCATGGTGGAGTCATCCCACTGTAGCATGGAGTTTCACTCCTTGTAGTGCTGCTCTACCGTGCTTCCTGTAAAGCACACCAGACATTCACTCTGCCTGAGAACTCATTAAGGCGTTTAAGCCAACCTTCCACAGGATTTATTTTTTTCCGCAAAAAAATATATAGTAGACAACAGTGGTTATGGGTCCGTATCCCTTCCATGTTCCAGAGAACAAGTACCCACTGTTACCTGATAGTTTCCCAGTCAGTGATCCTCCTTTGAACCAAAAGTTAGATGCCTAGTAGATTTCTCTTTGAACTAATAGCATAAAACTTTAAGGTAGGATTACAAAGACACACTATCAGAATGCCTTCAAGCCCATTTTACTAGCTGTGTCATCGACCAACTGGCGCTTGAGGCCCTTTGTGAACGGATCTGCCAGGTTCTCCTGACTCCGAACATCAACCACTGCAATTACACCTCTTTTGATAAGATCGTGTACTGCCCTATGCTTCAACCGCACAGTCCTCTTCTTCCCGTTGAAGAGGTCATTTGATGCTACCGCCGCAGTCGCCTGGTTGTCACAGTATATCGGTATTGCCGGTATCTGAGCTCCAACCACTGGAAGATCATACATGAGCTCCCGAAGCCATTCTGCTTCATCTGCTGCAGTTTCAAGTGCATAAAATTCAGATTCCATGGAGGAACGAGAGAGTATAGTCTGCTTCTTCGACTTCCACGATATAGCAGCTCCACCCAAAGAAAAGACATATCCACCTGTGGATCTCTCGCTTTCCACCTCTGAACACCAGCTAGCATCACTGAAGCCTTCCACTACTGTCGGATACCCGTTGTAGTGCAGTGCATATGTCTGAGTTTTCTTGAGATATCTCATCACCCGCTTCACAGCTTTCCAGTGCTCAACCCCTGGGTTGCTTGTGAACTGACTCAGCATTCCCACGGCGAAAGCTATGTCAGGCCTTGTGGCAGTAGTTGCGTACATCAAACTTCCGATAACGCTAGAATACTCCAGCTGCCTGACGCTTTCCCTCGAGTTTGGCTTCAGCTTCTGATCACACCTGTATGGCGTATCGATCCCTGGAAGATCCTTATACCCATAGCGTGTGAGCATCTTCTCAATATAGTGAGATTGTGACAGCGCTACTCCAGTGTCTGTCCGGATGATCTTTATTCCCAAGATGATATCTGCATCCCCCAAGTCCTTCATACTGAACTTGGTTGAGAGGAACTTCTTTGTCTCTGTGACACAGCCTATATCCGTACCTAGGATTAGCATGTCGTCCACGTACAGACAAACGATGACTCCTCTTCCATCAGCGAACTTTGTGTAAATACATTTGTCCGTCTCGCTGACTCTGTAGCCGTTTGACCTAATAACTTTGTCAAACTTCTCATGCCACATCTTGGGAGCTTGCTTCAAACCATATAATGATTTCACCAACTTGCAGACTTTGTCTTCAAGACCTCTGATGACAAATCCATCTGGCTGTTGCATGTAAATTTCTTCGGTCAGCTCCCCATTCAGGAATGCTGTCTTTACATCCATCTGATGTATCACCAACTTATGTATAGCTGCTAGAGCGATTAACATCCTGATGGTGGTCATCCGAGCTACTGGAGCGTACGTGTCAAAGTAGTCTATCCCCTGTTTCTGAGAAAATCCCTTGGCTACCAGCCTGGCCTTGAACTTGTCAATAGTTCCATCTGCCTTCATCTTCTTCTTGAAGATCCATTTACATCCGATGGGCTTTTCTCCTTCAGGTAGATCTACCAACACCCATGTGTTATTGGAGGTGATAGAGTCAAACTCGTCATTCACTGCCTCCTTCCAGAAGATAGCATCTCTGGTCTTCATCGCCTCATCATAGGTAAGCGGATCTGCTTCCACATGATAGGTGACAAAGTCATCTCCGAAATCTTTCGGTCTCCTCGCTCGCTTAGATGACGGCTCTGCGAGTTCTGGTACAAGAGTTGTTTCATCAACAACAGCTTCTTCTTGGACTACTGGCTCGTATGAGATTTCAGTCTCATTTGCGCCTACATCATTTTCCGGAATGTCCGAAGAACAATGTTTTTGTCTTTAGCAAACTTGTCTTCAAAGTATTCAGCATCGCGAGATTCGATGATATGATTTGATTCAATATCAAGAAATCTCCGAGTATCACTCTTCTCGGCATACCCTAAGAAGATCGCCTTCGTAGTCCTTGTCCCCAGCTTCTGAATCTTCAGATCTGGAAGCTTCACATACGCCAGACACCCCCACACTCGAATGACATTCAAGTTTGGTCTGACTTTGAACCAGAGTTCATGAGGAGTTACTTCCGAAGTTGCATATGGCACTCTATTCAGAATGAAAGTGGCCGTTAATGCAGCTTCTCCCCAGTAGCATTTTGGAAGACCTGCAGTGAGCAGCATAGAATTCATCATTTCTGTTAATGTTCGGTTCTTCCTCTCTGCTACTCCGTTGGATTGAGGAGAATATGGAGCAGTAGTCTCGCATATGATTCCATGTTCTTTGCAGAACGATGTGAATTCATGAGACCTGTACTCCCCACCTCGATCACTTCTCAACCTCTTGAGTTGTTGTCCGGTCTGCCGTTCAACTTCGGCCCTAAATTCTCTGAACTTCTCGAAAGCTTCGTCTTTGGACTTGAGCAAGTAGACGAACGCGTATTTTGAGAAGTCGTCGATGAAGGTTATGAAATACTTCATCCCGGCCTTCGTGAAAAAATGTTTGAAGTCACAGATATCGGAGTGCACCAACTCCAGAAGATCTGTGCTACGATTGACCCGATGAAAGGGTTTCCTTGTGATCTTCGTCTGAGCACACACTTCACACTTCTCCACCTTACCCCCACATTTGGAGATAAGTCCTAGACTAGACATTTTGTTGATTCTTTTACTATGAACATGTCCTAGTCTCTTATGCCACAACTCAAGAGAATAATCAGAAAATGCAACTGCATTAATGTCATCAAACTGGTTGACAAGCTGAATTTTAAACATTCCTTCGGTTTGATAAGCCTTTCCGAAGTATGTTCCTTTCTTGGACATAACCATCTGACCAGCGTTGATGTCCATCCTCAAGCCTGCATTGCAGAGCAGGCTCCCAGAGATTAGGTTCTTGGCAATCGCAGGAACATGCTTCACTCCTTGAAGCGTCAGAGTGTTCCCAGAAGTGAGTTTCAGCTCCACAGTCCCAATCCCCAGAACTTCAGCTTGGGCCTGGTTCGCCATGACAACCTTTTCAGATATTGGCTGGTACGTGACGAACCATTCCTTGCCAGAACAGACATGGCAAGTCTCACCAGTGTCTATCCACCAGTCAGAGTCAACCCCCACAGTTGTGACCTGTCCGATCATAGCAACAATGTTAGAAACCAATAAAACCTTATTAGGCTCACCTTTCTCTGATTGTTTAGGCTTAGATCTGCATTCACTCTTGTAGTGGCCTTTCTTGCCACAATTGTAACAAGTCACGTGGGACTTATTCTTCTGTTGCTTGAAAGAAGGACCCTTCACTTTTAGATTAGTGAAGTCCTTCTTCTTGGGATGAGAAGCCGCCTGCTTCCCCTTTGAATTTCTCGTTTGCACAAGATTGGCTTTAGCCAACTGTTTGGACAGAGTGTCCACCTTCTGTTGGGAACGCATCTCTTCCTCAACATGGATCTCTTGCAGTAGATCTCCCAAGCTAATGTCTAGCTTCTTTCTGTGCATCCTTGCATAGAAGGTACTCCATCCAGCAGGAAGTTTTGAGACGATCCCTCCGACGACAAACTTATCGGGAAGGGGCATCTCTTCGTCTTCCAGTTTCTGACGCAGCTTCAGAAATTCTTTCACCTGTGGCAGCATGGACTTTTCGTCCTCAAAGAGCAATTTGTGATATTTTTCAACCACAAACATTTTGCTCCTGTTCTTGTCTTCTTCATACAGATTTTCCACAGACTCCCATATGTCTCTGGCAAGTTCCTTCTTCGAGTAGGATTCTGCCAGGGAGTCCTCCATAGCATTCAGGATGATAAGCCTGCAGATGCTATTTTCCCTTCTCCATTTGGCCTGGAGTTTGGTAGCCGCGTTGATGGCGGCAGTAGATCCAGTGTCTGGAACAGAGGGTTCTTCCTCCAACAGAACATGATCAACGTCTTTCAGTTGAAGAGTTAGGTACACCTTTCTCTTCCAGACTTGATAGTGCTCTCCATCGAACTTTTCCAACTTGCAGAAGTCCGATTGGAGGAGCGAAGCATTAATATTTTCCATCTATACGGATCTTGCTTTGAGATTGTTAGTCCCGGGGGCTTGATCGAAGATGAAAACTAATGCAATCGAGATCTGAGATGTCACACAAAACTTTGTGATGATCAAACTCAAGATCTACGAATAAAACTAAAAAGCCAAATTACAATATGAAGGAGAAAAATAGCAAAGAGAAGATCTCTTGTTCTTCCTTGCAAACGTGTTACAATTGGGACAGAACAAGTTACAATAATCTAGAGAGATGAGAAGAAGAACAATGCTGGGATGTCAAAACACCGTTGCTCAAAGCAAGATTCGCCCCACACGATCTGCTTCCAGGAACCAGCAAGTTTGAAGAACTTGTGGAACGCTCGATGTCACCTCTGTTCTGACTCCTCGGATGGACTTGCAATGGCGGCAGCAACTCTCTCTCTCTTTCTCCTTTTCTGACTTGTATTTTCGTGGTCCTCACAAAGGAGGCCAGAAGAGAGTATTTATAGAGAGAGGGGGGAAACCCTAGCTGCCTCATCAGTTATGGAAAGATTGAATCAAATCACAAAAAGATAGCAACGAATTAATTCTAATCCCACAGAGATAGGAACTGAATTAATTCAAATCCCACAAATATAGTAACGAAATTAATTCAAATCCCACAAAGATAGGATCTGAATTAATCGCATTGATTCACCCTTTCCATAACCGATTTGAAATCTGCACAGTCAGCGTAGCCTTCCATGCGGCAGCAGCAGCAGCAGCCTGGCCGCATGGACCGCTTGGGCCGCATGGACCGCATGTGCCGCATGAGCCGCATGGACCGCATGAACCGCATGAGCCGCATGGACCGCATGTGCCGCATGAGCCGCATGGACCGCATGAACCGCATGAGCCGCATGGACCGCATGGACCGCATGAGCCGCATGAGCCGCATGAGCCGCATGAACCGCTTCAACCGCATGGCCGCATGAGCCGCATGAGGCCGCATATGAGCCGCATGCCGCATAAGACCGCATGGCCGCATATGAGCCGCATAAAGACCGCATGACTGCTGACGTGCTAAGCGCAAAGTGCGCCAACAAAATGCCACATTACGCCTCATGAGCCCATGAGCCCATGAGCCCGAGCCCGAGTCCGAGTCCGAGTCCGAGTCTGAGTCCGAGTCCGAGTCCGAGTCCGAGTCCGAGTCGCTAAGCCCCTTTGGGGCTTAACTCCAAGTGGAATTAATCCAAGAGAATGACAAAAGCATTAATGCTTAATCCTTGGAGCCTTATTCTTACCTCCTAGTAAAATCACCCACATGGTTCCCTCCTTAGGGTCACCACCCCATGTGCATCTCTCAACAACACACCCAAGTATATATGTTGAGATAACTCATGGTGCTTTTCCAATGTGGGACTAAAATTTTATAAGGCATGTTGAGAGCAAGCTCTCTCCATGTAAATAAAGCACCAACATTTATTACGTGTTTATGCTGTTACTCAAGCCTTGCATCGTACCCTTATTCATTATGTTTTGTTTTATCTGTATGCATTAGTTTTTTTTTGCATGATTATATTGCATATGTGTTTTTATGGAGTTATTTGTTGCATTGATTGTCAAGTGTTTTCTTGACTTTCCTGTCTGGAGTTCTAATGTAAAAGGTCTTATGTCAATCTTCTGGATTTCAGTATTATGATGGTGTCATATATTTTTTTTTGCAGGTTCTATTTAAAAAGAACTATCCTTCACCATACCTGGAATTCCAGGCATTGTTCAGCATGAAAGTTTGAATAATAGAAGGCAGGTTTTGACAAAGGTGATTATGATGCCCCTATATTTGTTGACTTCTATGAAATTGTTTTCTAGACTCTGTATATTTTGGATTTAGGGGCATCTTTAGTTGCAAAGGTACATTTTTTTACTTCCTCTACACATTATTGTAACAGGATACAGTAGGTTTAGTTAAGCTGTGGGAGATTACTAGGGGAGTTGTGATTGAGGACTATGGCGAGGTATCAATCTTAAATCTTGTACACAAGAGTCTTTGTTTAGTTTCTGTATTTACGGGGAAAAAAGACATGAGGGTTATATTTTATTACTGGCTCCTAATCTCACGTCTTAAATTGGTTGTGGCCGTGTCTTGAAAGTCAACATATCATTGAGAAGCCATCTTATATTCTTTTTCTTTCAGATACTACACATCATGCTTTCCTTTTTTTATAGGTTTCCTTTGAGGAGAAAAAAAGAGCTATTTGAAATGGTATTATTGACTACAATGAATAACATTGTCTTAACTATATCTCTTTGAGCATGCTTTAAATCTTTTTGAAAATAAATATCTTTTCTCCAGGCGAGCATTCCTGCATGGTTCACTACGGATACTCGACTTGGGAGTTCGTCGATCTTTTCTAATATGACTGATGTTGTCGTGGTCCAGTTTTGTTACAGTTATAGTTGTTGCCAATATGGCAATTATGCTCCAACAAATGGGACTCACACTTCGTTCTCATGTTTGAAATTTCAATATGTTTGCTTTAGTGACAACACTGTGATTATTGAAGCTTTTGAGCTTCCTTAGCCAATCATTTGGTACAAGCATCGAGAGAAATGTACTCTCTGGTCCAAATTACAATTTCTTTTTTTAATTCTTGCCATCACATATAAATAGCCAATCATTTGGTACAAGTTTTTTTTATTTTTGTTTGCCGAGGAAGATTAAATAAGTGTAGGTGTTACATTATGATTATGTTATAGAACATACAATATACGAATTCTCTCTGTCAAATGTCAATGCATTTATATCATCACCATTTCATAGGCATCACCACCTGGCATGGTCACCTCCAATCCGCAATTTTCTTACTTAACGTTGCAAATTCTCTGTCAATGTGTTGTTTATCTGCACCAAAATAGAATTTTCGTGCAGTATAATTAATATTGTTGTTCCATAGATTGACCATTTTCTGCAGGAACCTATCGTCAAACAATCTGAAGGGTCCCATACCTATTTTAGAATTTCTAGTGCATGCTTTCATTGTGTTAGTTTGGTCATTGTTCACAATGGACTTCTAGTCTACATGAATTTGCCTTAGTAAATAAGTACTTGCTCTAGACTAAACAATATATTCGGTCTTACTGCAGGTTTGTTTTGTCAAAGCTAGTCCGGGCTTGCGACCTACACTTAATGTAAATTCAAATTTCATAAGAAATCATACTAAGTAGGCTGAAGATGTTATACAAGAGAGGAAACTTTATTGTTAGTTTGAAGTGCATTAGAAGGAGATCATTAGAACTATGCCAAGTGAACCAGGAGGAAATGTGCATTTTTATATGTCTTGTGCAGCAGAGGAGTATAGAACAACGACAACATCTGTATCTGGGGACTGATATCACGATAAAAGACTTCTTCTCTTGTATTCACAGTTTAAGAGTGTTTCTTCATACAAAAATTTGTAGTAGCAACAACATTAGAGATTGCTTTTGTTAGTAGTGTATGGATTCTTCTTAGATGATGTTGTATATTATTTGTATATTTTACTTTATAAACTGTTGATGACATTTTATAAAGATTAAATTTTCTGATATGTTATTAGTTGTTCTATATAAAGCTGATAGGTTTGGTTAATCTAATGGAGCTCTTAGATGTTGATTTAGGGAATGAGTAAACAAATACTGCACTAATTATTTTATTTTTAATGGTCAGTTTATGAATTATCTGATTTGTGTTTCAAACTAAAAAATGGTACATGACGTTTAAATTAAAAAAATATATTGAAATGATAATAAAGTGTTTCAAAAATAGCAACAAAAATATTGCAAAAATGTTGCAATTACATTAGGAACGAGTGTAAATTGTTTCAAAATGACATTTAGAAACGTTTCAATAATGTTCCAAAAATAATTTAGGAACGTTTGATAACTATTTCAAAATCTAATTTTAGGAACGTTTAATAACTGTTCCAAACTAAATTTAGGAACGCTTTATAACTGTTCCAAAGATTGCAACGCCACTTTTAGGAACGATTATAATATGTTCCTAAAAATATAAGGAACACATAAAAACTATTCCTACATGACTTTTTTGGTGTAGTGCTAGAAATTCTTCAGTTAACGACGAAATATTCCGTCGCTCAGTCGTCGCCTTCCATCGCTTGGTAGTCGCAAGTCCGTCGCTAGCTGAAAAAGTTTTAATTTTTTTTACATAAAACTGAGCATTCCCTGTTCGTACAACATCCGAAACATCGAAACATCTCAATATGCATCACACCTCACACAAACCAACAAACCAATATACATCACACACCAATATATAAATATCTATCACACAAACCAACATACATCAATGAGACCCGGAGCAACCCTTCGTTGAATTTCTAGATAATAACCAAGTCTAGATAATAGCATCCAAAGCATCCAAGTCTAGAAAATAACCATGTCTAGAAAATAAAAAACATCAAGAGTTGTAAAACCATCCAAGTCAAACCCAAAAATAAGTCTACCGGAAACAAATTCGATCAAAAATCATATCATATATATATCTACTGTCCTCTATGTAGGCGCAAAGAGATCTTCCTTCTCAGCCACTGCGCATAAGTAGGATCCACGCCAGCAAGATCAATATCCAGAGGAGATGGATGACTGGAACTCCCGATGCAACTGTCCTTTGGTGCCACCTCCTCCTTCATAGCTATCTCGGCTTTAAGAATCACTTCCTCCTTAATAGTAGGAGGAAGTTCTTTTATGACCTTCATCTCTGTAGTAGGTACCACTACCTCCTCAGCAGCAAGAGAAAGCACTACCTCATCAGCAGCAGGTGGTACCACTACCTCCTCAGCAACCATCTGTGCCTCTCTCAAGCGACGTGCTTGGGTCATAGGTGCCATCTGGTAAGATTGATGGAAATATGGAGATTAATTAGGAATTAAACAAAATGACAGTATTAAACGTGTAATATGGAAGATTCATTATTGTATGGAAATTAATTAGTGGTTAAACATATTTTATATTTTTTTTAATTTTCAATCATCTTCTGAAAATTCATCTTCTTCGTCCTCCGCGTCCTCATCTTCCTCTTCCTCCTCATCTTCACTTTCATCTATTTCATTTTCCTCTTCGGATACTTCAACCTCTTCTACATGATTTGATGTGTAATATGAAACTTGTAACCACCTCCAATGGTGAATGACCCTCCAACGGTGAATGACCCTCAGTAGTCTTATCTTAAACTTGAAGCCATTAGCCTGATAGTACGGAATGAGTCTCACAACCAGGATATAGAGGAGTATCTGCATCTTGAAACATATCATAAAACTCCTTCGCCTCGAAAATAGGATCCACCGGATCAAAATTAGGCCCTGCCGTATCGTACACCATATCCTGTCTTTCTGTATATAGTTCACCTTGCAATGACCACAGGCCGTAATCACGTACGAAACCCTTGCGGGTCAAATGATCTCTCACAGTCACCACTTCTTCGTAACATCTATTGGGACAATTACCACATGGCACGATCAACGAAGTAACGATCCATCGCAGATTGGATGTAAAAATCTGCATCATAAGACAAAGTAAACATAATTACAATTAAAAATATATAGTCCGATATCGACCCCCCTCTACTTCGTCGCTCCACTACAACAAATATGGCCTACAATAGCATGTGCAGAACACTATAGAAAGCCATCTATAGCGTATTCTGTTCGCTATAATTGCCCACGCTATAGTATGTCAAGGCATGTGAATGCTATAACATTATAGCATTCTTGAATGCTGTAGATGGATTATAGCGTTCGTGTATGCTGTGGATGGTTTATAACGTTAGTTAATGTTGTAGATGGATTATAGCGTTCATGAATGCTGTGGATGGTCTATAACGTTTTTGAATGTTGTTGATGAATGATAGTGTTCATGAATGTTGTAGATGGTTAACAGCGTTCTTTAATACTGTTGATTTATTATATCGTTTCTGAATAACCTATTCTATATCACATACAATTAACCTGTACATCACATACAATTAACCATATAAAAAATCATGCAGAATCATAATTTTGATTTCAACAATTTCAAACACAACTTCCATTTCGATCAATCAAGATATATAAAAGGTTTGACAAAATAAATAAATTCATACATTTTTTATTAAAATATTCAAGATGTAAAAAAATTTGTACGCCTAAAGTGATTGAAATAGTAATCGAAAATAAATTTTTCATAAAGAGAATCCAAGATGTACAAAATGTTTGTAACCTAATGCTAGACCAAAATTCAACTAAACCATTCTATTTCCATACAAAATATCTGTAGGCCAAAATGCAACTCGATCGACTCTTTCCTTCTAGCGTATATCCACAACCATCAAAAATTTACACGCCAACCTACACAAAATTGAGAAAAAAAACACATTAGTATTATTATATAAAAAATAAGTTCATACAAGATCATGTATCCATATATTCCATAAACATTTATCTTTATTGCATTTGTATTCCAAATTTGGCAAGTATGGAATGTGCTTCTAATCAATAATATACTAATGAATTTAAGACCACACAAGCTGACGCGAGAGGCCCCGTATGGGTTTATGAACGATATTGGATCCTAAGACAATGAAATGTAATATAAATATAAGATGGATATTAAAAAATGAACCATAAATAAATAAGACATGTAAACTGATGGTGAAGAATACAGTGTCGCATGCATATCTGAACATTTACAATATACAAGAAGGAAAATGAAGAATGGCATTGATTTATCACTTTAATTTCCTTTAGAATCAATTTCCGTGTTAAGGTCAAGCAAATACCATGATAATATGAAGTGGGACATTCTTGTATGCATTATTAGATGTGATGGAAATCAATTCCAAGCATGGACACCGCTACATTGTTTTTCCTGGAAATCAATTTCGCACAGCCCACACATGTGGGAAGATCCAAACAAATGTCATTCATCCAAACAAATGTCACTCACCTTGTTTTTTATGGAGACATACCAACTTCTGCCATAACATTGCACTTGCACCAAACATTACCTTTGCTTCTCAGTCTTAGACTTGAAAGAAAGCAAAGAAATTTCTCTGCTTCAGGCAAAATTTAGGAAGAAAAAGCCATAGTTCACGTTGTTCTCTGCTGCAACTCGTTCTCCACAAACAATTCATACAGTTGTGTATCATATTCTTATATTCAAGAAGACTATTCATCGAAAATAATGTGGTTGCAATTGTCAAGTTTTAAACTTTGAAATTGTTTCAAACACAAATGCCTTGATTCCTAAAAAAGAGAGAATGCCACCATTTAGATATAGATGCTCAACACAATCGACAATGCAGCTTTCTAAAATGGAGTAGAAGCAGGTGAATTATGCCAATTTTTGATAGCAAAATCCACATGCAATCTCCTGTTTAAGGCAACAATTTATCTATGGATGCTGCAAAATCTTGAGAATTTTTGTTGGAGGAAACTGATATTAATATCAACAATCAAGGCATGAAAGGATTATGAAGTTTTATAGCTATGGATGTCAATTCATAGAGGTATCTTCCTTAATTGAAAACATAAACATTATTGCCATGTTCTTCATCCCCATATCTGGGTAGGCTGATAGTGACTCCTTAGTCGACTTACTGGGTCGGATCTTGAAAATTTCAATAGCATCTGATTAGTATTGGTGATATAATTTTTCTGAGATGTACTAACTTAATACCCTCCCTCAACTAATATTTTCACCTTGGTAACTTCCCGTTAAAATTTATGTTAAAAATTATACATATAATTTTTCCCCCTAAACTACCCGTTCCCCTCCCCATTCCACCACCCCCTCCCGGCCTTGTCCCTTCCCCTCCCTGCCCCCTCCGGCTGCCAACTCTAGTTTGATCATGTTGCCAACTCTAGTTTTATAAAAGAGTATCCTATTTACTTGATAGCATTAGGCAAGCAATAATGACTTACCGCAATATATCACTTTAGTAATACAGTGATTTGCTATCCAATTTGGATTTTAGTATAATGCATTTATAGATTATCCAAGTTATATTTAGTTATTTAGAATATTACTAAGAATGCACAATTATGAGACACTGCTAATTTTTTTTATAATTTATACTGCATAACAAAATATCATATAATTTCCATCATCGAGAATACCAAATATATGTACTTCTTCAGGACATTATAACTATATTGACTATGCAATCAGTACAAAAACACTCAGAAAAGTGCGAAGAAAATGAATACAAGAGAGAATCTCAGATACAGAATATGCAGGTGACAGATAGTACCCACAATGACCTTGTGCATTATGGCATACCTATGCAATGAAAATCAATTGAGTCCGCAATTAAGCGCCTTTCAGAATCACTATTTTTGTACACATTTTCCTATAATTAAGAGGAGGAAACCCCTAGAATTCTCTTGATTCTGTAGAATTGCACAATTGTCTAATTAAATAGGAGTTGCAGGTAAAATAAACCAGAGAAGCAAAATAAACAAACTCAAATTAAACAGATGCCTAACACCTCAATGAAAATTCAAGAAGTAGAGAGGTTGATGCCATCACCTCAATGCTCGTCCGATACAAAAATATGAGTTCGAGGCCGGAGATGAAGAACTAGAGTCGTCATAGTCGTCGACTGTAGCTCAGTTGAGGAGTAGGAACTCGGTCAATGACTATATCTTGGCGATGATGTCTGTGACAACAACGCTTAAAATTTATAGTGATTTTGGGGATCAAAAAAGATTTACCTCGACATAATCAAATTACCGGAGTCCCCTATCAATTCATGCAACTATTGGTCTATATTACATAAGTGCAAAACAACGTCCAACCGCTGACACTCATCTTATCCTAAATTAGAGCTACTTTTGGTATCACATAAATATATCCACTTCATAATTTCACACATGTAACTGATATGTTAATGGAGAAAGTATAATAACATCAAAAGAGTATAAGAATGATTTTATCCTCGTTCATAATGCAACATGATTACCCAATCAATTACTTACAGAAAAGGAACTTTGGCACAACCAAACTACAGTTTCACGGTTCATGTATAAAATTGTTGAGGATACTAGAAACCTGTGCCACATGACATGTTAAATGGCACCAACAAACTACTCCAAAGTAAAAGAGTAACTAGCACCAACCATAAGGAACTTCTCATGTATTCTACCATAAACCAAAATATTTCATAAATTTTTCACTCTTAGCTACCTTAAAAACCAAAACATCTCTCTTTTACATGTAGACCTTGATCAACTATTGCCAATGAAGCACATAGATAAATCAAAGTTTTAAGCATCGGCACACATTAATACTCGTATGAAGATTACGAAGTCGAGTATTTTTGAACCTTAAGATGGATAGGGACATAAGGCAAAGGTTCGAAAACTCTGTTTTCGGATCAATGTTAGAGCCTTCCTAAAAGTTTCATCCAATTCTAACTTTTAGTACCCTAAAACTAATAAAACACAATATCAATTTAAATTGAAAAGGATGGCTGAAAGATATAACCTTAGAATTCTTGACACGACAAACCAGATTTATTCTACAGATTGATCAACCAAAGAGTCATTTAAACAAGCACGTAATGAATCTAACTGAAAGCTCCTCCTCATGTACTTATAGTGCACATCAACATCAGAGTTTTTTCTTTCATAATTTAGGAAACCCCGCTATATTCATTGGATAAAGAATATAGACATACATTTAATTATCTGAAACGAAGTGGAGCAAACTACCTCCTCCGATGAGAGGATAAGGATGACATGTTTCGCCATAGGAATTTGGTCTCCTCTTCCGACAATAGGTCTGGGGAGATGGAGAGGAGTGATTTCACGGTTATATATACATACTTGTAGTAGTCGAGATTGGTTGTTAGGTATCTGTCGACCTTCCTCTTCTTCTCCAGAAGCTGTTGTCACAAATGAGATCCATGGCGGCATCGAAGAGGGAGGCGACCTCGGAGGGGCCGAGGGTCCTGGTGAAGGATTTGAGGAAGTAGTGGAGGCGCTCGACGTCGGCTCTATCTCCTTTGTATCCTCCGCCCGCTCCATCTCCAGTGGTCCTCGAGGAAGAAAAATTAGGGTTAGGGTTTGGGGTTCCGAGGGGAGAGGAGGAAAGAAGGTGCGTTAGATAAAGAAGAAAGAAAGAGAGAGAGAGAGAGAGAGAGAGAGAGAGAGAGAGAGAGAGGAGGGGAGAGCTCGGGAGAGAGTTGTTAGGGTTTTGATGGGAATGAAATTTTCTAGGGGAGGGATTTTTTATGGGAACGAAAAAATGAGAGAGGGATGAAAAAAGAAAGTGGGTCCTGAAACTTTAGGGAATGAATTTTTGAAACTTCTATAAATGTTATAGCATTCATAAAACGCTATAGAACTTAATCTGTAATTTTTGTTATGCATTTATAATAGCAATCCAGAAAAGCATGCTATTACTAATAGTATTCTATAGCATTCAGACTCGAACGCTATCAAAAATCTGCTGTAGTAAGTCCTATTTGTTGTAGTGCTCTATTCCCTGCTTCTCAAGAAGGCCCCCTCTCTGACCCCCCTCTACTTTCCTGCTTCTTATTCGACTCTCTTAGCCTCCTATTCCACATCATATGATATCCATCTCAACCGAAGAGTAGAAAAGTGTAAAAATATTAATATTAACCAAGGATCGGTATCACCATGAATCTTATGGCTTGTTCTACTAGAGCATAATATGAAACCAAACATGTGAAGCAGAGCTTCACATTCACAATATTAGAAGGAAAAAAATTCGATTGGTGGTAGGGTGAGCCAGCATCCTTTCACACTTCACATTCAAGGATTCTGGCTCGCCCTACCACCAATCGAATTTTTTTCCTTCTAATATTATGAATGTGAAGCTCTGCTTCACATGTTTGGTTTTATATTATGCTCTGGTAGAATAAGCCATAAGATTCATGATGATACCGATTCCGATACCAATCCTTGGTTAATATTAATATTTTTAAACTTCTTTATGCTTTGGTTGAGATGGATATCATATGATGCGGAATAGGAGGCCTCATGACCCGAATGAGAAGGAAGGGAGTAGGGAGGCTCACTCTATACACTCATCTGCCTACGATATACACTCTATACACTCTTACTTGCAAGCCTTTTGTGGTAATCAGCATTATACTAGATTTCTGAAAAAATCTATAACTCTGATAGGCCCAAAAGTCTTGGCATAAGTAAATTTAAGTTTCAACACTTACCTAGCTACTACTAAGATATCTTATATATATCCTTCTAGGATACTCACTCTATACCAAGGTTCGCAGTATCGGCAAGCTTCTAAATGACGGTAGGCGGGTGCACGGCGGAGAGAGTCCGCCTACCGCCTAGACGCCACCTAGACGCCGTCTAAGCAATCAATACCGATACTCATAGAAATAGTCCGATACCGACCCCCCTCTACTTTGTCGCTCTACTTCCCCTGCTTCTCAAGAAGGCCCCCTCTCTGACCCCCCTTTACTTCTCTGCTTCTCGTTCGACTCTCTCAGTCTCCTATTCTGCATCATATGATATCCATCTCAACCAAAGCGTAGAGAAGTATGAAAACATTAATATTAACCAAGGATCGGTATCGAAATCAGTATCACCATTATTCTCATGGCTTGTTCTACCAAAGCATAATATAAAATCAAATGTGAAACAGAGCTTCACATTCACAATATTAGAAGAAATTTTTTTTCGATTGGTGGTAGGGCGAGCCAGAATCCTTGTGATAGGTCTTGTTTCAGGTCAAAAATATAGTGAAATCATCTTTTCCATTCTTTCCCCCGACCCCACTACGAAGAAAGACTTTTACTTCTTAAAATATCCGATATATGTAGGTAGGAACAGGAAAAGGGGTCAGATTTATCCTGATGGGAGCAAGAGTAACAATAGAGTTTATAATGCTACATCCGCAGGGGGGATATGAAATAACCATAGTGGATGTATTGTTACTCTTGACCCGAATGAGAAGAAGGGGAGTAGGGAGGCTCACTCAATACACTCATCCGCCTATGATATACACTCTATACACTCTTACTTATGCAAGCCTTTTGAGGTAATCAGCATTATACTAGATTTTCGAAAAAATCTATAACTCTGATAGACCTAAAAGACTTGGCATAAGTAAATTTAATTTTCAACACTTACCTAGTTACTACTAAGATATCTTATATATATCCTTCTAGGATACTCACTCTATACCAAGGTCCGCAGTATCGGCAAGGTTCTAAAAGACGGTAGGCGGGTGCGCAGCTGAGAGAGTCCGCCTACCGCCTAGACACCGCCTAGACACCGCCTAGACACCTAAGCGATCAATACCGATACTCATAGAAATAGTCCGATACCGATACCGATTCTTAAACTCATAGGAACCCTTCCATAGGTGGAATTGACTCGAATTGAACCGATAGGAACCCGAATTGAACCCTCATGAACCGAAATGAACCCTCATGACCCGAATTGAACCCATAGGAACCCTTCCATAGGTGGAATTGACTCTTTAATGCTAGATCTAGGTGCTAGAAACCTTTAATTTGGTAGATCTAGGTTTTTACCATGATGAAAGATAAATTCTATGCTCAATTTGTGTTATTTACGAATTTTGACCATCAAGTGTTCGATACGTGTTTTCAAAGGAAATTTTGTGTCCAATTTGAGTTGTGATTGTGTTATTGTGTCCACAATTGGATAGTGAGTGGTTGGGTCATGAGACACCATGATGTGTTTTGTAGCCTATTTTGTGTCAATTTCTCAATATTATTCTAGATCTAATTGTTATATATATATATATATATATGGTTTGGATGTTGATGTCATAATGGTGTTGGTGTAGGAATAGAGGGGTGTTTGATATTTGGTATTTGTGATTGTATTAGTGCATTGGTGTTGTGCTTGATAAGGGAAGTGTGTGTTGTGTGTGAGAGTGTGTCATTTATGGGTGATGTTTATAGACATAAAAGTGAGTTATCAATTGAAATTTAGAGTACTTGGTATTAGTGTTTGTGTAGATGATGTGTGGGAGTGTTGAGCGTGTGTGTGTGTGTATACATATTAGTGTGTGTGTGTGTGCATGCATGTGCATTGACATTTGTAAGGGAGTTATTGCTGATAGGCTGCAGAACAACCGTGTATATATAGCTTATTGCAGCTTATTGTGAGTTATTAGTGTGTGTGTGTGTGTGTGTGTGTGTGTGTGTGTGTGTGTGTGTGTGTGTGTGTGTGTCTATATATATATATATATATATATATATATATATATATATATATATATATATACAGGGGTAAAAATATATAGGGGATCGGGAGCCCGTCGTTCCCAACCGTTGGATCGAACGGGAGCGCGTGCGAACCCGATGCAGCCCGTTCGACCCCATGCAGACCCTCCCCTCCCCCACCCTGGGCCCCCACCCCCCCAACCACTAAGACCCCCCGGCCCCCCTCCGCTCCCTTACCCTCCCCCTCCCGCGACCTCCCCTCATGCCGACCCCCAACCTAACCCCCCCTCCCCGCCGACCCCCAACCTAAACCCCCACCCCCGGCCGGGCCCCCACCCCTCCCCCTCTCCTCCCTCCCCGACCTCCAAGATCCCCCTACCCTGCGACCTCCCAACCCGCCGCCCCACTCTAAACCCCCCTCCTCCCCCGCCCCGACCACCAAAACCCCCCGGCCCCCTTCCTCCGCTACCCTACCCCCCCCCCTCCGCGACCTCCCCACCCGCCACCCCCTCCCTCCGGCTCCCCTCTCTTTGGCCCCCTAAACCTCCCCTCGCGGCCACGATTCCCCCCGCGTGGTGCACCCCCCCGACAAGAGATAGAGAGAGGGAGAGAGACATACCTGAGTGAGAGAGAGAGAGAGAGAGGTGAGAGAAAATTTTGGGGGGAATAAAAAATTCTCCCCCCCTGTCGATTCGTTTTATGTTAGGGCACAGTATTTAGCGACGGATTTGCGACGGATATATCTGTCGCTAGGCCGTCGCTATACCCCGCTAGTTTGTCGACGGATAATCCGTCGCTACGTAGTCGTAAAATTTTGTGCCAATGCTTTCTAACATTTTCTCACAAAATATTGACAACTGGGCGACGACATAGCGACGGGTTATTTGTCCGTCGCTATATGTCCGACGACATAGCGACGAATTTTCGACTGATGTTTACCCTTAAAATTAAAAAAATAATTGGCTGCAATTCGACGGAAGACCATCGCCCTTTCGTCGGTAGTCCGTCGCTAAAGCACTGTATTTTGGTAGTGGTTGTCCAACTGGGTCCAGCGGTCGTCTTCCAAACGGAAGTGATCGCGCAACATCGTCTGGATGGAATCAAGAGTAGGAGGCTCGAGCTCAGGAGCATCAGAGTCAGAGGATGTAGTAGCAGCAATAGTCCTGCATGCCTTCGACAGAGAGACAGGAGCATGTAGGAACTGACAGTCATCAAGAGGAATGTTGAAGGCACGAGAAATATTTGGAAGGTAACATGGAATAAACCAAGAATTTTGGTTTTGGTCTCGCACGAATCATCCAATCCATCATCGTGCGAGGTAAGTTGAACGGAAGACAAAAGTGTAGATGATTTAGAGCCGAGATCTCAAGATAAGTGACTTCAATAGTGGATCCCGCTTTGGGCAAGATCGAAAAAAAGATGATCCGATGGAGTTCATAAAAATAGTTGTTGAGATATTTGGCTCGAAGCTTGTGAGGACGTGTGTTAGGAGAACACAACACATCCTTGAAACCCTCAAAAGTGGTATTACCGAGAAATTGGAACTGTCGGGCATCAATAAGTTTTTCCCAAGTGTTGGGTTCCAGGAGGTCAAGGTAATCGGCAAGTTCAAAATCGTCAAAAGATATGTCAATGGTGGCGACACGGGAATAAATCCTAGTGTCGTCATGAGTTAAATTACAGTAAAATATCTGTATGACATTGAGATAGACAAGAGATGAAGTTGTGACGAGTTCACCTAGGCATAAATCGTGAAAAAGTGCGTCATATGCCGAAAAAATTATGAAGTTTATCGGATGGCCCGGGAACACACTACGTGAGCGGAAGTCCATGTACCACTCATTGGATGCATCAAATGAGACAAAAAAGTTGTTCATTGTAGGTGTTGGGATTTGGTGGAGGTGGTGGATTGAACAAGGGATGAATAGGAGGAGGAGGGTTAGATGAAGATGCTCCCTCAATTCTCATCCTCTTTTCTCTACCAAATAATTTTGGAGCCATTGATAATGAAAAGATGAATTTGAAAGAAATGAAAAAGAAGAGTTATACCTCACAAAAGTAGTTGGAGATGGAAGAGATCTACCAAAAATCCTTAAATCTTGAGTTTGGGGAAAGATAGCCCTAAGATTTGAGTTTTCTAGGGTTAGGGTTTAAGGAGCAAGGGTTTTGAGGGAGGTAAAAGAAGAGAAAACTGATGTGTGAGAGAGAGAGAGAGTTCGAGTATATGAGGATTAGGGCCAGCAGGTCAGGTTAAATCATGGCGGTCAACTATATGCAGAAACAGGCACACAGATTTTGGCCCGAATTCTGTGTAGGGCAGAGTTCGACCCAAGTTCTGTGGCTCTGGCTCCAGAACACAGAAAAGATTTTAAAAATAAATTTTTGATAGAAAAATTCTTGAATTTAAAATATTGAATGTTACAAGCCATAAAAATAGTGTAGCCATATAATAAATATTGTTTAAAACGATGATCATCACATTAAAATTGCTTTAGGTTAGCTGTAGGGGCCGAATCCCAGCTAGCGGTAGTCCGAAAACTAGTGCACCGTGTCGCTTAGGCCTTTATGCCTTGTTGTCAGAAGGGCCCTTTCGGCTTGTACCCAAAGCAATGTTATCATGAATATGTACGTTATAACCGTTATTTATGCAGGTACAACTTATTGTATGACAGTTTCATCCAAAATTTCTAACTCTCGACGAAGAAAATTGAAGTACTCTTCGGCTAGTGGTTTTGTAAAGAAATCTGCTAGCTGATGTTCGGTGTCAATGAATTCTATGTTAATAGTATCGTACTGTTGATGATCACGTAAGAAATAATGTCTAATCTCTATATGCTTTATGTGTGAGTGATATACTGGGTTCTTGGTCAAATTTATGGCACTACTGCTATCATAGAAAATAGTTATGTGCTTGAATAGTAAGTTATAGTCTTCAAGAGTTTGCTTCATCCACAGAATCTATGCAGAACAACGACCAGCAGCGATGTTCTCAGCTTCTGTTGTGGATAGTACGATAGAATTTCGCTTCTTGCTAAACCATGAGACTAACCCTTTCCTAACAAATGACATGTGCCGTTGGTACTCTTACGGTGGACTTTGCATCACACAAAATCAGCATCGAAATATTCGATTAAGTCAAAGAAAGTGATTTTGGGATACCACAAGCCTACCGTAATCGTTCGTTTAAGATATCTAAAGATACGCTTAACGACGTTCTTGTGTGATTCCTTAGGGTTAGCTTGATATCTAGCACACAAGCAAACACTAAACATAATATCGGAACGACTAGCAGTTAAATACAATAGACTACCAATCATATCTCGATACTTATATTGATCAACTGGTTTGTCGCTTTCATCAGGTTTCAACTTTTTTGTAGTAGCCATAGGAGTGCTGATAGGTTTGATGTTGTCTAGTTCAAACTTTTTCAGCATGTCCTTTGTATACTTCGACTGACTGATGAAGATGCCATGTGAGTATTGTTTGATTTGTTGTCCAAGGAAGTAGTTGAGCTCCCCCATCATGCTCATGTCAAACTCGTTCTACATACACTTGGCAAAATTTTTGCATAGACCCTCATTAGTAGACCAAAATATGATATCATCTACATAGATTTGTACTAACAAAACAGTGTCATCAAGGAAATTTATGAAAAGTGTAGTGTCAATTTTCTCTTTTGAAAAACCTTTATCAAGTAAGAAAGTACTAAGGCGTTCATACCAAGCTCGAGGAGCTTGTTTGAGGCCATAAAGAGCTTTCTTAAGTTTAAAAACATGGTCAGAAAATTTATGATTTTCAAAACCAGGGGGTTGCTTGACAAAAACCTCTTCTTTAATAAAACCATTTAGAAAAGCACTTTTTACATCCATTTGAAAAAGTTTAAAGTTTTGGAAATTTGCAAAGGCGCAAAGCATCCGAATAGATCCAAGTCGTGCAACAGGAGCATACGTCTCATCGTAGTCGATACCCTCCTATTGGTTGTATTCTTGAGCTAAGAGACGAGCCTTATTGCGAGTGACCGAACCGTCCTCATTAACTTTGTAGCGAAAAACCCATTTTTTACCAATAATTGAATGATCAGCAGGTCTAGGAACAAGTTCCCAAACCCGATTTCGTTCGAATTGGTTGAGTTCTTCTTGCATTGCAGATATCCAAAATTCATCGTTAAAAGCTTCTACAATATTTTTAGGTTCAATTTGAGAAACAAAAGCAGTACTAGCAATATAATCTCTTAAAGAAGATCGAGTAGTTACCCCTTTAGATACCTCACATATTACCAAGCTTTCTGGATGTGAAGGTTTGAATTGAAACTTCTTTGGTAAGCTCTCCAGAGAACTGGTTTCGTGTGGTATATCCACAGGAGTAAAAGTTGATGGTTCATCATCATCGGGAATGATAGCTGTACTATTGTCCTCATCAAAAGTTACGTTAGTAGACTCTTCAACAATCAAGAGCCTTTGTTGGACACTCTATATCGCTTACTCTTGGCAGTATAACCAAGAAGAATATCTTTGTCAGCTTTAGCATCAAACTTGTCTAAGTTGTCTTTGGTATTCAAGATAAAGCAGCGACAGCCAAACACTCGAAAGTAAGAAACATTTGGAGTTCTACCAAACCAAAGCTCATAGGGTGTTTTCTTCGAAATTGGTCAAATCAAAACCCGATTCAAAACATGGCATGCTGTGCTGACAGCTTCTGCCCAAAAATATTTTGGAAGAGAAAATTGATTCAGCATGACTCTAGCCATATCGCCAAGAGTCCTATTCTTCCGCTCCACAACACCATTTTGTTGAAGAGTTCTAGGATACGAAAACTCATTATAAAAGTCATTTAAATCACAAAACTTTTTAAAATTAGATTTTTAAATTCGCCACCATGATCACTTCGGATACGAGTAATCATGTAACCTTTTTTGTTTTGGACCTTTTTAGCAAAAATATTGAAAATCGAAATGATATCACTTTTATTTGCAAGAAAAAAAACCCAAGTGAATCTTGAAAAGTCATCAACAATAACGAATGCATAGAGTTTTCTGTCAAGACTGGCTACTCTACTAGGACCAAATAAATCCATATGGAGTAATTACAAAGGACGAGTGGTACTTACAGTGTTGATGAATTTAAAAGAAGATTTGGTAGCATTATTATTTTCACATTCGGTACATACAGTGTCCTTTTTAAATGTGATTTTAGGCAATCCTCTTACTAGCTTCTTGGTAGATAGTCTTGATATGGTGTCCATATTGGCATAGCCATGACGCTGATGTCATAGTAGCCTTTCATATTTGTGGGCGTAAAGGCATCTACCTGCACTGTTAGTATCTCTAGATAGATAAAAAAATATATATGTTATCTTTCCTTATCCCTTCAAAAGCGATGTCTACATATAATCTATCATAGATAAAGCATTTAGTTTTACCGAAGTTAATATCATATCCATGATCAGCAAGATGACTAATGCTGAGCAGGTTATACTTTAACTCGGTCACTAAACAGACATCCTTAATAACGGAAGAAGGAGGATAACCAATTGTACCTTTACCTATGATATAGCTTTTCAGATTGTTGCCGAAGGATACATATCCTTCCCTTTTCATCGATAGTGTTGTGAATAGTTTAACATCTTCAGTCATTTGTCGTGAGCACCCACTATCGAGAATCCATTTGCTTTTAGTTTGAGAAGGAAGGTCCACCTACACCATGAGTAGATGTGACCTTTGGTACCCAGATTCTTGTGGGTCCTGAAAAATTAGTCTTCGGTACCCATGCATATAGATTAATATCTACTAGTTTTCTAATTCTACATTGTGGTGATATGTGTCAATGTAAACCACAGTAAGTACATGTAGCATGCATATTGGTATTGAGTACAGGATGATAGTGATGTCTATATGTGGGTGTAGGATGATGATAACTATATGAAGTAGTAGGATGATGATAATACCTGTGTGTATTAACATGATGATGATAATTATTATGTGTAGCAGCAGGATGATGATAACTACGTGTGTGTATTTTACGTGCTACATGGAAGTAGGTGTACATAAAGGCATGTTTTTGTGTGGTATGTGGATGGATATTCTTGTAATGACGTGCTCTCTTGTGTTGAGCCGTCTGGTGTTTAGTGTAAGTGTTGTGATTATGAGATTGAGTTTGAGCTTGAATAACCTGTTTACCCAGTCTAATCTCTAATTTCTTAGAGACAGCATGCAACTCATCACATTTAGCAGTAAAACCATTTATTCTACCAATAACAATCTTGTACTTGTTTTCTCTTCAGCAAGTTCTTTACTTAAAGCAGTGATATCATGAGTTTGCTTCTCAATAAGACATTCGGCATCGTATAAGCTTAACTTAAGCTTAGATACCTCCCCAGCGTTTTTCGAGGGCGTAATGTTTCTAACATTTTCTAATAAGCATGAAAGTCTATGGATCTCAGCTTCATGAACCCTGAGTGCTTGAAGGTCACCTTCGGAATCATCGCCATCTGTTTCCTCTGAAATGGTTCTTCGGCGATGAGCTCCTAAGGCAATTTCTTTTTCTTTTAGAGTAGTTTCTTCAAAATCTTTGAGGTCGAGCTCATGCGTCATCAGCTTGCCCATCATAGTTTCTAGTGACATAGCCGTAAGATCATTTCCTTCGATAATTGTCGTGACCTTGGGATTCCAGATCTTCGGCAATCCTCTTAGCACTTTGCGTATCTTCTCATGGTTGGAATATACTTTGCCAAGGAAAGTTAGAAGGTTGACGATGTCGAGGAATCTGGTGAACATCTGAGTAATCGTCTCATTTGGCTTCATTTTGAATGCCTCGTATTCTTGTGTCAGACGGCTGATCATTGATTCTTTAACATGTGTGGTTCCTTCACGAGTCACCTCCAGAAGCCTCCATACTTCGTGTGAGGTGGAGCATGTAGAGACTTTGTTGAATTCAGTCTTGTCTATTGCACATAAGAGAGCATTAATAGCCCTAGCATCTAGACTTGCTTGTTTCTTTTCCTGGTCGGAATATTTGTCGTAAGGTTTTCAACAAGAGTCCCCTCGAAAGCTATTCTGGCAGGCTTTTTGTAACCATCAGTGACGATGGTCTACAGATCAAAGTCTAGAGACTTGAGATAAAAACTCATCCTAGTTTTTCAATAGGTGTAGTTAGTTCCGTCAAATAGTGGTGGCCTATTTGTGGACTGTCCCTCACCATAGTTGGAAAAGGTAGGTTGTGTGGTTGCCATGGATCAGCCCTTAGGATGTTAATCCAATATAAGAGAACAGAGCTCTGATACCAATTGAAGTACGTGTAGGCAACTCTAGAGGGGGTGAATAAAGTATGTGTCGATAATATCCAATTAAAAATTTAACTCTATTCAAGTCCAACCAACAGAAATAATAATCAGAGTATAAGTGCAGAATATAAATAGAGATCAAAGAAGCATACGCAGACACTACAATTTTTAACCTGGTTTCTCTCGTGGAGGACTAGTCCAGGCCTGAGAACTCTAGCTCAGGATTGAAATATACTATTTGTGAAATAGCGTACAACCATGCGCCTTTACTCAGAAGAGCATGCCAACTTCTTACAGATTCGCGGATGACGAAACTTGGAATTGTCAAAGTGACTTCTTTTGGAACTCTTGCACACAAACTTCTAGTCAGCTCGCACTGAGCACCTTGGGGGCTTGGAAAGTTTTATGGCTAGTTAGATGAGAAGAATAAGCTCTAGAATGTATACGCTGTAGGAGAATAAAAGATGAGAAGATTGGATGATTGAAAATGAGAGAAATCATGGCCTATATATACTAGTCCAGAGAGGCATAGTTCGACCAGAACTCTGTCCCAAAATTTCAAATATTTAGCCGTTGGACAACTAGCAACCAGCAAGCCCTAAAAATCAGGTCCTAAAATTAAGGGGGCAGAGTTCGGTCCGAACTCTGTGTGGGGCAGAGTTCAGCCCGAACTCTGTCTCCTAGGGGACAGAAAGTTCAAGTGGGCTTTTTGGGCTTGGCATGTTTTGGAGTTTGTTTGGTGGAGCTTGGGTATTAAGTCTAGGATTGAGATATTCAGTGCGACTCAACTTACAATAGCCTAGACTTAATTAAAAGTAAAAATATAGACTTAGAGTACATGTAATAGCAGCACTGTCGAAGCAATCGTCGATAATGTCTGTCTTGAACTGATATGTGTTGACGTTCTATTTTGAAGCTTGATGTGTCAAGTTGGATTATAACAGATATCGTCTTGTTAATTATCAAGATTAGGTTGACTATGATCCAGTTTGGGACAACATGCTGATTGTGTTCAGGGTGTCCCTCAGGAGGATAAGCATGCCGGGGAGGTAGTTTCTGAAGGGAAGGAGGCTGTTGGTATACAGCCAGCACCAGTAGCTCCATTGAGAAGGAGCGACAGAGAGCGTCGACCATCTACGAGATACTTACTGGGTGAGTATGTGCTACTGACTGACGGGGAAGAGCCCGAAAGTTTTGTAGAGGCTATGGAAGACGAACACCTGTAGGTGTAGATGCAGGCTATGCAGGAGAAGATGGGTTCCTTCTATGCCAATTCTACTTATGAGATGGTACGGTTGCCAAAGGACAAGAATGCTTTGAAGAATCGATAGATGTTCATAGTGACGCAGACGGATGATGCTACTCGCCCTCGATACAAAGCGAGGCTGGTAGTTAAAGGCTACGGTCAGTAGAAAGGCGTGGATTATGATGAGATCTTTTCGTCGGTCGTCAAGCAGTCGTCTATCCGGGTGGTGCTAGCATTGGCAGCCAGTTTCGACTTGGAGGTCGAGCAGACGGACGTGAAGACGGCATTTCTCCACGGTGATCTTGAGGAGGAGTTATACATGGAGCAGCCAGAGGAATTCTGTGAGAAGGGTAAGTTACATTTGGTCTGCCGATTGAGTAAGAGCTTGTATGGTCTGAAGCAGGCTCCGAGGCAGTGGTACATGAAGTTCAAGTCATTTATGGGGGAGCATAGTTATGCACTGACGACGTCGGACCATTGCGTATTTGTGAGATACTTTGCCGAGGATGATTTCATCATTTTATTGCTCTATGTTGATGACATGCTATTAGTGGGTCAGAATGCCACTAGGATAGCGGAGTTGAAGCACCAACTGGACGCGGCCTTCTCTATGAAGGATTTGGGTGCATCAAAGACTATTTTTGGGATGGAGATCAGCCGAGAGAGAGTCCAAGTAGCTACACTTGTCCCAAAAAAAGTACATTCGTCGGGTGCTTCAGCATTTCAGGATGGAGGGTCGAAGAAAGTGAGTTACCCCCTTGTGGCCCACTTTAAGCTTACTAAAGAGCAGTGTCCATCTACCGAGGACGTAAAAGAAGATATGGAGCGGGTTCCATATGCCTTAGCTGTAGGAAGCCTTATGTATGCTATCGTGTGTACGAGGCCAGACTTCGTGCTTGCAGTTGACACAGTTAGCAAGTATCTTTCAAATCCTGGAAGGGTACATTGGAGTGCGGTTAAGTGGATTCTACGATATCTTCAGGAAATTGCCGATTTGAGACTTTATTTTGGTGGTGACGAGCCAAAGCTGGTTGGATATACCGACGCTGATATGGCTGGAGATATAGACACGGGACGATCGACTTTGGGCTATGTGATATTGTTTGCTGGAGGAGCGGTATCGTCGCAGTCGAGGTTGCAGAAGTGTACTGCCTCGTCAACGACAGAGGCATAGTACATTGCGGCAATAGAGGCTTACAAGGAGTTGCTGTTGTAACGTCCAGTCCCAAAATACGTAGGACTAGGAACGTAGACATGCCAGCTGTATACATACGAAGTACATGGGCCTCGTATGGATACATAAGCTGTAAAATGTAGTAAACTATACTAACTAATCTCATCCACAGAAATGTAAAAGATATCATATAATAACCACAATTTGTCTTGGTACAATATGTTGGATGGAGACACATCCACTTCAAACCAAATAAAAGGAAAGAAGTACATGATATATAAAATGTTTTGACGAAAGTAGCAAGATAGATCCAAGACACGTCATCTTCGAATAAATGAAGAAGATCACAACCTCGGCTAGAATACCTGCAGAAGATAAGAACACACACTTGGAGAGATAACCAGGTCCTTAGAGGGACGTAGCAAGATACATAATATCATGCCATATAAACTGAATAAATACTGCTCAATAATAATAAGTAAGATTGGATCATAACATGGTCCAATACCTCACCATTTGGATTAGCGTACCATCCCCCCAACAAAACAAGGACAGGAGATGGCACAGTAACCTGCGGTAAAATATCTTTCCAAGTCACGAATCCAATACGGTATCCGGACCCCAACAAGGTTCAATATCTTCTCATCGGAGTAGTAAGCCACACCTACAACCAAACAAGGACAAGATGTGACGAACTAATCCGCGACAAGTTATTGTTCCAAGCCACGGTCAGATACAAGTACCCAAACCAAGAGTACTCATACCTAACGGATAAGGGTGCCTAACCAATCTAAGTGAATGCAGTTTTAAGAACACCCTCCAACGCATGGGCCCTAGCTAAAATGGGATCAGCATGGTCCCCCCTTGGGGTACTAAAGGCCCAATCAATAAGAGCATAACGTTCCGCAGAACGCTAGTGGCCATCAGTAATCATGGGTAATCTCACCCGCGTCTCCGGTGGAGCTCATGGGTTACAAAAGGTAAAGTACATAATAGCCCATACACTAAGATATTGTCCTCCCCGCCCAATGCCTACTATATTGTATCCACAACACAAAACCTCTATTAACCGCTAAGTCAAACTAAGCATGCAACCTCTATTAGCGGTTATTCCTATCGCACGGCTTATACGTACCGGTAGTCAGCCAGTCACGCATGTCCGAGTTCTACATGCGACTCACAACTTCGTGGTAAAAATGTATAAGGCCTATGAATGCAACACACAAAGGGTGGTCCCTTAACTCTACATAGCAGGAAATAGAACTAAACAGTAAAAAAAATTATCTACTTGTGTCATATATCAAAGTTTATTTTACAAAAAATAAATAATAAATAAATACATGAATATGAGCTAAAGTAAAATAAACAACTAATGGCAAGGTATCTTGTCTAGTATTGACGCCTGATGTGCTGCGATGATCAAGATGGCGCAAAATATGACTGCGGTGTTACAACTAAGCAAGACGGCCTCTGCTGATGGCATGTGCTGTTTCATCGGGTCCAAAGTAGTCAAGTTAGCTAGGTTCGATAGGAGGGTGTACAGAATTTGATGAGGGAATAGGGTACAATGGGCTTAGTCACGGATAGGCGGAATATCGAAGGAAAATTTAGCGTAAATAATACGTATACTATTTAGGAAAAATATTTATAATACTTTAAAAACTATATTTTTATTACCTCAAAATATTTTGGATAGCTACATACATGGAAATTCTAAAAATCATTTATATGCATGTGAAAAACTCATTTTAAGAAAATATACTAATAGAAGATTATAACTATACTTCTACTTACAGTTCATAGCCTATATGGTTATAAAAACCCAAAAAGTATCTATAGGGATATATATGCATTGAAATATTTTTTGAATAAATACTATAAATTTTTAGGGAACTATTTTTGGGCAAGCTAAAATTTGTCAAATATAATTTATTGTCTTACGATAGAAAATTATATTAGTTAAAAATATTTGAAAAATGCTGAAAGAATTATTTTATAATATTTTTTTTGAAACTATATTCTTATGGGTCAAGTTATTTTAAATTAAATATATAAAAAAATTTGAAATATTTTAAGGCGCCTTAAAAATTACAAAAAATAATAGTTTTAATAATCATAAGAATGAGCATATAAAAATATATAAAATAAACTAATAGCAATTATGAGATAATGCTGTACTGATTGCAGTAGTTTAATAATAATGCTAATATTGATATAATGAAAACAAAACAAGGGAACCTATAGCAATCAACAAAATAAATCCAAAAAAAAGTAAATAAGTTAAGAAAATACAACCTATTGAACTATCCAGCACTGCTCTCTTCTCTCTCAAGAGGAGAGAAGCACAGTGCATAAATAATTTGAGAAGAGAGGAGAGAGAGAAAATCGGAGGGAGATCAGAGCGAGCGAGAGAAAGAGAGAGACGAAGATGGGGAAGAGAGCGGAAGAGAGAGAGGATGCTTACTAGGCTGTGCGGAGGAAAGAGGAAGGGGGCAGTCACCGTGGGTGACGATGAGTGGCGGTCGCGGTGCTCCAAGGGGAGACGCTTGCCCCGCGCGTAGCCACGACTGGCACCGACGCAGAGGCGTCTTGGCAAGGTAACGCTTGGTCGCGGGCGACCAAGATCTACGGCGAGTAGTCGTGTGCTCTGGGGCGGCGCTCGGATCCGATGGCGGCCACGGGGAGGTGAGTGGGTTTTGTTCCTATTTTTGGGCGTTTATGTGTGATGGTGGCTGTGTTGGTAATGGTCGGTCGTGATGGCGGCGATTGTATGTAGATGGGGAGTGGTGGAGGTGGTGGCAGCGGTGGAGGCTGCTGGGTTTGGGTGGTGGTGTTGTTGGTGTTATAATGTTCGAATGGTTAGGTAGCGGTTGATGGACGGTGAGGGCGGTCGGGTCTGATCGGGATTGTTGGCACGGCCATGGGGTTTAGTCGGAGGCTCGGCCAGCCTGGGTGGTCGGCGATGGGTTGTGTTGCTGGTGGTCGTGAGATGGCCGGGGGACATTGGTCGAAGTCCCTCGGTGGCTGTGGGCGAGTTCTGGGCTGCGATGGAGTTGGTCGGGCTGCCGCGGGTCGGTCGGATTTGTCGGTGGCAAAACAAGGAGGAGGTTGGCGGCAGGGATTTGTGTTGAGGAAGACGGGTCAGGGCCAGAGCGACTGGTGGCTGTCGATGGTGGTGGCGGTGTCTCGATGGGCTTGCAGCGGGTTGTTGGCAGCAGGCCGGTGGAGAAGAGGGTGGTGACGGTGGTAATGGCGGTGGTGTTGTCTAGGTCGGGACGGGTAGGCAGGTGATTGCACAGCTGGGACGGCCCGTGGTGGAGGTGGGCATATGGCTCGTGTAGGATAAGGTTAGGTTTAGGGATTGATTTGGGTTGTATCATGTCGGGGTTGTCGACACGGAGAAGAATACAGTGTATGTGTAAAAGAAGGAATATAGTGGATGGGAGGGGCACAAACATGGACACGATGCACTCACGTTGTTTGTGGTGGATGGAGTAACTTGTGGAGAATAATTATGGAGAAAAAATAATATGGAGGCTCTCCTATTTATAGGAGGTGAATACTCCTAGTTCGATAAGATGTGGGAAATTAAATTCCTATTTAGATAATTCACCCCTTTTATTTAAATCAATTTAAAACAAATTCCATAAAATCCAATCCAATATTTAGTTTAAATCTAAGTAAAATCTTATCTCCAATTATCTAAAATCAAATCGATAAGTTAAATCTTTATTACCATAACTAATTAAACAATAAATCCATGAATCTAAAAATATGTTTATAATAAATAATAATAATAATAAATTTTGAAAATAAAATTAAATATTAATAGGAAATACTTCAAAAATACCTTTTAAATAAATTAAGATAATTAATAAAATAATTTTGAAACCAAAATATCTACATGAATTAAATTTTCTTGTATATGTATGCATCTAGTACAAAATATCTACGTAAATATTATTTTTGAAATTGGTATAAATAAATAAAAATTGCCACTAGTGCGACGAAAATTTCTATTTCAAATAAAATAAATACTAATATTGAAATGAGCTGTATGTTTTCTATATTAAATCCATAAATAAAACGATTTTAAAACCTCGCACATATTCGCACTCGACGAGCAAATATGGAGAACGCAAATCCACATGCGCCGTACAATATGCAACAAAAATTAAAACCAAAATTTATAAAAAAAGAATTGTAGTAAAAATTAGGGAGTTTTACATCCTACCCAACTTACAAGAATTTCGTCCTCAAAATTAAGAATAATTAGGGGGGTATGAAAGTACAAGGGTATATCGACAAGGAAGCACAATCAAATCATTGGGCGAGGCAAGAAAATGACGTTAATACAAATATGCATTAGAAATCGTGATTTCAATAACTACGAAAATAAATCATGGATATGGTATGGATGAGGGTTGCTAGTCAAGGCAATAAAATCATGATAATTCGAAGGGAGTAGATCAAGAGAATAACGTAGGAATTTGGGAGAGATGGTTCTTCAGAGAAGGTTGCGATAATAGATATGGAATCGACGAGTATTTCAAAGCGAGGACATATTCATCTTGGTCGGTCCATGACTAACTATCTTGGCAATAGATGGTGGGACAACTAAAGGTGATACTTTGGGTCTATCTATCAAGTACGAGTCTTCGTCTAAATAGGTGAAAGACGAAAACCAATATGAGTCCAAAGAAGTTGTTTTCGAATACCAATATGTGGTTCAAAGGCGGGTGAGTAATTCAAAAAGAATTGCCAAGGCTGTGGCGGATGGGACTATAGAGAGCAATTTTAGCTATGTCCCCATCCACGTAGAACGATAGATAAAAGCGAACCAAAGTGCACTAGGTTGATCAGACCATCATGCACCGGTTCTGATTAGACAATATGTTAGTGAGAGCGCTCCCAATAAAATATGTCATCAACAAGCTCGATAAGGAATGAGCTTACAAAACTAGGCTATATTAGCATCATTAGTCAAGATAGTCCAAAATATAAGTACAAGAGGTAAAGATTGACAGAAAAATATGAGTAGTTCAAGTTCCTTAAAAATCTAAGTCTCGCCCGAAATTTGGATCATATAGTTGTCCTAGTGTCTCATTGTTTAAGGCTTGGTTGTCTAGGTGGGTTACGGTCCTCTAATTTCTACAGTCTAAGAAAACTTATTAATATAGGTCACAAGAACAAATGGGGTGTTAGGTCATGGGGTATTCTACCCAACTTACATGAGTTCAACTAGTGGTGTTTTGGGATAATTGAAACATGTCTAACTAATAGGGGTCACCTTTCTAATCTCTAGCAAGCACGAAAGGAATATAAGAATAATGATAGAAGGAATCAAGCAAGATGCAATCGATAAGTCAAGCAGTAGTTTGAAAATAAATCGAGGAAGAGGTCAAGTATGTAGATGAGATCCTAGACTCTAATCCTATATGCAGGCTTGCTTGGTACGGTAAGTAACCAAACAATTAATCTTGACCTGCATGGGCCACCACAAAAATATATAACGTCCCAGTCTCAAAATACGTAGGACTAGGAACGTAGACATGCCAGTTGTATACATACGAAGTACATGGGTCTCGTATGGATACATAAGCTGTAAAATACAGTAACCAACAACTAACTAATCTCGTCCACAGAAATGTAAAAGATATCATATAATAACCATGATTTGTCTTAGTACAATATGTTGGGTGGAGATACATCCACTACCAACCAATTAAAAGGAAAGAAATACATGATATATAAAATGTTTTGATGAAAGTAGCAAGATAGATCCAAGACAAGTCATCTTCGAATAAATGAAGAAGATCATGACCTCGGCTAGAATACCTGCAGAAGATAAGAACACACACCTGGAGAGATAACCAGGTCCTCAGAGGGACGTAACAAGATACATAATATCATGCCATATAAACTGAATAAATACTGCTCAATAATAATAAGTAAGATCGGATCATAACATGGTCCAATACCTCACCATTTGGATTAGCGTACCATCGACCCAACCAAACAAGGACAAGAGATTGCACACTAACCCGCGGTGAAATATCTTTCCAAGTCACGAATCCAATATGGTATTCGGACCCCAACAAGGTTCAATACCTTCTCATCGGAGTAGTAAGCCACACCTACAACCAAACAAGGACAAGATGTGGCAAACTAATCCGCGATAAGTTATTGTTGTAAGCCACGGTCAGATACAAGTACCCAAACCAAGAGTACTCGTACCTAACGGATAATGGTGCCTAACCAATCTAAGTGAATGCAGTTTTAAGAACATCCTCCAACGCATGGGCCCTGGGTAAAATGGGATCAGCATGGTCCCCCCTTGGGGTACCAGAGGCCCAATCAATAAGAGCATAACGTTCCGCAGAAAGCCAGTAGACGTCAGTAATCATAGGTAATCTCATCCGCGTCTCCGACGGAGCTCATGGGTTACAAAAGGTAAAGTGCAAAATAGCCCATACGCTAAGGTATTGTCCTCTCCGCCCAATGCCTACTATGTTGTATCCACAACACAAAACCTCTATTAACTGCTAAGTTAAACTAAGCATGCAACCTCTATTAGAGGTTATTCCTATCGCACGGCTTATACGTACCGGTAGTCAGCCAGTCACGCATGTCCGAGTTCTACATGCGACTCGCAACTCCGTAGTAAAAATGTGTAAGGTCTATGAATGCAACACACAAAGGGTGGTCCCTTAACTCTAAGTTCAATGTATAAGAAAATAGTACATAGCAGGAAATAGAACTAAACAATAAATTTTTTTATCTACTTGTGCCATGTATCACAGTTTATTTTGCAGAAAATAAATAATAAATAAATACATGAATATGAGCTAAAGTAAAATAAATAGCTAATGGCATGGGTATCTTGTCTGGTATTGACGCCTGATGTGCTGCGATGATCAAGATGGCGCAAAATAAGGCTGCGGTGTTATAACTAAGCAAGACGGCCTCTGCTGATGGCATGTGTTGTTTCATCGGGTCCAAAGTAGTAAAGTTAGCTAGGGTCGATAGGAGGGTGTACAGAATTTGATGAGGGAATAGGGTATAATGGGCTTAGTCACGGACAGACGGAATATCAAAGGAAAATTTAGCGTAAATAATACGTATACTATTTAGGAAAATATTTATAATACTTTAAAAACTATATTTTTATTACTTCAAAATATTTTGGATAGCTACGTACTTGGAAATTCTAAAAATCATTTATATCATATGAAAAACTCATTTTAAGAAAATATACTAATAGATAGATTATACCTATACTTCTACTTACAGTTCATAGCCTATATGGTTATAAAAACCCAAAAAGTATCTATAGGGATATATATGCATTGAAATAGTTTTTTGAATAAATACTATAAATTTTTAGGGAACTATTTTTGGGCAAGCTAAAATTTGTCAAATATAATTTATGGTCTTACGATAGAAAATTATATTAGTTAAAAATATTTGAGAAATGCTGACAAAACTATTTTATAATATTTTTTTTGAAACTATATTCTTATGGGTCAAGTTATTTTAAATTAAATATATAAAAATTTTGGAAATATTTTAAGGCAAACCCAGCTTACATTTTACATATAGGTTAAAAAAACAATAATATAAAATTCCAAAAAATAATAGTTTTAATAATCATAAGAATGAGTATATAAATATATAAAAAATAAACTAATAACAATTATGAGCTAAATGTTGTACTGATTGCAGTAGTTTAATAATAATGCTAATAGTTATAATGAAAACAAAACGAGGGAACCAATACCAATCAACAAAATAAATCCAAACAAAAAAAAGTAAATAAGTTAAGAAAATACAACCTATTGAACTATCCGGAACATCACTGCTCTCTTCTCTCTCGAGAGGAGAGAAGCACAGTGCATAAATAATTTGAGAAGAGAGGAGAGAGAGAAAATCGGAGGAAGATCAGAGCGAGCGAGAGAGAGACGACGATGGGGAAGAGAGCGGAAGAGAGATGGGATGCTTATTGGGCTTTTCGGAGGAAAGAGGAAGGGGCGGTCGCCGTGGGTGACGATGGGCAGCGGTCGCGGCGCTCCAGGGGAGACGCTTGCCCCGCACGTAGCCACGGCTGGTGCCGACGCGGAGGCGTCTTGGCGAGGTGACGCTTGGTCGCGGGCGACCAAGATCTATGGCGAGTGGTCGTGTGCTCTGGGGCGGCGCTCGGATCCGGCCGGCGCTCGAATCTGGTCGGGATTGTGGCACGGCCATGGGGTTTAGTCGGAGGCTCAGCCAGCCCGGGTGGTCGGCGATGGGTTGCATTGCTAGTGGTCGTGAGATAGCCGAGGGACATTGGCCGAAGGTCCTCGGTGGCTGTGGGCGAGTTCCGGACTGCGATGGAGTCGGTCGGGCTGTCGTGGGTCGGTCGAATTTGTCGGTGGCAGAACAAGGGGAGGTTGGCGGCAGGGATTTGTGTTGAGGAAGACGGGTTAGGGCCAGAGCGATGGGTGGCTGTCGATGGTGGTGGCGGTGTCTAGATGGGCTGGCAGCGGGTTGTTGGCAGCAGGCCGGTGGAGAAGAGGGTGGTGACGGGGGTAAGGGCGGTGGTGCTGTCCAGGTCGGGGACGGGTAGGCAGGTGATGGCACGGCGGGGATGGCCCGTGGTGGCGGTGGGCAGATGCCTCGTGTAGGATAAGGTTAGGTTTAGGGATTTATTTGGGTTGTATCGTGTCGGGGTTGTCGACACGGAGAAGAATACAGTGTATGTGTAAAAGAAGGAATATAGTGGATGTGAGGGGGCACAGACATGGACACGATGCGTGAGTACTCACGTTGTTTGTGGTGGATGGAGTTATTTGTGGAGAATAATTGTGGAAAAAAACAATATAGAGGCTCTCCTATTTATAGGAGGTAAATACTCCTAGTTCGATAAGATATGGGAAATTAAATTCCCATTTAGATAATTCACCTCTTTTATTTAAATCAATTTAAAACATATTCCATAAAATCCAATCCAATATTTAGTTTAAATCTAAGTAAAATCTTATCTCCAATTATCTAAAATCAAATCAATAAGTTAAATCTTTATTACCATAACTGATTAAACAATAAATCCATAAATCTAAAAATACGTTTATAATAAATAATAGTAATAAATTTCGAAAATCAAATTAAATATTAATAGGAAATACTTCAAAAATACCTTTTAAATAAATTAAGATAAATAATAAAATAATTTTGAAACCAAAATATCTACATGAATTAAATTTTCAGGTATCTGTATGCAACTAGAACAAAATATCTACGTAAATATTATTTTTGAAATTGGTATAAATAAATGAAAATTGCCACTAGTGCGACGAAAATTTCTATTTCAAACAAAATAAATACTAATATTGAAATGAACTGTATATTTTTTATATTAATAAAATCCATAAATAAAATATTTTTAAAATATGTACCTCGCACATATTCGCACTCGACGAGCAAATATGGAGAACGCAAATCCGCGTGCGACGTACAAAACGCAACAAAAATTAAAACCAAATTTATTAAAAAAATGTAGCAAGAATTAGGGGGTTTTAGAGCTGTGGATGAAAAAAATGTTGCAAAAAATGGTGCTGAAGCAAAA